>ML779806.1:768694-821932 GCA_009831015.1 Picea engelmannii
TTCCTTATCCTTCTCTTTTCCATGCCCATTGGAGTTCAATCCTTCGACTCCCAGGTTAACATCCTTTCCTTCCTGTTCATTTTCTATTTCGGGGGTAATCCGCACCTTTCCCCACTCCATACTCGACGTTGGTTAACTGGAGTCCTGACCTCCGTTGAACTCTGCACACACACTGTGCAATTAAATTTGAAGTTTGTCAAGCTATTAAACCTTCACGAACAATCCACAACATTTATAAGCCAATACGAACAAGAACAAAAGACATTTCGATTCAAATAAGTTTTCTGAGCTCTCGTTCGGCTCTGCAATTTTTGGGTTTTCGAAACTTTTATTTTCGACACTTCGAGACTTTCGGCACCCGAGAGTTCATTTTGCAGTGACTCCCAACATTTTATCATTTCAATTCCCGAATTTCGAAAAATTGGTTTCCTTATTCTCCGGGCCCACAACATAGTTGTTGTCCTTAAAATCCGCTACGATTCTTCTGTCTTCGGAGATTTCAGGACTTCAAGACTTCGGGTTTTCGGTCCATGAGGCTTTCAGACTTGATTTCCTTTCCAACCCCGACTTCTAAAATTCCGATTTATTTTACCCTCCGGGCCCACATAGCACAGTGGTCACCCACAACCACAGTGGCATGTGGCACGTTCATGAGGGTCCACGTCGCTTTTGACAATGTTATCAGGTCCCACCACTCTCGCTTTTCTTCTTGACCCACTGGTACGTGGTACACATCCATGTGTCCACTTCCATTCCTAGTAAAATCCAATGGTCAGATCTTTCTCAGATCTACGGCGCAGATCCTTTCGACGTTTCAGGGTTTTCAGGCATCGGAAGTTCGTGCATCCACACATCTTGAACTTCCATTTGCCGAAATCCCAAAATCACTATCTACTAACCTACCTGATCCAACGATCAAGTTCTTCTCCCCACGATCTACGGTGTAGATTGTTTACGAGATTTTGGGGTTTCAGGTTTTTCGGAGGTGCTCACCTCTTCTCACCTCCCATCTCCCAAAACGTCAATTTCTTCCTGGGTAATTAACGGTCCCGATCTCTCTTAGATTGACGGTTACGATTCAATCATGAATTCGCGTTTCGTGAATTCTCACGAACTCACCCGCTGACTATTTTCAAGTTACGAGTCAGCGAAAGGCTGATTGCTCTCCACACGTTCTTTCTGATGGATGGTCCTGACTAATTCAGGATTTCACGTATCGTGATTTCCACACTCCTGCGCAATTCCAAAGGGCTTTAAACCCCGCACACACTTTCCAGATCTGACGGTCACGAGGGTTCACCTTCCCTCCCGAACAGATCCTAAAAAATCCAGCACGTCTGGGGTGGAGTCCTCTCTCCCTGTGGACTTATACTGCTATACCTCCCGAGCTCGTAAGCACGGTCAAGTAACTACTTGACACTCTGGTGCAATCCAGGGTCCGAAATTGGTCTTCGAGACACAATTTCTCCTCACACCCTCGGTCCAAAGACCACTCAACTGGCCCATCTAGGCTCAGCGTTGAAACCTTGGCTCTAATACCAAACTGTAGCGCACCTTTTCAACTACCGTGGCTTAATCTCTCTTAAAAGAAGACTTTAACACCACTTGGTACATAACTGATACAGGTATTATAAATCCCATGCATTTAAACAAATAAACACATTCTACACAGAGTATTCATATGAGTTACTGCCATAATTGATAAGCAATTAGCGTTTCATACTAATTCATATACACAGTGGAAATCATGATAACATAAGTAGCACAGTCATGCAAATATGATTAAGGCACAGTCAGATACTTATCTTTTAACAGTGATTGATTCCACCAACCAAGTACAGGCTTTCCACGAACCTCCCAGCCTTAGACCACACCGCTCATCAGCTCAGCAGTGGGTCACCCCCGAGCTGGGACTAAGATCCACCCCAAGGCAAGGAATTCTAGTCTAGGCTAAGGTTACAGGGAAAACAACACAGAAAATCTGGAAGGATTCTTCCCAGAATGCCACCTTACGCCCACTACTACCAGGCTCTCATTCCCCACATGCCTGTTCCGCTTGGGATTATACACCTTCACAAGCACAGTCCATCAGTGCTAACCTCCCTCTCTGAGTCTCGGCAACAGGCCGGATCAGGAAGTCTCAGAGCCTGAAGCTGGTGCTGGACACTCTTTGGAAGAAACCTCTTCCAACAACATCCACCTCCCTCACCTGGAGAGAGATCACACACAGGCTCAATTACAACTCGCACTGGCCATCAAACCACGTGCAGTCCAGTTCTGCGTGGTCACCATAGCCAACTGGAAATACAAACACGACCTCTCAAATAGGCTCAACAATGGGTCACGGCTTCGGGACATAGCCTCCACGTATAGGTTCGATCAGTCGGACAGAGGATGTGCACGGACTATCAAAGACAATGCGGGATTCTCGACTCTCAGAGACGCACGAGGTATTCTTGCAGAGGTTGGGTTGGTCGTACTGTTCAACGCTCCCTACATGCTCAGGTAGTCGGGTGGAATGGAGGAGAGCCCCCCCTTCACAACTTGCCTCGTCTGTTTTATTTGCATGCATCAGGGTGGACACTTGTCACCCTTGAAACTGCGTGCGTTCCTCCGCATGCATTACCTTTCTTATGGTTAGGAACTTAGGATAAAACATCAATGGCACATGTTCTTTTGGAATAATAGTAAAATATTATTCCCAGGCTTAAGCCCCCTAGGCTCAACACTTAGGCCCTTTCCCACCTTCCAGCCCCTAATCCCTTTCCTTCTCTGTGGAAGCTCAGTCCCCCTTCACTCATTCATCGTGGTCGGTCTGCACCTGGCGGTGTTTACAATTTTATTAAATGTTCTGCATATATACAAGTACAAAATCAGGCCTTTGGCCTCCAACCCTTAGGCTCTCTGGCCTAACAATCACATAAGCCACCAACTTATAAAAACTTGGCTCACCAGCCTATAAAACATAATTACAATTTCTTTCAGAGCATGGTTTACAACGGAGCTCGGCCTCGGGGACACTACAATCCCCCTCCCCTTATTTGGCTATATATATATATATATATATATATATATATGGTTTCCCATGCCACCGAGGAAGAAAAAAAGAGAGAAGAATCATATTTAAACGGTAAAAAAGTTTTTATAATGATTAAGAGTCATGTATGTGAATGTGATGATGTGTATACCATAAAATATATATACTTAAATCTAAAAGAATTAAATTTAATATAGATAATGATTTTTATCTTCAAGATTTTTCCTATACAAAATATTTATTCAAGTGTGAATTCGTAAATTTATGCTTTTTTTAAATGTGAATGCCTAAATTAACGAGGATGTTTATTATGATATTATCACAAATAATTGTTATTGTGTCAATAGGTAATTGAAGGTCCAAGCAAGAAGGCATCATGCGCCTTGGAAAATGAATGTAGCCTATAATATAGTTTAATGTCAATTGAACTAAAGACAAAAACAACCTAACATATATTTAGGTTTCTGAACCACAATTTACGTTTACAATGCGTTATCATGACGCTTGAATCTCATCATCAAAATATAACTAAAACTTTAATTTAAAAATGAAATTTTGTTTTAAAAAAACATATAAGGTCATGGTTTGGTTTGTAAAATGATAAATATCATAAGATTCCACTCTTTAGAAAGCCATTCTTCTAGGGAAGATTGTACCTTCCATAAAGCTTTACACTAAGAAGCATGGATGATTTCTAGTGTATTATGACATCATACAAGACAAAATGCACATGTTCGTTACCACATTATTCTCTCATTTGCTTACCATATACTTAAAAAGTAACTATACATTCTCTCCAAAGGCACTGATTATCTCCTCCCACTCTCTTGAAAGGGCATTGACATGATAGCCAAATAAAAAAATCCCCACTTGGCAATATCATAGTAACTTGTAGTGCAATATACCAATTTCTGATGGAAAAAGAGGTGGAGAATGTGGAGGAGTCTCTTTTCAAAATCCCATTCCACCCAAAACTTCCACTTTCTCCCATTAAAAACTCTTCTAGATTTCATATACATTGTTTCGATGACTAAATTACAAAACTTTCCACTATCTACGTTGTGTTTTTTCTAAATGATGTGAAACCAAATGAATTTGAACTAATGGGGCCAAGCATGAGGATGCTTGACTACCATACACAAGATTCGCAGCACTTTCATCTGGGCCGTTGGAGATCTACTTAAAGCAACCAAACTTCTCCAAACTCCCACTCCATTGCAGCACAATTTGGCTAGGGTTCAGCTGCAGTTGCCCTTGTCTGTCTTCTCTCTTCCATATTATTTGCAGAATCACCAGTTCTTTCAACATACATTGCTTCTCTCCCTATTGCATTCAGCTGGGTATTTCCTCGTTCCCAAATTCAGCATCTTTGGTATTGTTTACTGGCAATGTTCTCAGATAGTTTTCCAGTTTGTATTAGGTTTTTTTTTTACGTTCAATCAGTATTTAGTAGTTTCGATGCCCTCGATATGCATATAATTCAGTTCTATTTAGTAGTTTCCATGCCCTTGATATGCATATAATTCAGTGAATTAGAATGAGAATTTCTGGGTATATATATGGATTGCAGAGTGACCGATAATGGCTCTGGATGAGAATCAACGCGTGACAAACCAGAGACCTCGCTATGACTGCCTTCTGTTTGGTGAATATCACAGTTTTTTCTTTGTTTTTTTTTGTTTTTTTTTTTCCGTTAAATTTCCTTTCTGAATGGGTATTTCAACGTGCTGTTATAGATCTGGACGACACATTATATCCCTTGAGTTCCGGACTTGCTGCAGCATGCACCAACAACATCGCAGGTAAATCTTGTAGCTCTGAAAAAAAATGTGATTTTAGTGTTTTTTTATTATTAATTTTAAGATTCTAATCTCGACCCAGGTATGAAGTGAAACTTGGGACGCTTGACGTTGCATATTCCCAGTTCCAATATTTAATTTCACCGTCTTTGTATGAACTCGAGATATGCATCTTTGAGCTTTGCAACCTGATGGTGATCAGACCCAGGTTTATGTGGATCTGGGATAGTGTTTATGTTCAATACACCCAATATACCATTGAGATTGAATGCACCGCTACACGAGCACACGCTGAGAGTTGGATCACTTTGCACTCGACCGATCTGCTTGTAGATGCAATTAAGAGTTTTACTTTGGCAACGAGGGAACTTGTGAGGTTTGGATTGTGCTTGAGGCTTGGTTGTTGTATGACAGATTATGTGAATCAAAAGCTCGGAGTTGAGATGAACAGAGTCCCAGACTTGTGCAGAGAGCTGTACACGACTTATGGGACAAGTATGGCTGGACTCAGGGTAAGCTTTCAATCCTTGTTATTTCAACTTTTAAGGTTAAAATCACTGATTTTGGCATTGGGGTCCTTCTATAGCCGACTGCAAAGGTAGTTCTGTAACCTTGCAACTGCTACAGCTCAAACAAGTAGATTAATAATGGAATTATGAATTGCTTTCATCAGAACTTGCTTCCTCCGTAGCATCTGAGATAAACAGCGCATAATTATTCGATGGGCTTCTTTGATTTGCTCATGCGAGTTGATGCACTGGCCACCACACTCAGCCAGAGATAATTTGGTACACCATGATATCAAACTTTGTGAATATTATCCTGTGAATGAGTGTTAAGTGGACTATTCTAATAATTCTTTGCAACTACTCAATTAATTCAAAAAATGATATCTAATATATTTCACTGCCAAAGTCCCTCTATACTTCAACTGTGGTGTTTCAAACTTTCAACTGTGGTGTTTCAAACTTCAGCAGGATCTTTTTCCTTTCAGCATTGATGATAGTGTATAAATGCAAAGCATTATGATAGTGTATAAATGCAAAGTTAAGGTGTTCTAGATGTCTTCTTGTTTAACAATTACTACCCATATCAATTTCTAAGATATGGAAATTATGGACTTATAATCAACTTCATGGCTGTGAATTGCAAATGAATTGAGACCCTCTATTGATTTTCATGAATTCATTGTTTGTCTCTGACCATGTTCTTGGACCTGCAGGCAGTGGGATATGAATTTGACTATGACGACTACCACAGGTAGTAAAGAAAACTTCTGCCTTCTTCTTTTGCATTTACAGCTATTTAATGTTACTACAAAATCAAAGGATATGTAATTGGGTAGTCTTTCACTGTTTACTTTGTTTGGAGTGCCATTGATTGCTTTTGGTCTGATACCCTCTCTTGCTTATATTTTTTTATACAGTTTTGTTCACGGCAGATTGCCATATGAGAATCTTAAACCAGACCCTGTGCTGAAAAACTTGTTATTAAGTATGCCTCAGCGGAAAATTGTAAGACCATATGGATTCTTTCAAATATTTTGGATGATTATAGCACATGATGATGGAGCTTAAGCTTTTTGAAAATTTGGAGGACCTGCATCTTAACCGTTTTTTATGTGAACAGATATTTACAAATGGTGACAGAGTTCATGCTGCAAATGTCCTTAACAGGCTGGGGTTGGAAGATTGCTTTGAAGGCATAATATGCTTTGAGACGCTTAATCCTCCTTCACAAATTACTGAAAACAATACTGACTGGAATATGCCAGCTGTTAACTCTACAATCCCAAAGGGACCTGTTGTTAACTCTACAATCCCAAAAGGACCTGTTATTTGCAAGCCCTCAAAAGACGCCATAGAGCAGGCTCTTCGCCTTGCAAACACTGATCCGCTAAGGACGGTATGAGACTAAACACTTTGATGGCCATTTTCCTTCAGCTATATCATTTTTTCTGAAAAAATGCAATGGATCATATATTACATGAAAAATTAATAAAAATGTAAATCGAGATTGAGACATGCGGACGCCATCCCCCAACTTGAAGAGTATCTTAGTATCTTTACTAAGAAATGCCATCCTGGCTGAAATCTGAAGAGTCAAATCTAATATAAATGTAAAAACTTTTTCCAGGTTGAATGACTTAGGTTTCTTTTGAAATTTTGTAAAGTTGTGTTACAGTATGGTTTCAACCAGAAACTGATACGTGTTACTCGGATTACATCCTGCATATTGCACAACCATCCACTTGTCCCCAAACACAGTCCCTCTTAACCAAACAGGAGCTACAACAAAAATATTATACTTGGCAGTAATCCAGTCCCAAAACATAAAGTTGCATGACAGGCTCAGCGGTGTTTCGACCAAAAAGAGATGCTTATAGTCTGATCATATCCCACATGCTACCAAATACAATTTCTTTTCAACAAGTTGGAGCTAAAAGAGAATATTCAATATTGTACTAACAGTAACAAAATCCTAAAACATGATGGCAACCCCTCAATTCCACATCACACAAGTATTTCTGGCGTGTGGCAGATCACACAACATCCATTTTTCTTTACCTTATTCATGTTGTTTTAACAGTGCCTATTATAATAATTGTGTCTGGATCTGTTATGTTTTCCTGCAGATTTTCTTAGATGACAGTCCCCGGAATATAGCTGCAGGAAAGCGTGCAGCCCTGTGTACTGTATTGGTAAAGACCATATGATTCCAAATGGTATTTGATGCTTTTGTGAGAAGAGCCCATTCTTCTTCTAATATTAATATCAACTTTCACTTTCTACAGGTGGGCACTTCTGTCCGCACAAAGGGAGCAGATTTTGCCCTAGAAAGTATTCACAATATTAGAGAAGCTCTGCCTGAGATATGGGAAGAAGAACATGAAGAGAGCTCCAAAAATGTTCTGCATTCAAGAGGAGCAGTTGTAGCTATTGAAACTGTTGTCACTGCATAAGCCATGATGTGATAAAAAAAGGGAATGTTGTCACTGCATAAGCCATGATGTGATAAAAAAAGGGAATGGAGCCTTTGYAGCTTTGYCTTCTGCTACAGAAAAACTCCYRCAGTAATCTCGYTGAAGTGTGAATYTGATATCTGGATGTGACTGCAATATCAGATTCCATACACATTGGTCAATAGATCAAATCAATAAATAACCTGTTTTTATATAAATAATATCTCTGCCTCCCAAAATCGATGAACCTTGAACAGATCTGCCATAAACGTTTTTGACTTCGAACCCGAAAAACAGCAAGAATCTGTCTGATGTTTAGATTTGCGAATGGTTCAGATATTATTTTAATTTATGAGTAAATTGGATATACAATCACAGCACATTAACATGATTAAAAACAGCCTGTTTTTATATAACAGTATCTCTTCCCCTAATTAGATTCTATTATAATTACTAATCGAAATGGATGTACAATCACAGGCGACTTGGATGTACAGTCACAGTACATCAATCATTTAAATTTTGATTTAGAGTAAAATTCTAAATGGCATCACATCAATTAAGGGATCTGTCAACAGTTTTCGGATTAACCAGGTTTTGGGTATTGGTAAATATTTATTTTTATGTGGAATGAAATTTCAATTTAAAAAGATAAAATAAAGAAACATGTAAATATAAGGATAATTTGACAGGCTTTATTGATTAAGAGATTGAGTTTCCTCTTTGAACGTTAATAGGTTCTAAAGGAAGGTAGGATACATCTTTTAAAAGATTTATACTTGTTTTGATGTGTAGATATTTGGTGATATTTTTATATACTTATCTTTTTCATAAAATAATTTTGATAATTTTATAATAAAATAAATTTAACTTTTAAAAATTTAATTATTGTATTTGAAAATAAAAATTAATAATTTTTTTTTTATAAAAAATCAAATGGACAATTTAACTTTAATTTTTTTCATTTACATTTATATAAAGTCATTTTCAAAAAATGCTCAATTAAAATAAATTGAACAACAATCTGCTGAACCAAGTTGTTATGAGCCATGTAATTGTTTTAAGACACAAAGATGTAGATCCTTTGAAAGATTTAGCTTGTCACATATTTCTCAACTTGCGAGTTAAGGATAAGGAAGAGAATATTGTAATGAGCGATGTAATTATGAAATATTGTGGACTCTTCAACACTATGGAATGCGATTACCATTGAAAAAATAGGTACAACAAAAGCATGCAACCTAGCTGTATTTGACTGGGATAAGAATGTGTCAAAAGTCAGACTCATATCTTATAAAAATTGTCCAAGTTGAAAAATGTGGTCGACTTCGTCACTTATATGTTATAAAAATTGTTCAAGTTGAAAAATGTATTCGACTTTGTAATTCATATGTTATAAAAGTTTTCTAAGTTGAAAAATGTGGTCTACTTAATAGATTTGATTATTGCAAATGGAATTAGGAATGGCGACTTATGATTGAGAATATTGATATAATGAGTTGGAATACTTGATTTTACTTTGTAATTAATGTATATCATACTTAGTGTGTATTTAAAATGGTCACTTCAACTTTATCATTGAAAGTTTTGGCAATATTTTTGGGGTGTATATTTTTAACTAAAATGTGTGGTTGGTTTAATAGATTGGATCATTACAAACGGAATTAGGAATGGAGATTTATGATTGAGACTATTAGTATAATGAATTGATATACTTGATTTCATTTTTGAATCTATGTATATTATAGTTAATGTGTGTTTAAAATGGTCCCTTTAACCTTAATACTGAAGTATTGAGTTTTGGTGAAAATCATTGCATAATAAAGAGACAATTGTATTATTAGAATGGGTCAGTCATCCGAAGGATGAGTTAATACTTTTATTGACTAGAAGTTTATGAATGTTGTTCAATTTGAGTTTTATGAATTAAATAATATGAATTGTAATGTCAAATTTAGAAATTTCCTAAAAAGTATGAAGAGTCATAATGGTGGTTATTAAAAGGCTCAGTAATCATGGTTGAGTCTTATAATGGGAATTATTGGTGATTACTCTTTGATGAAGAGTATATAAAGCCATGAACTATTTCCAAAACTAAAATAAGAAAAATGCCATTACAATATAAATCTTGTAAATGGTTAACATTGGTACGTAACCAATGCATAATTCCTTGGTCCATGCAATGACAATACCACGGTTTCTATAATGTTGAGCTATATCACCTTTGAATAGTAAAACTTCAAAAAGTTCCTACTCTCCTCTCCCATCAAAGGGGTTCACTTGTGAAACTTGCTAAAGAGTAAACAAAGAACCATTAGATAAAGGTACTGAATTTAAAGAAAAAATAAAAGGTATATTCGTGAGTAATAGATAATGGAATAGAGGCCATTAATGAATTTCAATGATTATTTAATTGGCATATTATTCCAATTGTTACATCCCCATAATGTGCCTTACGATTGTACACCTCTTGATGGTGTGCGACAACATGACAATTCTCACCTAGCTACTTGGAAACACCAAGGACACTTCATCCATACTATACTCTTCACTTAGAGCATACCCACACTCCATTATATGCTATTAATGAGTCACACTCCTACTCTAGTGCAACTTTTAGTCATGACAATTGTTAACATCTTAACAGTTAGTCATGTATAAGCATACATCCATGAACATGAGAATCCAAGAGAACAACAACGAAACAAACAAAATACATACATATAAATAGTGCAGGTGACACGAATCGTGCCTAACACCCGACTAGGTCTTTGTTATTGCGAAACAATTACAATATGAGCACTACCATCTCAGTTTAACACTTGAGAAGAGTCAAACAACTTGCATCACCTCACCAAGATCGATTCATCTATCACAATTGTTTCCACAACCTTCTGTGGTGCACCTCAAACATTCCCTCAACTACAGACTTGATGTTCCTTCATTATTGCAGACTTCATAGATTTCGGTTCTGCGTCACACATGCCTCCAATAGACCTCTGTTTCCAAACTTCCCCAAATGGACCCAAAATAAGGTTTCCCCATCTCCATAATAGAATAACCTCAAGGAAACACAAGTCCTCCCATGTGGAGTGACTTGGATCCTCAAGGGAGCTTGCCCCTCTTTGTCTAAGCTTGCCTCAAAATCATAGAGCTCCTCTTGCTCTCTTCCAAGATACCTCCATTGGTTTTTCACCCTTGTGCCTTTATAGGTGCCGATCCATGCCAATTATCACGTCTCTATTCCCATTGGTGAACCGACCCATTAGTTCACCAAGTCCGCCCCTTCACAAAGTTGGGATGACTCCTCATGTGGGTGTGTTCAGGTGACTTTTCCAATTGACTCACTGAAATCTTAACTAGCGCCCCCATCTGTCCAACTAACCTGTTGTTTGGGTGAGCACAATGCTTAGCCAAGTCAAGCCGACTTGTCTAGGTGCTCCCTCCTCATGCCTTAGACAATTCGTTCGTTTGGTGGAGCACTCAAGTATTGCCTTCAACCCTTCGTCAAATTGTCTGTCGTCTGAATTGTGTCACAAGGCTTCTTGGGTGGAGTATCCCCTTGGTGTGTCACATACCCAAGGAACCCTAACTCTCCCCATATACAAAGAATTCATTTCTTCAAATGAACCAAGCGTCTGACCTGTCTGATTTCCTTCGTTTCGGTTTGTGGTGGAAGTGTGTGCACTTGGGATTGGCACCCCAGGCCTTACATCCTCCCCCACTCAAAGTTGTTTCCACCCTCAACAAAATCCACAAAATATGTTGTCTCGAATCCTCTTTGCACATTCTCCAACACTTCTTCGAATCTGCACTACTTGAGCCAGCCTAAAGTCTACCAATTTTCACCATGGGAATACAATATACTTGAAATACCAAGTCATCCATCTTCCCTTCAAATAGCTCACTACAACACTTAGGAAATTTAAGAACTCAAAACCAACCATACCTTTCCAATGACATCCTTGGCTACACCCATGGTTTAAGTGTGTTGTCTTGGGCCTGCACCTGCACCTGCTCAAGCAACCAACTCTCTACATGAACTCCCCTCAATCACCCCATCCACAGCTCCACAAACCTATAGGACCTTCACTGCGATACAAGGATGAGCCCATCCATCCACTTCATAAATTTTTCTAAGTCCCAAACTTCACATGCAACCAACCAAACTCATCTCTAATGTCTTGCCATATTCACACCTTGACTAATTTTGCTTTAGGGCACCATGCACTCTCTTCCCAACTATCAAGTCATATTGTTGCTAACTAACTTTTGTAACTGTACGAAGAGCTACCTCATACGAAGGTTGCATTCAACCCGCTCGTCTAGCAACCTAACTCAATTGATGTTCTTGGTGATGTACGACACAAATATGTCATGATGAAAACATGCCCAACCATTTCCTACTATGGATAAGCTCTAGGTCGCCCTAGGTCATCCAACACACCCAAGTGATTCACCTTGCTGCAACATAAAACTGATCCCCTTCGTGATCACTTTTGCAATCACCCTCTGCACTCGCTTCTATGATCACTTTTGTAGTTAGATCTCTGACAAGTTGTGCGACAAATCCTGTGTTCATTTTCCTTTCCCAAGTGCTTGGTTCACCAAAAAATATATGCACTTGGTCTCTCCAAGGTGTGCACAACATGTCCGACATTGACTTCTGCCACACCTCAAACCCACCAAGTCTGCCTGTGCGATGAACTTTGCAACAAGTTTTGTGATTAAATCAACGAGGAGTTATGTGATCAACCACCTTGTCCAAATGATTTGTCTTACCATAAAATCTTCTCTTGGTATATACAAAGTGTGCACCTAGACCAACCTTCCACCACATTATCAATCAAACCTTTTTCGTAAGTCTAATGCAAAGTTTGCGATAAACTAGTTAACTCCAACAAATGGTTCACCAAGTCTATGGACATTCCTACTAAAATAACTTTGAAACAAACAACTTTCTCAACAAGTGTACCCCACCACAACTACTATGACTACAAGAGTGGTGAAGAGAACCAAATTTCTCTAATACCATCTATAGTCGAGATAGTGGTGAAGATATCACCAACCCTTAATCAAAATATGAAATGAACAAACTATGATACCATCAATCATCAAGATAGTGGTGATGATCTCCCCGACCCTTCTTCAAAATTTTCAACGAACAAGCTATGATACCATCTATCACATCCCCACAGTGTGGCTTATAATCATACACATCTTGATGGCATGCGAAACCACGATATTTCTCACTTGGATTCTTGGGAATACAAAGACACTTTGTATGGACTACGCCTATTCACCTAGATCATACCCATACTTTGTTTTAGGCTACCAACGAGTCACACTCCTTCTCTAGTGAATATCTTGTATACTTAAGCAATTTTTAACATCTTAACACTTAGTCATGTATGAGTGTACATCGATGAACACAAGAAACCAAGAGAACAACAATGGAACAAACATAAGACATACACATAAATAGTGTGGGCGAAATGAACCGTGCCTAACACTTGACCAAGTCTTTTATATTGTGAAACAATTACAATGTGAGAGCTACCGACTCAGTTTACAACTTGGGTAGAGTCAAATGAATCACCTCACATCACCAAGACACTCATACACAAATTCTTCACCAAGGCCCTCTGTTGCAATCATCTCCACAACCTCTTGTGGTGCACCTCGAACTTTCCCTCAATCGTAGACTTGTTATCCCTTTGTTACAAAGGACTTCACAGATTTTTGTTCTACATCACACATGCCTCCAACATACCTACATTTCCATACTTCCCAAAAATTGGTCGGAAAGATGGTTACCCCATCTTCGTCACAGAATCACCTCAAGGCAACAAAAGTACTCCCATGTGGAGCGAATTGGATCCTTGAGGATAATCACTGCTCTTTTTCTAAGCCTACCCCAGAACTGTAAATCCCATATTGCTCTCTTCCAAAGTGCCTCCATTGGTTGTGCACCCTTGTTCCTTTATAGGTGTCGATCTATTCCAGCCATCGCATATCCATTCCCATGGGTGATCTAACCTGTAGGTTCACCAAGTTGTGCCCCTTCTCAATGTTGGGCCAAGTCCTCATTTGGGTGCATTCGAGCAGCTTACCCAATCGACCCACCGAACTCTTGATCGACGCCCCCATCTGTCTAATTGACCCATTGTTTGGGTGAGCATGGAGATTCTCCAAGTTGATCCAACTTGTCTAGGTGCACCCTCCTCATGCCTTAGATGATTTTTCTATTTAGTAGAAAACCCTAGTATTTCCCTCAACCCTTCATTAAACCATCCATCGTCTGACTTGTGTTGCAAGGCATCTTGGGTGGAGTCACCCCTTGGTGTGTTGCACGCCCAAGTAACCCAAACTCTACCCATATATGAAGACTTCATTTCTTCAAATGCAACGAGCATCTTGCCTACCCAATTTCCTTTGTTTCAGTCTATGGTGGGAGTGCACACGCTCAATCTTGGTGCACTAGGCCTTAAACCAATGGTAATTAAATGAACCCTTCCTCACTTTTATGAGGAAGATTATCTATGTGAGGAAAATTGACTAAAAATATCTTTACCTTGTGATGTGTTGTTACCATCTAAAATTAGTTTGATTTATTTACTTGGCGGTTGATTCCAAGGAATTTCCATTTGGATGGTAAACATGTTCTTATGAAGGAATAGGAACGACTAAGCATATATATATATATATATATATATATATATATATATATATATATATATATATATATATTNATATATATATATATATATATATATATATATATATATATATATATATATATATATATATCGTTTCAAACATTGAGTGATTTGTTTTGAGCAATTGAATGAAGGTTTTCAAATTGACTAGAGAATGTACGACAAATTTGAAATGATTAACTTTGTTTTTCTCATACTTATGTCTTGAATATGACAATATTTTAAGAAATATTATGTGATTGGATATTGAAGAAAACATAGTATTCATGACTCCATGAAAAAAAAAGTTATTCCACCCCATTGAGAGGGGGGGTTGTGAGTGATTATTATTATTCCACACATACTAAAGCAAGGGAAAGGAGGTTTCCAAAGGTTAGGGATGTATGAGTGAGAAAAAAATAGCACAAGAGACCTTGGAATTCCTTATCCTTTCTATACCTGTTATTCCACCCTACTGAGAGGTTGTAATTTGTTCTTTTTGTGGTTAATCACATGCTTAGGTATTGAGGGCACCAAAATTTTGAAATAAGTAAATAAGAAAAAAATTGCAAGATATCGAGGGCACCAAAATCTTGAAAAAAGTAAGTAAGAAAAAAATTGCACGGGGAAGTTTGGATGCGTGGATTGGGCTACATTGAGAGTGTGATTTGCCTCATTTTAATGTAAAGAGAATAGAAGTAATAGTAAATGAAGATGGCATAGCCATGTGAAAGGTAATTTTAGAAAAAATTAGAACCACACCATTGAGAGGGTTTGGATATGGTGGTGGAATCATATAGAGTGATAATATATGGGATTTAGTGACTAAGATGATACAATGACATCTCTGTTTATTTTAAGATAATACTTCTAGGCATGGAATTAGTATTATGGAGGGAGATATGTAGTGCCATTACATTTGAGCTTGCCTATGTTGTAGGAACATTTCATTACATTATAGTATTTGTTGATGAATTGGTCCTTTTGTGATTTTTCACATATTGTATATTAATATGAACATTATTTGTTTATGGACTTAATATTGTACTGTCATGGTTGATTTTCATGTATGAGTACACTAACTGTGAACCCCTAACCTTTGTCAATGAGAAACATAATTTAGAGCCCTAGTAGTAGACGTGATGTATGTAGCGTATATTTTCTACTTTTTGTCTTGGTTATACACTTATTAAATCATATATTAATGTGAAATATTTAATGGTGCATAGGATATGCATGACCTACCCTAGATGACACCAAGGTCATGCTAACCATCCAAGTGATGGCTGATAGTGTGGTGAAGTCCCTCATTTTGAGCCCCTTACCTTGGTTTAGATGTGTGATTTTGGTTTCCCATTTGATGTCCACTACCATGATAGGGTCCTCATTTCATAGTTTTTCTTTATTAGTCACATATTTAGCTACAATAGGTGATTTTCCTAACCAATTTTGATTTCTCTTGCTAATTCGGATCCCACTTGGGCCTTGAATGCTAGTTGGGGTGTTAGTATGAGAATCTTCCCTTAGGTCCCCAAATGTACCTAACACATTAGGGAATTCTCTTTTAGACACACACTTAGTAACAAATTCCCTTAATTTATGTGGTGTTTCCCTGGATCCCTATTGTAGGTTGTTTTAACCACACCAATCATGTTTTTGGTGGTTATCTCTTTCAAGCAGTATAAAAGGTGTTTTTTCTAGAAAATACTTACAATTTAGTTGCTCAAAATGCCTAAGGTACATTGGCTCAAAAGATGCATTTTGAATTTTTTGGGAAGACCACCCCTACAAAAGTTAGTGCAATGGTTGGTTACTCACTTTACTTACTCCTCAGCCTATTTAAGTCACTCCCTTGCTCATTGTAGATCATAATTTTTGGTTCCTTTTGGTCTCTAACATCACTAATGGATAATAACAAGAAATATTTTCAAAATTGAACATGATTTAGCACTCTTCTGATCTTCTTCCACATTCCATGCTCTTGGGCTTGTTGGAAGTATTGTGTTTGTCAAACCTTTACCTATTTTGAGGATTCTATAATTGTTACTTTCCACTTGGCTTAGATCCTCATTTTATTCTTTGGTTAGTTCAATTGGGTGTGTGACTTGGTCCCATGTTTGTGTTTCAATGATTGAATATCTCCTACTCAAGAGAAGATTTAACATGTGTTTGTGGCTAAAGAGGTAACCTTCTCAACTAAGGGAAATTTTATCACATATACATACATTTATTTATCTATATTTATCTTTAGTGCGGTTTTATGATGTTTCTCACTTTCATTTCATTTGAAGATACTATATCCTAGTTTATTAAATATGAAAACTTATTTAAGGGCTCTCACCCACATAAGAAGGCAATATACCCTAGGTTCCTTTCTTAATTGCTCGATCATCAAAAGGAATTGTATAACCAATATAATGCTTGTTGTTTTTTTGTTTACATTGATTTGAAAAATATATTTTAACTAGGTCTTCATTGTTACATTCCCAACTCCTATTCATGCAAGTAGTTAATTAGTGCATCTAACAAAAATAAATGAATTAACACTAATTAGATTGAGATGAATTAACACTAGTTAACTTCTTTTTCTTTGATAATAATTATAGATTATTATTTTTTATGTTTCAATTAATCTAATAAAATCACATATAAAACCATAATACTAACCACACATCATTAACATAGATTAATCTCATAATTATCTTAGTAAATTATTTTTTTCCATCACATCTTCCCAAATTCTCCCAAAAATTAGGTGACACTTCCACTTCCATTATAAATTCTCAAGCATGTGTTTCCCTCCTTATGATAGTGTTTTACCTACTATAACAACACATATTTCATTAAATTTGATATATTTTCTTATTACAATAACTTCTAAAAATTGAGTTTTTGTAATAACTTAATATATTGCATTAAATTTGAAAAAGTAATCCAAAGAAATATTGTCTTAATCATAATAAGTTTATTACTCCAAATAAATAATACATATTTAAATTGAAATACCATCTTGATTAGAACTATACATGTGGGATTTAAATCATGATGAATTTAGGAAATTGCCTAATTTGTCAAATCTTAAGAATTGGTTTAGGTTGACTTAGCAAGATGGTCCAATCACTTCAACCATCGACCACCCTTAAGAATAATCATGTTAAGTGACAACCAAAAGATGCTACACATAATTACAAGTCATATTTTGAGAAGTTTTCTATGTAAATCTAAGGTGACAAATGGTAGTAGAAAGAAATAAATTGCCATTATCAAATCATGTTTAACAATAAATTTTAAAATTAACAACTACGTAAAAAAGATAAATTAAAATTTAATATTAGCTAAATGAAAAAAATGAAAATAGATAACAATTAGATTTTTTTAAATACTTAGAAATATCATGTGGTTTGTTATATTTTAAGAAATCCAATTGTTATCTATTTTCATTTTTTTCATTTGTATGAAAGAGAAATTTGCAAAGAGACTTAAATAAATTGAAAATATAATTACAATATCACAATTCAAGCAAAGTAAATAAGTATGCTTTAATTACTCCATACAAATTTAACACATAATTTTAATTTGTATGGCAAATTAAATTTCTATATAAACACATCAAATTTGATCTATACTATATTGAGAATGACATAAAGGTAGAGATATAACAAGGAAATACATAAATATATTGCAAGAAACATAGTATTATAATTTAAATAATATCTTATTAATGATTGATGGAAAACAAAAGAGTGTAAAAGGAAAAGCACACAAGCTATCTAGAATGGTGGTAGTTTGTCCCTAAAGATTGAGATGTGTCAGCTATGCTCATTCGGAAGAACATGATTACAAAGAGGTTGAAAATTCCTTTTAACATAAAGCATCAATGGGAAAAACCTAAACATCCAGAACTCTAACCCAAAAAGATGAAATTCCAAATGGTTTGTGGGCCTTGATGTGGTTAGTTGATACACCAACTTCTCGAAGGCTCAAATTTTTCAAACAATATCTGTTTAGGGTGCCAAAAAAATGTCATTTAGGGCCTCAAAATGGCCCTAGAAGTTTGGGACTTGAAAAACTATAGAAAAATTGTCAGGATATGGAACCATTATGAATTACTGGAATAGGTGGGTGGCCACCAGTATCCACCTAGATCAGACCTCCCCCATTAAGAAGCAATGGTCCCAATTACATTAATTTCCTCCATCAGATGGGGAAACTTCTGTTGAATTTGACTCTTGGTGAGCCACTTTCCCTAGTGAAGAAGTTTCCTTTATTTGATGAACTATTAGAGTTGAATGTTCTACTACCGGGTGTCCTTCATCTTGGTGTCCATGATTCGATCAACTGTCTCTTATTCAATGCAGTCAAGATTGAGTTCTGTAGGGCTAAGGTGCTCGACCATGTCTGAAGTGTCTATGAGAGGTGGGAAATATGGTCGAAGCAGTTCGACTTACATGGGGTTCAAGCCAAGGAAAGATGGAATACTTAAATTAGAAAAATTCTCATCCACAGGCTTGGTGATGATGTAAGGCTCGTATCAGAGTGGGTGAAATTTCCAATGGGGTCCTGTGAGGCACTCTTTTTGCAATTGTAACCATAAATGATATCCCACCTTAAAATTTTGTGGTTGATCCAAATGGATGTCGGTGGCCTCCCACCTATTCCAATTGGCTCATTTTGGCATTTTTCCAGTTTGGCAATGTTTTCCTAGTTTTCAGGTCCCTAGCTTCCAAGGCCATTTTGAGGCCCTAAACATCATTTTTACAGCTCACCATAGTCAGGATAAACATAAATATAGAATTTGATGGAAACATGTGTAGTCCCCGGATAGACCTTTCCAACGGGCTATCGTGTGCCTAAAATGAAGATCGTATGCAAAAATTATGACCCCATGAAGTTGATGTACTAACTTACCCCAACGGGGCCCACATGACTTTTCACGCTTCATCTCCTAGGGTTATGTTTTTGGATGTCTATAGTTTTTTGCATTCCTGTTTATTGTAAAAAGGCCTTCAGAGCCTCATTATACTCATCTTCTTGCGAATGAGCGTAGCCATCACATCTCTTCTCAGAGATAAGCCGCTACCATTCTAACAAGCTTGTTTTCCGATGCATTTTACAGTTTCAACTTATTTCCTTATTGAATAGAAACCAATTTTACTATATATATGTTATTCTGTGTTAAGCATATTTTAATAATAATCTGTATTCATTTATTTCTACTCATAAAATCTGTATCAATGGTATCAGAGTGGTTTGCTCCTTGTGGTTCTTAATGCATGTCCCCAACGAGGTCACGGTACAAAGAATTAGGTCTCTATCTTGTTTCTCTTAGGAAAAAAACTCTTGCACGCCCAAGCGACCTCTCATGGCGAGAGAAAATAAAGGCGATAGGACAAAAGATCCTTTCAAAATGTTTCTCGAGGAAGCCCTCACAAAACAAAGGAATGAGCTGATGGATAGTTTTGCGCAAATCCTTCGGTAGATACCAACAGGTGACGCATCTTCCTCAAATGGAGGCGTCTCCCCCTTCAAGGTAAAAATAAACTTTGATATTGCTATTTTTGAAGTTTAGATAGATGCAGATGTTGTAGAAAAATGTTTGAATATACTAGAAAGGTATTTCTCTATCCATAACTTCTTGAATAGTCAAAAGATTACTTTTGTGCTCCTCAAAGTCATTCCCCATGTCAAAGATTGGTGGGAAAATTTATGTGAGAAAAAGGAAATAGAGGAACCCTCATTATTTATAGTTGCGGTCACCTGGGAGTCCTTCAAGGATTCTATTAAGGAACAATACTACCCTGTCGGAAGTTATGATGAACTGTATACAAAATGAGCCACACTACGATAGGAAAGAGACTAAACAATGCCCGAGTTCAAAAATATCTTCGATACCTTGCGCACCAAGTTGGGTATCAAAGATTCTGAGCGACATCTGGTGCTCAAGTATCATGGTAGTATGCATAGATACATCCAGGCCTAAATGGAGTTTCTATACATCTCATCCTTAGGCGCGACCTACTGATATGCTGTCAAAATCGAGCAGAAGCTTACAAAAAAGATGCAACAATTTGGGCTTGGGAACCCCTCATAACAAAAGAAAGGAAAGGGTGACCCCAACCCATCGAACAAAGGATAGAGAAAATATGGAAAATGTCAGGACAACTAGTCCAAGATGCAAGAGAAGAAGGACACCAGAAAGACAAAAAAAGATATCGAGAAGTGGTGTGACTTCCATAAGATCCCCTGGCATAAAATTGTTGATTGTCTCTCAAAGCAGTCACTAGTGGCTGAGATGAAATCCTCTGAATAAGATGCAAGTTCCAACTCTGAGTCAGAACCAAAAATGGGGAGATAGATCATTGACGTGAAACCTAGTGCTACAGTTGCTACTACCAAGATCCACCCAGTGAATCAGATGAGCAAGAAGAAGGCGAGCACCTTTTTCATTCATAGATGTGGGTGAAGGGTACCCCACTACACTTCATCATTGATAGCGGTAGCCAGAAGAAACTCATCTCAACAAAGGTAATCAAGAGGCTAGCCATGCCGACAATGCCACACCCACAACCCTACACCATTGGATGGCTCGGCTAAGCAAGTAATCTCTGCGTCATCCAATTATGTCGCTTGTCATATGACATCAAGCCCTTCAAAGACGAGGTATTGTGTGATGTTTCTCCTCTTGAAGTTTGAAATGTTCTTTTGGGCCAACCGTATTTATGGAAGTGTCATGTTGTATATGAGTCTAGGCCTCACAGTGTTATTATTAATTTGAACAATAAATTGTACAGGATACCCGAGGTAGTCCCACTTAGTGCTATTTCCTTGATCTCTACCAAACAATGCAGGAAGGTCATCTCTCAGACCGAGAAGTTTTTCTTCTTCGTGATTCACTCTTAGAATGAGATAAATATTGTAGCCACATCCAGGGCCTCCACAGATGACCTCTCCACATAGCAGAAGCAAGTGGAGAGGGTCGTGTAAGAATACTCATATATCTTCTCCTCACCTACCTGGGTACCTCTACACTGTCAGGTCAAGCATCCCGTCAATCTGATCCCTTGTGCACTACTGCTTAATGGGCCAGTCTACAGTCACTCTCTGTTAGAGAATGAGGAGATCAAGTGGTAGATCCAAGAAATGATCCACAAGGTTCACATCCGTCCCAACTCATCGCCTTGTGGGAGGCCAATCGTCCTGGTACAAAAGAAAGACAGAACCTAGCGAATCTGCATTCATTACTAGGCCCTGAATAAAATCACAGTCAGGAGCTGGTACCTGATTCCCTGAATCGACGACCTCCTTGATTAGCTCACAGGGGCCAAATACTTCATCAATATTGATCTAAAGTTTGGCTACCACCAATTCCCAATAGAACAAACAGTTGTATGGAAGACCACCTTCAAGTCAAAATAAGGTCTTTTTGAATGGTTGGTCATGCCCTTTGGTTTGAAAAATGATCCAACAAATTTCATGAGGATGATGGAAGATATCCTACAACCATTCACCAATACTTTTGTAGTGGTGTATCTGGATGACATCCTCATCTACAAAATTACTTGGGCGGAACACTTGCAACATATTCAATAGGTTCTATAGACCTTGCGACAACACAAGCTATATGCCAACTTGGAAAAATGATCCTTCGGTATGGACAGGGTCCACTACCTGGGCTACATCGTTGATCAACATGGTGTACATGTGGATCCATCCAAGATCCAGGTCATCTGTGACTGGCCAGCCCCAACCACACTCACTGAGATTTAGAGATTCTTGGGCCTTGCCAATTTCTACCATAGGTTCGTGTTGGGATTATCCCATATCACATGGGCCCTTAGCCTACTAATGAGGGGTGATGGTAAGGAAAAATTTGTGTGGGGCCCATCCCAACAACAAGGGTTTGATGATTTGAAACAATACTTGTGCTCAACCCTAGTACTTTCATTATGGGACCTGCAACAACCCTTTGAAATCGAGATAGATTCTTCAGACTATACTATGGGCACCGTTATCACTCAGCATGGACACACCGTGGCCTATCATAGTGATACACTATCATATGTTGTTTGTAAGTACCCTATTTACGACAAAGAAATGTACTCCATTGTGAAATCCTGCCGCTAGTGGAGACATTACATTTTTGGGAAGGAGATAGTCATCCACACTAATCATAAGCCACTACAATTCATGTAGACATAAGGAAAATTGCTGAATGACCACCATTAGAAGTGGTCCACATACTTACAAAAATTCCACCTCAACATTGAGTATAAAACAATAAGTACCAACCGAGTCACTGATTTCCTCAGCCAACCGCCAGTCGCGACACTCACCATGATGCTAGAATCTTGCAACCATGAGACCTAAGGATGGCCCCAACTCTATGAGACAGACCCACACTTCGCCACCACCTACCAATGTTGGGGGAAAACTTAGCTGTCACCAATTTCCATCTTTAGGATGGGATGTTGTGCCGTCTGGGCCATATCTGTGTTCCATCAAGTGAGTGAGCGAAGCTAATTTGGGAAGCCCACTAAAGTTGGGTGGCAGGACACTTTAACATTGGAAATATAGTGGCAATGCTGCAGAAACATTTCTACTGGCCGAAAATTCGACAGGATGTCAACAAGTATATTAGGTCCTGCACTTCCCGTGCTATTACCAAACCAAGCACTAAGAAGCAAAGCCTGTACACCCCTCTTCCTACTTTTGACAGGCCATGGGAATCCATCTCAATGGACTACACGTTAGGCCTTCCATCCACCAAGAGGGGAAATGAATGTGCTTTTGTGGTTTTTGATCACTTTTCTAAGATGGCGATTTTGACCGCCTATAAGAAGAGAATCACAGTAGAGTCCACTTCCAAGATCTTCTTTGAATGAGTCTGGGTAAATTTTGGAATCCCACAAACCATTTTCTCAGATTGGGACAGTCAGTTTCTCAACACATTCTGGTCGAGCCTGTGGTCACTACTAGACACCAAGCTCACCAAATCCACGACCTTCCACCCCCAGACAGATGGCCAAATCAAGGTCGTAAATCGAATGATCGTGCATATCCTACGCTTGTACAATTCCAAGCACCCTCACACATTGGATGAGAGTCTTCTCTATGTTCAACATAGCTACAACTGAGCCCTACATATCTCAACCGACCACAGTCCCTTTTAGTTGGGCTTGGGATTCCATCCATTGGGTCCCATGGATATTGCACTACCCCTTGCGGCCACCTCGACCGACTCATCGCCTTCTCAAATTGAAGCTGAAAAAGCCACTCGGTTCATTGAGAGGATCCATCACATTTTCCAATAGGTTCAAGATATTTTACAGAATTCCAATGCCAAGTACAAGCAACGCCATGATCAACATCGGGTGCCACATAGGTTTCAGGTTGGAGACAAAGTTTGGTTGCACTTACATAAATAATTCCTTACAAGACTCCATCGAAAGATTCGCCCAATCCGTTATGGATCGTACACCAAAAAAAAGGTTGTGGGTGATAATGATTTTGAGCTCAACATTCCTCCTTTCCTTGGCCTACACCCAGTGTTCAATGTGGATCTCCTTCGACCTTATTTCCCACCATTATTGGACACCTTAGAGATAACATAAAAATTGACACCAAAATATCTCAACCGTGACTGCATACAACATGCATCCAGTGATTAGATTATGGACACACAGGTTAAGGACACTCTCTAGCAAAGGATCCATCTTTATCGAGTTGTCAAAGCAGGGAAGCTTCTGCACCAAGGAAAGTGGCTCACTCGAGGCCAAATTCAACAAAAAAATCCTCATCTGATGGGGGAACTCAACACAATGGAGACCATTTATTCTTAAGGGGGGAGGATTGATCCATATGGATGTCGATGTCTTCCCACCTATTCCAACTAGCTCATTTTGGAAGTTTTCTAGTTTGGCAATTTTTCCTAGTTTTTGGGTCCCTGACTTCTGGCGTTGTTTAGCAGCCCTAATATATATATAGATTTGGAGTTTGACGACAACATGTGTATTTCTTGAATAGACCTTTCCAATGGGCTATTGTGTGCCTAAAACGAAGATGGTATGCAAAAGTTACAAACCCAAGAAGTTGATGTACTAACTTACCCCAACACATGACTTTTGGGGCTTCATCTCCTAGGGTTAGATTTTTGGATGTCTAGGGTTTTGGGCATTCCTATTTATTGTAAAAATTATTTCATAGCCTCATTGTAATGATCTTCTTGATAATGAGTAAAGCCGTCACATCTCTTCTCAGAGATAAGCCGCTACCATTCCAACAAGCTTGTTTTCCGCTGCATTTTACAGTTTCAACTTATTTCCTTATTAAATAGAAACCAATTTTAATGTATAATTGTTATTTTGTGTTAGGTATCTTTTAATAATAATAGATATTCATTTTGTTTTTTTCATAAAATCCATATCATCACCTCAATAAGAAATCCCAACTTTTAGGTATGAATTAGAGTCCAACCCAAGGGAGGCATCCATAGTGACCTAAAGGGTTGGGTAAGCTAAGGATAAGGATAATAAGTACCCCCCTCTCATTGGTCACTCAATTCAAATATGTCACAAGGTTTGTGTCTAAGAAATATGAAGCAAATGAAAGTGATGAAGTGTACCTTCCCAGAACAAGAACATAACATATGTATGGTAGTTTCAAGTACACATATGATATTGAATCTTCAAGAGACAATAAACTAAGTGAAAATATGCTAGATGATATAAAAAATGCAACAATGAACAAATTTACAACAACATTTAATAAATTGTAACAACTGCAATAAAGACTCTTCATAATTGCTTGAAAAGAGAGTGGAAATATAACATTTACTAAGCATAATGATAATAAAATGTCATAAGAAATTTCTGGAGTGTTTAACTAGCATTCAAAGTGAATTATGTGGAAAATTTGCTACAGTTAAATGGATGTAGAAAACATTTATAACAACAACAAGAAAATTCGATATCTAGGCTAAGTTAATGTTAGAGTTAGTTAGTATAATCTTGAGAGAATACAGTTTGAGTGTTTGATCAATCTTCCAACAAGATATAATCAAGAACTAGAGCCTTTTAGGTCTTATGGATTCAATTATATCAGCGCAATAACTTGGATAAATTAAAATAATTATACTTATCTAAGAGATTACAAAGTGGAAACTTGAGAAGTAGCACCTCAAGTCCTCAAGCACCAAGCTTTTAGGAGAAGATTCAACTAGGGTGTAGGATTCTAGGCCCTAGCTATTTCTCCTATCCTTAGACTCTTGAAATATATTTAATGCAATAAGAACTATACAAAGATTTTAAAGTGCTATAACTTGAGGGCTCTAAAAGTTTGTCTAGAAAAGATATTCTTAAGTAGGACTAGCAAAATAAAGAGCAATAAAGAAGCACCTTATGTTTCTTACTCCCAAGGTTTCAAGCAAGAAATTTCATAATCTTCAACATGAATAAGTAAACATACCATAAACCTTTAGCATGAAATGAAAATTGTATATTTACTTACTTCACCAAGAATAATCAAGCACAAAACCCTAGATTTACCAAAATTCCACCAATAAATGATCCAACATGCATCCAAACATGTCTCTAAGAAAGTGCGCCTTAGTAATTTCAGCCAACAACCCTTAGGGGGCACAAATTTCATTCCTCTCTTCAACTGAGGAGATTTATATGAAAATGAAATAAATCCAATCATATTTGTATTGAAAATCCTTGCTTATTTTACCCAACGGTTGTGTCTTTTCACAAAACTGAGCCTACATGTCAATTTTCTCATTAAAATTAAAAATAAAATCAATTCTTTACAAAATAACCCTAACGAGGGTGACATCATCCCTCTTAGCATGATGTTAGCGTCCACAAAACTGGTGTTAGGTTGGAGAAGCATGACACTAGGCCTCCAAAGGCCTTGAGCTTCATCCACATGTGGCAAAATCATTGTCAAGACCTCCTCCATCAAAACCAGCCCTAGGCGACGTCATGGGATAGGAAGGTGCCCTCTGGGCCTCCAAGGGCCAACGTCTAAGTGGGATGAGGTGGAAAACCATCCTAAGGTCATATCAAAGTGCCTCTAAAGGAAACATCCTCTTCCTTCATTGTGCAACTGGTCATCATGATCTTTCCCTAAGCATGGGGTCTTTGCATCCATCCTTGGAATTCAAGCCCTCATGAAGGTCCGAACTAATCATCTTCTCATAAATACCTATCCACCGGAAAGGGTACTGCAAAGAAAAAAAATAATTCCATCCAAGGGTCCATGAGTCACAAGTATCATAACCAACAAGCCACATTTAATAATCAAACCATCTGAACATGTGCATCAAACCCCCCTTTTCAAACTAAAAAAATGCTCAAAGACATTATACAATTTGTCAAATTTAGGTGTGGGAGGGGTGTCAAGGAATCCTATTGGGTCAATCATTCCTCAAGTCAAAGGTTTTTCCTAAGAGGAACCCATCAAGTCATTCATGAGTGTGAGGTGGAGTGGGTACTTTTGGGCATGGGGTTCATGAAATAAAAGTGATCATAGTGTCTCATTTATGGGTGCCTTTGTAGAGGGTGTGTTTCCCTTCATCCTTCGTACAAAAACATTTCCAAGCCCATCTATTGACATTAATTAATTAGAGTCCAAAACAATTGGTTACTCCAAATGGGTAACATAGAACTTGGGAGGAAATACCCAATTTCACTTGAAGGGAGGTACACAAAGTGCCATAGGGGTAAAGTATAGCTTGAAATTCACTTGTGTAGATCCCTCAACAAGTGGGATATCTATATAATGTGAATTTTACTTTTGCAGGTCTTATTATTTTGAGAGATAAAATTTCATTGTTTCTGAAGACCTCTTAGGTGAGCATATGGAAGGTTCACGATTTGTCTTTTATATTTTTCCAACTCCTTTCCCCTCTGGACCTTTAGCCCCTTCTTCCCGTGAAATGAGGTAGAATCCCTTCTTGGGTCAGTACACCCAAAAATCCCAAAAGATAAGGAGATAGAAGGAAAGAAGTATGGAAGGTGATACATATGAATGAGAATGGAAAATCACTCTTCAAGGAACCCCTGATAGTACCCTATTCCAGAGTGTGAACAAATTAGTAGGAAAAAATGACACCCACCAGGGTTAAATAAGGAAAAGAGTATAAATTCTAGGAAAACATTCTGTAATCAAGAAATATTCTTTGCAACATGTTCAAATGCTTCAAATATTAGAGTGACACTTACCATGATACCATACTCATTACCTTATGGAGAAAGACCAGTTGTCCTCTAGGGATAGGATAGTGATGTATATAATGCATTAATGGAAAAGAGGGGCCCTTCAGGGATATGCTCCATCCATATGGTTCTTGACACTCCATGTATACAACCTATGGGCCTTGAGAAAAAATCCCCTTAGTTACCCCTAGGTTGGGGGTAACAGGAAACACACTAAGAGGAATCATGTATATTTTCAATTTAGCTATTGGATAACACAATTCCTAAAGTGATAATAATTTCCTTTGCATGAATAGACTCAAATTCATAGTTGGGTCCCCACCAAAACTTGATCTTTGAACTAACTACATGAATGAACAATTTCAATCTTGAGTAACCCACTAGTTAGGGCCACAGAGTCAGATTTATCAATTTTTTTCCTAGACTTCAGTTTGTCCTTTAGATGCCAGCATAGTGTCATAGAGTTTTATAAGTCCAATGTATCACATATTTTATTGGGTCAATTATCCTTGTTCTCTTAGTGTCACTCCATTGAATGTGGGAATGCATAGCCTTAATGGAGCCAACTTGGTATCATAAGACTTTCTCCACTTCTAGTGAGCATGTATAGCCTTAGTAGAGATACATGCATTCCCCACATGATTTGAAACTCCTTTCACAAGGCTTTACCTTTTTTTTTTGGAAAATAGAAGGTGGATGGGGGAAGGTCAATAACCCTTTAAATGCATGATGGAAAATACTTGTTATTGAGAAAAATTTGAGTATGCCTAAGTGACACACACACACTCACATCCCTTTTGATTCAGATTATTTTTGGCATGAAATGAGAGAGGAGATAAAATAAAGAAATGTACAGAGATATCTCGAATATCCAATAATATAACAGAAATGTATAAGAGATGCAACCATAAACAAAGATATATAGTAATACACGATTTTCTATTAATGAGAGAAAATTTACAAAGACTGTAAAAATACAGAGTGAAAGACTCACTAGAATGGTGGCAGCTTATCTCTGAGAAGAGATGTGTCCGCTACTCACATTTGCAAGAATATGATTTTACAATGAGGCTCCAAAGGCCTTTTAATCATAAAGAAAATCCAAAACCCTTACCCTGGAAGACAAAAATCCAACAGTTTTGTGGACCCTGTTTTGGGTAGTTTGGTGTATCAACTTCCTGGGGGAATAAATTTGGCATACGATATCCATTTTGGGCTCACAATAGATTTTTGGAAAGGTATTGTCAAGGAGATTCATTTAGGTCCTCAAAATGGCTTCGAAAGTTAAAACTGCTAAAAATAGTAAATTACCAAAATTGCTAGAAAACTGTTTTGAGCTAGTTGGAAAAGGTGGGTGGCCACCGATATCCACCTGGATCAATCCTCCCTCCTTCGGAAGCAATGATATCCATTGCGTTGAGTGCTCAGGGGAGAGGGAAAAAAATTTGTTGAATCTTCATCTTGATGAGTTACTTTCCTTGTTGGAGAAATTGCGCTGCTTAGCTTGTTGATGGTTGTCACAAACATGTGGATGGAAGGGTTGGACCTTTTTAACCAGTCTAGCTACATGAGATTCCTCTGTGTAGAAGGAATATTTACACTTTTCTGCAATCTTGTTGACCTGCTTCTGTTGGATAGAACGTGCTTTGGATGAGGCTATAGTGGTTGTAGTATCTTTCTGTTCACCTTTTCAACAGATTGTGAAGAAGATAAATTTTGTAGTATGAGATACTACCTTGCGGCACTATTTAGGTGGAAGAGTAGTCAGAACTACCTCTGGTATTTTGTAGAGATGACCCCCCAGAGAAATAATGACACTGCGGGGTTGAGACTCATAAAAAACATGGAACTTCCACATATATGGTTGGCCCAAGAGAACATCACAGACATATAGTGGGAAAACATCATATAATACCTCATCCTTGAAGGGTTGGATGCCGTACAATCGACACTGTAGGCTAACATAGAGATCTCGTCCCTGGAGAAGCCACCTGATGTTGTATGGCTACAGGTGTGGTTTTGTTGACAATCCCAACTGCTTGATGACCTCTGCTGAGATGAGGTTCTTCTGTATTTCGCTATCAAAAATAAAATGCAGTGGGGTCCCCTTCACCCACATCTGTGAATGAAAAATATGCTCCCCCTCTTCAGGATTTGTTGGTTCTTCTGGTTGAATTGTTATAGTCGTGACAATAACAATGGGGTCTGTGTTGATGATCTTTCTTTTACCTGTATTTTCATAATCATATTCTGAATTAGGGTTCGGCTCCTTGTCTTTGATCTTGAACACCAATGACTATTTTGAGCGACATTCCTCGGTGTTGTGCCAGGGGATTTTGTGCAAATTACACCATTTTACAGTGTCTTTCTTTGTCTTCTCATGACCCTTCTTTTCCTCTGGCTTGGACTAGTTTTCAGGAGACTGTTTGTTAGGGTCGTCTTTATCATACTTTGGTTGTTGCATATTTGCAGACCCAAACTCCCATTTGTTCTGGTGCTTAAATTTATGCTCAATTTTAACAACATATCGATAAGCAACATCGAGTGATGAGATGTCTAGAAAATCTATTTTAGTTTGGTTGTATCTGTGTAGAGCCCCATGGTATTTCAGAACCAAATGTCATTGAGAGTCTTTGATACCCAGCTTGGTGCACAAGGTATGGAAGGTATTGGTGAACTCTGGAATTTCTTGGCCTCTCTCTTGCCATAGTGTGGTCCATCTCATGTACTGGTCCTCATAGTTTCCAACAGGGTAATATTGTTCCTTTACTGCATCCACAAAAAAATCCCAAGTGGGCTTGGCCCCATATATTCTAGACTCCTCTGTGGAACTTTTATCCCAATAAGTTCGCCACCAATGTTTGACATGGGGGAGAGCTTTAAGGAGTGTGAAGGTGATATTTTCCCTATTGGAAAAATTATGAACAGAGAAATAACCTTCTAACAGGTTTAACCATTTGCTTAGGGCATCCACATATATCTGACCTTCAAATAAGGGAATATGAAAATTAACCTATAACTTGAAAGGATAGGTTCTTCCAAAGTGACTATTTGATGAACATGCATTTGTTGCTATCGACAGGGGTTGAAGGATGTGGGAAAATTTCTCCATCATTTCATCCCTCTGTCGCGTGAGAGCTTGCTCAAGGAACAGATTGATAGAATTGTTTGCTCCGTGGTTTTTCTTTTCTTCTACCATGGAGATTTTCTTGGGCATGTGAGAGCGATTTTATTCAAGAGAGACAAGATCAAGACCCAACTTTTAAATTCGGACCTCATCGGGGAAATGCACTGAAAAAAACAATCAACAACAGCCTGCTCTGATACCATTGATTCAGATTATTTTCAGCACAAAATGAGAAAGGAGATATAATAAATAAATGTATAGAGATATGTCCGATATCCAATAATATAAAAAAAATGTATCAGAGATGCAACCATAAACATAAATATACGGTAATACACAATTTTCTATTAATGAACGAAAATGTACAAAGACTATAAAAATACAAAGTGAAAGACTTGCTAGAATGGTGACAACTTATCTTTGAGAAGAGATGTGTTCTCTACTCGCATTCAAAAGAAGATGATTTTACAATGAGGCTCCAAATGACTTTTTATCATAAAGAAAATCCAAAACCCTAACCCTAGAAGATGAAAATCCAACAGTTTATTGGACCCTGTTTTGGGTAGTTTGGTGTATCAACTTCCCGAGGGTGTAACTTTGGCATACAATCTCCGTTTGCGGCGCATGATAGCTCGTTGGAAATGTATCATCAGGGAGATTCATTTAGGGGGGATAAATTAGATCCTTCGTCCATCATTGAGAATATATATCCCAAAAAACCTTCATTTAGGCCCTCTAAATGGCCCCAAAAGTTAAAAACTGCTAAAAATAGTAAATTACCAAAATTTCCAGAAAACTGTTTTGACCCAATTGGAAAAGGTGGGTGGCCACTGATATCCACTTGGATCAATATTCCCTCCTTAGGAAGCAATGGTCTCCATTGCGTTGAGTGATCGGGGGAGAGGGAAAAGTGATTGCTGAATCTACATCTTGATGAGTTGCTTGCCTTGTTGGAGAACTTGTGCTGCTAAGATTGTTGAAGGTTGTCACAAACATGTGGTTTGAAGGGTTGGACCTTTTTAACTAGTATGACTACATGAGATGACTATGTGTAGAAGGAATCTTTACACTTTTCTGCAATCTTGTCGACCTTATTATGCTGGATAGAAGGTGCTTGGGCCAAGGCTGTAGTGGTTGCAATATTCTTCTATTCACCTTTTGAAAAGATTGTGAAGAAGATGAATTTTGTAGTATGAGATACTACCTTGCGGCACTGTTTAGGTGGAATAGTAGTCAGAACTGTCTCTTGTATTCTATAGAGATGCCGCCCCAGAGAAACAATGACATTGCGGGGTCGAGACTCATAAACAACATAGCGCTTCCACATATATGGTTGCCCCAAGAGAACATCACAGACATTTAGTGGGGAAAAATCACATAATACCTCATCCTTGAAGGGATGTATGCCGTATGACAATCGACACGGTTGGATGACATAAATATCTCATCCTTAGAGAATCCACCCGATGTTGTATGGCTACAGGTGTGGTGTTGTCGACAATCCCAACTGGTTGATGACCTCTGCTGAGATGAGGTTCTTTTGGCTTCCGCTATCAACAATAAAATGCAGTGGGGTCCCCTTCACCCACATCTGTGATTGCAAAATACGATCCCCCTCTTCAGGATCTGTTGGTTCTTCTGGTTGAATTGTTATGGTTGTGAAAATAGCAGTGGGGTCTACATCGATGATCTGTATTTTACCAGTATTTTCAGAATCAGATTCTGAATTAGGGTTCGACTCCTTATCTTTGATCTCGACCACCAATAACTATTTTGAGCGACATTCCTCAGTGTTGTTCCAGGGGATTTTGTGCAAGTCGCACCATTTTCCAGTTTCCTTCTTTGTCTTCCCGTGACCCTTCTTTTCCTGTGGCTTGGGCTGGTTTTCAGGAGACTTTTTGTTAGGGACATCTTTATCATACTTTGGTTGTTGCAGATTTGCAGACCCAAACTCCCGTTTGTTCAGGTGCTTTATTTTCTTCTCAATTTTAACATCATATCGATAAGCAACACTGAGTGATGAGATGTCCAGAAAATCTATTTCAGTTTGGCTGTATTTGTGTAGAGTCCCACGGTTGTTCGGAACCAAATGTTGTTCAGAGTCTTTGATACCCAGCTTGGTGCACAAGGTATGGAAGGTATTGGTGAACTCTGGAACTTCTTGTCCCCTCTCTTGCCACAATGTGGTCCATCTCATGTACTGGTCCTCATAGCTTCCAATAGTGTAGTACTGTTCCTTTACCACATCCACAAAAAAATCCCAATTGGGCTCGACCCCATATATTCTAGACTCCTTTGTGGAACTTTTCTCCCAATAATTTTCCCACCAATGTTTGAAATGAGGGAGAGATTTAAGGAGTGCAAAGGTGATATTTTCCTTGTCGTAAAAATTATGAACAGAGAAATAACCTTCTAACATATTTAACCATTTGTCTAAGGAATCCACATCTATTTGACCTTCAAATACGAGAATATCAAAATTAAGTTGTACCTTGAAAGGATAGGTGCTTCCAAAGTGGTTGTTTGATGAAGATGTGCCCGTTTCTATCAACAGATATTGAAGGACGTGGGAAAAATTCTTCATCATTTCATCCCTCTGTCGCGTGAGAGCTTTCTCAAGCAACAGATTGATATAATCGTCTTCTCCGTCGTTTTTCTTTTCTTCCGCCATGGATGTTTTCTTGAGTGTGTGAGATAGATTATATTCAAGAGAGAAAAGATCGAGACCCAACTTGCTATACTCAGACCTCATCGAGGACATGCACTGAAAAAAACGATCAACAACAGCCTGCTCTGATACCATTGATCCAGATTATTTTTGGCACGAAATGAGAGCGGAGATATAATAAAGCAATGTACAGAGATATGTTGGATATCCAATAATATAACATAAATGTATTAGATATGCAACCATAAACAAAGAGACATAGTAATACACAATTTTCTATTAATGACCAAAAATGTACAAAGACTATAAAAATACAAAGTGAAAGACTCGCTAGAATGGTGGAAGCTTATCTATGAGAAGAGATGTGTCCGCTACTTGCATTTGCAAGAAGATGATTTTACAATGAGGCTCCAAATTAATTTTTATCATAAATAAAATCCAAAACCCTAACCCCGAAAGATGAAAAGCTAATAGTTTTGTGGACCCCATTTTGGGTAGTTTGGTGTATCAACTTCTTGGGGGCATAACTTTGGCATATGATCTCCATTTGGGGTGCATGATGGGTCGTTGGAAAGGTATATTTGAGGAGATTCATTTAGGGGGTTCAATCAGAGCCTTCGGCTATCATTGAGAATCTCGATCCAAAAATACCTTCATTTAGGCCCTCAACATGGCCCCAAAAGTTAAAAACTGCTAAAAATAGTAAATTACAAAAAATGCCAAAAAATTGTTTTGAGCCAGTTGGAAAAGGTGGACACCGATATCCACCCAAATCAATGTTGTACTTGGTTCTAATAACTATTACCCCCTCACTTATATGGGTCAATAGAGGATAATTGTTTCTCCATGACTCAAATTTCATATAGTAGATCCGATGATGTTATTCCAAATTATCCATTGATAGTTTCCCATAGATTACTTCCATTACATTCTAATATCATCTCACTCATGACATGGTGCATTTACATTATTAGGTACATCATTTTGACACTTCATATCAAGCGATAATCTTAATACTTGAGGCATGAAAAATGTGACAATCGATTTATTTTCATAACGAATCATGATGCTTTGGAGTTATGCTTTTTTCCTTGTCTCACCTTAGTGGTTATTATCATTTTCTAGTCAAGTGTTGTCAATATGGGGAAATTTTCTACTATTGGGGGCCCTTAATGGGGATAATGTTTCCATGTCCCTTACCATGAATAAAACATTCCATCTATCACCTATTCATTGTACTTTTGTTTGGGATGGTTTCTACATGTATCCAAAAAAATCTTGTGCTTCATATTCCCATTAGAAGATTGAACTTGAAATCATGAGGTTTCTTCATCCTCTTGGATCACTCTTGAAGAAACCATTCTTGTCAAAATTCTTGTAAGGTTATCTAGTGGAGAAATCTTCCCCTGATTCATTCCTTAATATTTTAGGAGGATTGAATAGGGTTGGTAGTGGAAAAAAAATAATCCTCTCCCTAAATAATCCATTTCATTCTCCACAAGAAGAATCTATATTTTCCCCATATGCCCCAAATAGTATGCACTAACATTTTTCTCCAAAATAGTCAATCATTACTACTTAATTCTACTATCTTAGGGTTAGGTATAGGTTTTATTTGCTACAAAATTACATTTCCAGCCATTAAAAACAATATGTCTAGGGTTCTTAGGAATACTATTCACCTAAAATGCATTGTTGAAACCCTAATTTAATTTTCTGAAGTGTTATGAGAGCCATATAAGGAAAACCCTATAAGGTTTTAGTGTTGTTTTGTATTGTTTAAATTTATGATTTTGTTGGAAATTGAAACCCTAGATTAGCCTAGAAATTAGCTCTCTTATTTATTCGATCATTTCATGACCCAACGACTATTATTTATACTATTTTAGTCACTTATTTTAATGCTCCAATAATTGATTTTATTGTTTAAATTCATCTATTTTACTATTATAATATTTTTACTACAACTGAAAATCACTTGTTTCACCACTGAAATAGCCTCTATACTGTTGGAATTTTTTTTTTTACTACTGTAATAATATATTTACTATTTTTATCGTTTATGTTATTTATTTTATTTCATATATTTATTGAAACCTCTACTATAGCCTGATACCTTTTATTTATTTCTAGTGTTTGGGAACCCTACTAAACTTATACTTGACTTGGAGAGCCTTTTTGAATGGGCTTGGATCCTCAATACATTAAATCTGGAAATTGTCATATCCCGCCACCTCTCTATTATTTTTCTTGTCCTTATCTTGGTGGTAGTGTGAGTAGTCAACCCAAGGGGACCTAGAATTGATTGTCTTGCCTACAGATTCTTTAAGAAAACTAGGGAAGCCTCCCTTGTGTTGGATATTATTCCTTCATAAAATATAGATGTTGTTGCCTAGGTGACAGTGGTGACATATTTGATGTTCCACTACTCTAAATACCTTATGAATGCTTTTCATTTGGTACTATATTGTGTGGTAACATTCTGGCACCGTTGCCAAGGAGAATTGAGTGATTCTTCTTGGAAATTTGAAGTCTATGCTTCAAAATTTTGATGAGTAGAAACCAAAGCTTCCATTGATAGAAGAATCCTTTTTCTCTATTCAAATTTTGAAGACACTATGCTTGTAAGGTGGAGCAAGCATAATTGTAAAGGAATTTGAGATTCACCTTGGTGAATTCCAAATATTTTTACACTTCACATCAAGTTGTATGATAAGTGAAGAAATATGGATCCATGGGATTTTCATGAAGTTTATATGATTATTGATTTTTAGAGAGTTCCTTGATACCCAAATATATTTTATTCATATTGATGGAATTTGTTGGGCTCCATTTTTTTCATATTTCTCTGTCCAATAAAGTCATGTTCTTAAACTATTTTGCTAATAATTTGTGTCCATTTATGCCATAAACCTTCATTAAATGTCATTATTCAATATTATACATCCTGCATGGTTAATTCATAAATTTTCTTTGTTTTTAGTGATTAAATATGATTATATCATAGTTTTACAAATGACGGTTTATGAAGTAGCCATAGTCCAGTTGAGTGAATTTCAGTTCATGTACTAATAGTTCAGTTCTTGTACCCAAAATCATTCATTGGCATACTTCCACCTCTCTAAATGGGATTTGGCCACATGGAGTTTGAAGATATAGATGTCAGAATGGTGTGTGTCCTTTGGTTGGTGCCTAGGTCACACGTGTGAGCCTCTAGCTCATGGTCAAAGTATGGGTCAAAATTGTACTAGAAATAGCAAAAACAACATGCAGACGCGATTTGCAGCTAGATGAAGACAAATATCAAAATTATGGAACATGGGTTTGGTAGATATCCTCAAAACACCAAAATTTTAAAATTATAAGAATATCATACACAGTTTGGGAGATATCCTTGATTTTCTAATATGAGTTTGATTCAACCCAAATTAGAAGAAAGTTTCAGATAGTCGATTTCCACCTTGATTTTTATGCATATGAAGTCGAATTTAAAAAATCCAAGACATGGGTTTTTTTGGTAGTATAATATGTTGAGAAACATGTAGGGTGTTTTCCAAAATCAGGAATGGTTTAGTATATATGGTTGGTTATTTAACATGGATTTGAACAAATTGATGTAAAACCCATATTTTTGAGATTTTCTCTATAGTTGTCAAATTTGATTTTTGAGTTGGGGGATTTGATTCTATCCTTCCCCAAGTTATTTTCATGTATAAATCAGGGTGTGGATAAGATGAATGAAGCATCAAGATTGTATGGGAAATAAATTATCATTGTATTATAAATCAAGAGCATTGGTTGTTGATTTGTAAACAAGGTTTTGATCTTAATGAAACACTGAATATTCTTGTTGATTCATTGAGCATTCAGATCTGATTTAGTCTCCCAGGTGCATTTCCCAGATCGGGAAGGGCCCCTTTATCCAAGTAATTCCTTGTTATTTCCGTTTTGTTTTATAGATTAGCTTTGTGTGATTATTTCATTTCAATTCTAGTTTGATTGTTGTTCCTTTCATTTTATTTCAACTCTATTCTTTACATTAGGTTCAATAATCTAAAACTTAGAGTTGGTTATACCTTTGTATGTGTACATCATAGTTTCATTTCTTTATTTATATGTTTTACTGTTAGTTCACTTTTTCTTATAATTTCAATGCTCTGTTCTAATGTATTGTATCCTTGCTTTGATATGTTTGAAATACAACCAACACCAATCTCATAACCTATATGCATAAGTTGAGAAGAAATATTTATATATTTAGTCATATTCATTATACAACACCATTCTTCCTTTTGTATGTACCCTTATTCCTCTTTCATTCATTTATATACATATTCAAATTACATATACATGTATTGACAGCAGAAGGTATTGCACTCCCATTCCATCATCGATTCTTTGTGTAGGTTCTTTCTTGAAAAATAGATATCTAAAACACAAAGGATTAAAACCACTTCCATATCATTTATGCTATTGTTTCTTGCTCATAGATTGATCATTTTTATAAGTTTGATCACAAGTACAATCCGTTGAAACATAGAGAAAAGAAGTACCTCTACTTTCATTTATTCTTCTTATTATCCACTGTAACGTCCTCTGGCCACCCACAGGCCAGGGAATGCCACTCCGGAGAAATCTCTCATGCTCTGATACCAATTTGTAACGTCCCCCAGCCACCCATAGGCCAGGGAATGCCACTCCAGAGAAATCTCTCATGCTCTGATACCAGTTGGTAACATCCTCAGCCTTCAACAGGCCGGGCCATGCTACTCGAGGGAACACTTTCGTTCTCTTACTGTGGAACATACGGTAACATAGCCAGTATTCAACTGAGCTATGGCACATAATTTTTCTCTTCAAACTGCATGCAACTTAAATATATACATACAACACTATTGCAGAATCTTTACATATAAACGTATACAAACAATTACATTCTGTAATATACGAATTCATACTAAAATAACAATAAACATAGATATCCAACATATACAGGGAAATACCCATAAGCATACAGATAGTTATAATCACATATATGATAAAACACAACATAAGCACGTAAATAACAATGCAACATATAATTTTATCATACGATTGGTACTTATCTTGGAAAGATTGTCACCAACTGTGTACAGAACGTCCACAAACCTCCCAGCCTTAGACTACACTGTTCATCACTCTCAACAATGAGTCACCCCCGAGCTGGGACTGAACTTCACTTGGGTAAAGAGGTTCCTAACCAGGCTAAGGTTCATAGACAACAGGAAAGACTCTATCTCAGGTGCTCACTCAACTAACAACTTACAACCTCTCATTCCCCATATGCCTGTCCCACCGAAGGAAGTGTGCCCCTTCTCTTCTCAACAGTCCCTCAACTGCCCCACGTCCCTTTCAGGGCTTCAGCAACATGCCAGACATGAAGTCTTAGAGCACTGTACCTGCAGTTTAGCACCTTTGGGAATCGATCCCCAACAATTCTCTCACTCAGAGAATTTCTCAAGGGCCTGACAACCCGCCTCTTCAATTTCCCATGGGCCTGAAAACCCGCTTCTTCAATCCCTCTCCCAAGCTAACCAGGTACACCAACCAGAATGGTTAAGGAAACAGGCTCAAATACAGTGAAATGGATGTCTCAAGGATAATGGACTGCGTGAATGAAAATGGTCATGGAATCATTGAATGGATAACTGAGTGATGGAAGGAATCATCGTGCAATTGATCGTGAAGTATGATATTAAGAATGATGGTGAAGCTGCTGGTAAGAATTATCATGAAAAGTGACCAAATGAGCTAATTCCCCATGATATGAATGCATTTCCTCCACTTGACACTTGTAATGTTGGAAGCTACTTTGGTTCACTTGTCCCCAACTTTAGAATTTAGAATAAAATAATTATCCATACTTTATGCTTTAAGAAATATTAATATAATATTCCTTTTTGGCTTAAGCTCTCTAGCTTAGCCCTTTCCCTTAAATTTTGGCCCTCTTTTTCCCTAACTGGTGAAGTTCAGTCCCCCATCTCTTTTATCATGGTCAGTCTGCATGCAACGATGTATTTTATATTAATCATGAGACATATACAAAATATGTTCACTGGACTTTAACATCTAGTCACTCTGGCCTAATTCCAAAACATAAGCATCTCATCTTATAATAACTGGCTCACCAACCTATAACACATAGCATATACACAAGGCTTGCTGACCTCCATACTGCATGCACTTTAGTTACTACACCCGGTATCCAGAAATGTGCACACTACATCATTTTACTGCATAGTACATGCACACACTATGCCATGAAAGGTGCATTACAAAATGATGTTAAAACAACTCACCATATTAAGTACACTTACATTACATTTACAATTGGGTTCAGCCAAGGGATATTACAATCCCCTCCCCTTATTTATGCATTGTCCTCAGTGCATCATATACCCATATACAACAAAATTTTCGAAAATACTAAAAAAGATGTGGGTATTCTATCTTCATTGCATCCTCATGCTCCCAAGTAGCATCCTCAGGACCGTACCAGGTCCATTGGACATTTACAAGCCCTATGGCTTGGTTCCAGAGATTCTTGACTTTCCGGTCCAAAATGCACACTGGATGCACTTGAAAAGCTCCTTCTTGCTCCACCTGAATCACATTCCAATCAATAACATGATGAGCATCAGGTATATATTTATTTAGAAATGATACATGAAAGACATTATGAACAGACATAGATGCAGGAAATGCAATCATATAAGCAATTGGACCAATCCTCTCTAGGATTTGAAATGGCCCACAAAATCTTGCTGCCAACTTGGCACAGCTTCCCAGCTTCAAGTAACTCATGTTAGATTTCACCTTCAGGAAAACATGATCACCCACTTTGAATTATTTGTGGGTTCTGTTCTTATCGGCATAACTTTTCTGTCTGTCTTGGGCAGCTTTTAAATTCTGCTTAATTTTTATCATTTGGTCCTCCATATCCTTGAGAAAATCTGGCCCAACTGTTTTCCTATTAGCTAGGTTATCCCAGCTCACTGGAGTATTTCACTTTCTTCCATAAAGTGCTTCAAATGGGCTCATCTTCAACGATGCCTGATACCCATTGTTGTAAGTGAATTCTACCAAGTGTAGGTAGTCTTCCCATTTCAATGGTTTTTACATCAAATACATTCTCAGTATGTCTTCTATCACTCTGTTTACCCTCTATGTCTATCCATCAGACTCAGGATGATAAGATGTACTAAGGTTCAGATTCGTTCCAAATCCTTTCCATAAATTCAAGGTGAATTTCAGGTCTCTGTCGGACACAATTGTTTTAGGAATTTCGTGAAATCGTGCCACTACCTTCATGAAACTATCAAAAACATATGATACCTTGTGAGTAGTTTTCAGTGCAATAAAATGGGCAGCTTTCGTAAGATTTTCCACCACCACCATGATTGAATAATGCAGCTTGCCTGTTCTAGGAAATCCCATAATAAAATCCATTGTCACCACTTCCCACTTCCATTCAGGAATGGGTAAAGGTTTCAGAAACCCTACTGGGTGCCTGATCTAGATGGATATCAATGGCCACCCACCTTTTCCAACTGGCTCAAAACAGTTTTCTGACAATTTTGGCAATTTACTATTTTTAGCAGTTTTAACTTCTGAGGGCATTTTGAGGGCCTAAATGAATTTTTTTCGGGATAGAGCTCCTCAATGATAACCAAATTCATGATTGATCCCCCAAAATGAATCTCCTCGATGATACCTTTCCAACGGTCTATCATAGGCCTAAAACGAAGATCGTATGCAAAAGTTACGACCCCGAGAAGTTGATGTACTAACTTACCCAAACGGGGCCCACATGACTTTTGGTGCTTCATCTCCTAGGGTTAGGTTTTTGGATGTCTAGGGTTTTTGGAATTATTTATTATTATAAAAAGGCCTTTAGATCCTCATTTTAACCTTCTTTCTGCGAATGCACACTGCCTTCACATCTCTTCTCAGAGATAAGCCACCACCATTCCAACAAGTTTGTTTCTGCTGCATTTTATAGTTTTAGCTTATTTCGTTATTGAATAGAAAAAAAGTTTCATTGTATCTTTGTTATTTTGTGTTAAGCACCTATTAATAATCCACATTCATTTCATTCTTCTCATAAAATCCAAATCAATGGTATCAGAGCGTTTTGCTCCTTATCGTCTTAATGCATGTCCCTAACGAGGTCAGAGTACAAAGAGTCGGGTCTTAAGCTTGTTTCTCTTGAGGACAGAAGCTCTTGCATGCCCAAGAAACCTCCCATGGCAGGAGAAAATAAATATGACGGGACAAGAGATCCTTTCAAACTATTTATTGAGGAATCCCTCATGCAACAAAGGAAATATATGATGGATAGTTTCACGCAAATCTTTCGGCGTTTACCAACAACCGACGTATCTTATTCGAATGGAGGTGTCGCCCCCTTCAAGGTACAAATAAAATTCGATATTCCTATATTTGAAGGTCAGATAGATGCAGATGATGTAGACAAGTGGTTGAATCTACTAGAAGGGTATTTTTCCATCCATAACTTTTCAAATAGAGAAAAGATTACATTTGCGCTCCTCAAAGTCATTCCCCATGTCAAAGATTGGTGGGAAACTTTCTGCGAGAAAAAGGAAGCAGAGGAAACCTCATCATTTTTAGTCACGGCCACCTGGGAATCCTTCAGGGATTTTATTAAGGAACAATACTACCCTGTCAGAAGTTATGATGACCTGTATACCAAATGGACCACACTGCGGCAAGAAAGAGACCAAGCAGTGCCAGATTTCACAAATATCTTCCATACCTTGCGCACCATGTTGGGTATCAAATATTTGGAGCGACATCTGGTTCTCAAGTATCACGGTGCTTTGCATAGATACATATAGACCAAAATGGAATTTTTGGACATCTCATCCTTGGGCACAGCCTACCGATATATCATCAAAATCGAGCAGAATCTCAAACAAAATACGTGACAATTTGGGTCTGGGAACCCCTCACAACAAAAGCCAGGAAAGGGCGGCCCCAACCCACCGAACAAAGGACAGAGAAAATATGGACAGTATCAGGACAACCAGTCCAAACCGCAAGAAAATAAGGACACCGGAAAGACAAAGAAAGATACTGGCAAGTGGTGCAACTTCGATAAGAGCCCTTGGCATAACATTGACGACTACCTCTCAAAGCAGTCATTGGTGGCCGAAGTGAAAGCCTATGAATCAGATGTGGATTCTGACTCTGAGCTAGAACCATAAAGGGGAAGATGGATCATTGACGTGGAACCCAGTGCCACCATTGCTACCACCAAGATCCAACCTGGTGAACTAGATGAGCCAGAAGAAGGAGAGCGCCTCTTCCATTCACATATGTGGGTAAAAGGCACCCCGCTGGACTTCATCGTTGGTAGCGGTAGCCAGAAAAACCTCATCTTTGCAGAGGTCATCAAGCGACTGTCCCTTCCAACAACGCTGCACCCACAACCCTACACCATTGGATGGATCTGCCAAGGAAGCGATCTCCGCGTCAGCCCACAGTGTCGACTGTCATACAAAATCAAGCTCTTCAAAGACAAGGTATTGTGTGATGTTCTTTTGGGCCAACCTTATTTATGGAAATGTCATGTTGTATATGAGTCTAGGCCTTGTAGTGTTATTATTACTTTGAACAAGAAATTGTATAGGATACCTGAGGCAGTCCCACCTAGTGCTATTTCCTTGATCTCTGTTTAGCAATGCAGAAAGGTCATCTCTCAGATGGGGAAGTTTGTCTTCTTCGTGATTTGCTTTCAGAATAAGCGAAAGATCACAACCACATCCAGGGTCTCTGCGGTCGACCTCTCCACACACAAGAAGCAAGTAGATAAGGTCATGGAAGAATACTCAGATATCTTCTCCTCACCTACAGGGGTACCTCTACACTGCCAGGTCAAGCACCCCATCGATCTGACCCCCGAATCACTGCTACCCAATGGGCTAGTCTATCGTCTCTCTTTGTTAGAGAATGAGGATATCACATGATAGATCCAAGAACTACTCCACAAGGGGCACATCCGCCCCAGCTCATCACCTTGCAGGAGACCAATCATGATGGTATAGAAGAAAGATGGAACCTAGCTGTAGCGCACCTTTTTTGGCTACCAAGGCTTAAACGCTCTTAAAAGAAGTCCATAACACCACTTTGTACATAACTCATACAAGTATTATATAATCCACATGGATGTAAACAAATAAACACATTTAATCTCAGAGTAAAACATATTATTTACTGCTATAATTAACAATCAATAACGTTTCATATTAATTCATATACACAGCGGAAATCATGATAACATAAGCAACACAGTCATGCAAAACATGATTAAGCATAAACATGTACTTATCTTTTAACAATGGTAGAATCCACCAACCAAGTGTAGGCCTTCCACGAACCTCCCAGCCTTAGACCGCACTGCTCATCAGCTCAGCAGTGGGTCACCCCTGAGCTGGGACTAAGCTCCACCCCAAGGCAAGGAATCCTAGGCTAGGCTGAGGTTATAGGGAAAAAAACACAAAAAATATGGAAGGATTCTTCCCAGGATGCCATCTTATGCCCACTACTACCAGACTCTCATTCCCCACATGTATGTTCCTCCGGGGAGTATACACCTTCACAAGCACATTCCATCGGTGCTAACCTCCCTCTCTGGGTCTCGACAACAGGCTAGATCAGGAAGTCTCAGAGCCCGAAGCTGGTGCTGGACACTCTCTGAAAGAAACCTCTTCCAACAAAAACCACCTCCCTCACCTATAGAGAGATCACACATAGGCTCAATCACAAATCGTGCTGGCCATCAAGCCATGCGCAGTCCAGCTCTGCGTGGTCACCATAGCCAACTGGAAATACAAACAAAACCTCTCAAACAGGCTCGACAATGGCTCGAGGCCTCACAGTGATGGTTCACGAGAATGCATGATGAGTAATTCCTGCAGGGGTCGACACAGACTCCACGACTCAAAACAGAGGTGAAACCAGCTTTTAAGAAACAAACACAGGCTTCTCGTCTCACAGAATAGAGGTGTACACGGATTTACAGAGCCAAACACAGGATTTCCAACTAGTTCAACAATGGCATAATGGTTCAGGGTCACTACTTCGGAATAGATCCTCCACGCATGGTTTCGATCAGTCGGAAAAAGGATGCACACAGATTATCAAAGACAACACGGGATTTTCGACTCTCAGGAACACACGAGGATTTCTCTGCAGGAGTCGGGTTGGTCGTACTATCCAAGGCTCCGTACGCGTTCAGGCAATCAGGTAGAATGGAGGAGGAAGCCTTCTCACGGCTCATCCTGGCCATTTTTATCGCATGCGCCAGGGTTGACACTTGTCACCCATGGAACTGCATGCGTTCCACCCACACGCATCACCCTTGTACATCCTCCCCTTGCCAGAAACTTAGGATAAAACATAAAATGCACATGTCTTTTTTGGGATAATATTAAAATATTATTCCCAGGCTTAAGCCCCCTAGGCTTAGCCCCCAGGCTCAACACTTAGCCCCTTTCCCACCTTCCAGCCCCTAATTCCTTTCCTTCTCTATGGATTCTTAGTCCCCCTTCACTCATTCATCTTGGTCGGTCTTCCCATGGCAGTGTTAATATTTTATTAATGTGCTGCATACATTCAGGTACAAAATCAGGCCCTTGGCCTCCAACCCTTAGGTTCCCTGGCCTAACAAACACATAGGCCACTAGCTTATAAAAACTTGTCTCACCAGCCTATAAAACATAATTACAATTTGTTTTAGAACATGGTTTGCAACGGGGCTCAGCCTTGGGGACACTACAATCACCCTCCCCTTATTTTTGCACTGTCCTCAGTGCAACTTTACATAGCATCTGCAAGATTTTCAAAAAAATTCAAAAAGATGTGGGTACTATGCCCGCATAACATCTGCATGCTTCCATGTCGCATCCTCAGGACCATACCAGGTCCACTGGACCTTTACAAGCTCTATAACTCGATTCCGTAGCTATTTTCTTTTCCTGTCCAATATGCGCATAAGATGCACTTCCAGGACATCTTCTAGTTCCACCTGAATCACATTCCAATCGATAACATGATTAGCATCAGGTACATATTTCTTAAGCAGCGAAACATGAAACACATTATGTACAGTCATAGATGCAGGTAGTGAAAGCATGTATGCAACTAGCCCAATCCTTTCCAGGATCTCAACTGGCCCACAAAATCTTGCTGCCAACTTGGCGCAACTTCCCAGCTTCATGGAACTCCTATTAGTTTTCACTTTCAGGAAAACATGGTCACCCACTTTGAATTCTCTATGGGTTCTGTTACTGTCAGCTTAACTTTTCTGCCTATCCTGGGCAACTTTCATATTCTGTTTAATTTTTATCATTTGATCTTTTATATCTTTGAGCAGTTTAGGCCCAATGACTACTCTATCAGCTGGATTATCCCAGCTCACTGGAGTGTTGTACTTTCTTCCATAAAGTGCTTCGAATGGGCTCATCTTCAATGATGCATGATACCCATTATTATAGGTGAATTCTACCAAATGCAGGTAGTCTTCCCACCTTGATGGTTTATCCATCACATACATTCTTAGTATGTCTTCTATTACCCCGTTCACCCTCTCTGTCTGACCATCAGACTCAGGATGATACATTGTACTAAAGTTTAGATTCGTTCCAAATCCTTTGAATAGTCCTTTCCAAAAATTTGAAGTGAATCTTGGGTCCCTATCAGACACAATTGTCTTATGGATTCCGTGCAAGTGTGCAACTTCTTTTAAAAATATATCAACAACATCAGCTGCCCTGTGGGTGGTTTTTAGTGGAATAAAATGGGTGGCTTTAGTAAGCTTGTCCACCACCACCATGATTGAATCACGCTGCTTACTTGTTCTGGGAAATCCTGTGATAAAATCCATTGTTACCACGTCCCATTTCCATTCCGAAATGGGTAAAGGCTGCAGCAACCCAGCTGGGTGCCTATGCTCAGCCTTAACCTTTTGGCACTCCATACATCTGGTGATGTATTTAGCGATTTCCTTCTTCAGACCTCGCCAAAAATAATGGCTTTTGACTGCTGCCATAGTCTTCTGATATCTAGGATGTCTAGCATAAGACACGTTATGCATCTCCTTTAGAATTGCTAGCTTCAATTCTCGGACATTGGGTACATACACTCTGTTTTTATACAGAAGTAAACCATCAGTTCCCAAGGTGTAACTTTCCTTGGTCTGTGGTCTCTCACGCTGCTGTAGCTTTGCTACAAGACCTCTGTACTGCAAATCAGTATTTGCCGCTTCCAAAATTCTATCTTTCTTCTCAGTCCTATACATGCTAATGGCTGTAGCATGTAATTCGTGCAATTTTCTACTGAGTGCTTCAATCACCTTATTTTCTTTCCCTTTGATATGCTTGATATCAAAGTCATATTCACACAGGGACTCCAGCCATCTGATTTGCATGGCATTTAAGGTCGGTTGATCAAATAAATATTTCAGACCGTTGTGGTCTATTCTTAATTCGAATCTCCTTCCCATGAGGTAATGTCTCCATTTCCTCAAGGCGTGGACGATTGCTGCCAGCTCTAAATCATGAGTGGCATAATTCCTCTCATGCTCTTTTATCTTTCGGTACTCATAAAAAATTACAAATCCCTCTTGTCTAAGAACTCCTCCCAGCCTCTCCTTACACGCATCAGTGCACACTATGTAATCCTTATTTGGATCTGTAATCTTTAGGATTGGAGCACTGGTTAACAGTTGCTTCAATCGCTGGAAACTGCTCTCACATTCTTCAGTCCACTGAAACTTCTTCTCCTTCCTTTGCAAGGAAGTGATAGAATGAGCTATCTTTGAGAATCTGGCTATAAACCTTCTGTAGTAGCCTGCCAGACCCATAAAAGATCTAACTTCTGCCACATTCCTTGGCGCTGGCCATTCTCGGATGGCCTCAACCTTTTCAGGATCCACTACGATCCCTTCTTCAGATATAATGTGTCCCAAGTAATGAATCTTCCTTTGATAAAATGAGCACTTGCTCAGTTTTGCGTACAACTGGTGTTCTCTCAACAACTGCAACACCATTCTCAGGTGTTGCTCATGTTCTTCCTCTATCTTGGAATACACCAAGATATCATCCAGGAAGACTATGACAAACTTGTCCAAATAATCTCTGAACACCCCATTCATTAAGCACATGAAAATAACAGGTGCATTTGACAATCCAAACGACACCACTATGAACTCATAATGACTATACCTTGTTCTAAAGGTGGTCTTGTTGATGTCCTCATCATTTATTCTCACTTGGTGATATCCAGATATGAGGTCTATTTTCGAGAATATTTTCGCATCCTTCAATTGATCAAAAAGATCTTCGATCCTTGGTAGAGGATACTTGTTCTTGACAGTGACCTTATTCAACTGACAAAAATCAATGCACAGCCTCAACGTCCCATCTTTATTCTTCATGAATAGGATCGGGGCTCCCCAAGGTGACACGTTGGGGCGAATGTATCCCTTCTTTTGTAGCTCTTCAAGCTGCAATTGCAACTCTTTCAGCTCTGGCATACTCATTCTATAAGGAGCCTTCGAAACTGGAGCTGCTCCAGGCATCAAATTTATAGAAAAATTGATGTCCCTCTTTGGAGGTAGTCCAGGTACCTCCTGAAATACGTCCTTGAACTCTTTGAGTACCTCGTGATCTTCCTTATTCGAGACTATATCTCAGGATGCTTCTTCCACCCGAGTTGCAAATACTTGACAGCCTTTCCGGTAACATTTCTTCAGCTGCATGGCTGAGATTTCCCTAATAGCCACGGCTCTGGGAATTGCTTGGAATGTTACTTGATTTCCCTCTTCATCCAAACATGTAAATCTCTTGTTACGACAATCCAGAAGGGCATGGTGCTGGTCCAACCAGTCCATCCCAATTAAACAATTGTATAAGCCTAAAGGAAAAATGTTCAATTCAGCCTTAGTGCTCATTCTTTTCATGTCTACTGAACATGACTTAACCAATTCAGTGACCTTCCTCTTGGTCCCTGTGGCTAACTGCACTAACCAAGACTTCTCACGTTTGCTTCCCGTGAGATGCAAACTGTCCACCACTCTAGGATCTACATAACTATGGCTAGCCTCTCAATCAATTAAAATAACAAGTGGTCGGTTGTTAATCATACCTTCCACTTCAATCATGTGCGATTGAAATTCTACTTGATTGTTGTCCAGGGCTGCGTAGATCCTTGGCATTCTACTTCCCATATCCTCCACTGTTTCAGCTTGCTGAACAGTATGAACAATTCTCGCTTTACCATTTTTATGGGGATAATATATGTACTTGTGGTTTCCTTGACAACCCCAACACTGAATGGGCATCTGTCTCTATCTTTGTGCTCCCTCTTTAGTCATTCTCGGATCTCTAAACGATGGTTGTCCCTGAAGACTGTTTCTGAAAAAGGGAGGCTTGTTTCCCTTCTACCTCTATTCTTTCTTAAACCTCTTCTGGTCATCCCAAGCCTTCTGAAAGGTAGGCTTTTCTCTTTGTTGTTTGTATAATCATTTCGCCCTTCTTATGGTTTCTTCCATGGTCTTAGGATCGTCATACTAAATCTTGTCACCAATGGAAGGTGGCAGTCCACTCAGATACCTCTGAATTTTGACAGCCTCGTCTTTGATGAACCGAACATACTTCAGTAGTTCCATAAAACTTTGTTCATACTCATCAATAGTCATGTTGCCTAGCTTGAGTTCAAAGAACTCCTTCATCTTTCTGTCATAGTACCTTTTAGTCAGGTACTTCTTCTCAAAATACCTCTTAAATTCCTTCCAAGTGACCTCTTTCTCTCTGATGTGTTGCACCTGCACAAATTGATCCCACCACATGGATGCTTTTCCTTTCAGTTGATACATTGCAATTCTTCCTTCTGCATGGGCAAAATAATTCTGTAGTTGAAAATATTTCCTCATGCCAAGCAACCATGTCTCAGTATCTTCCTCCTTCTTATGTTCTCCATAAAATGTTGGAGGCTTAATCTTTTTCATCTCCCCTTTCAATTCATACTTTCCAGATTTTTGGTGTTTTCTGGTAGGATACGAGCTTGAACTACTGTGTGTTTCCTTGCCAAAATGATTCAGGGAGAGACGGTAATTTCTGTTACCACTCCTCGATATTCTTCTCCTCTTAGGGGTTCTAACACTTCTTGATCTCCTTGTGTCACTCTCTTTTTCCAATTTATTTTCTATTCTTTCCAGGCTCTTCAACAATTTTAAGTTGAATTCACCCTGTCGATCCCTGGTTTTCATGAGCTTTCGGCTATCAGCTAGGCGAGCCTGGGCATCTTTCTGCAATATTTTGATGAGTTTCATCATATGTCCTTCCTTATCCTTCTCTTTCCTGTGCCCATTGGAGTTCGATCCTTCCACTTCCAAGTTGACATCCCTTCCTTCTCATTCGTCCTCTGTTTCGGGGGAAATCTACACCTTTTCCCACTCCATACTTGGCGTTGGTTAACTGGAGTTTTGACTCTTTGTTGAACTCTGCACACGCACTGTGCAATTCAATTCGAAATTTGTCAGGCCATTAAAAATTCATGAATAATACACAACATTTATAAGACAATAAGAACAAGAACAAAAGATGTTTCGATTCAAATAAGTTTTCTGAGCTCTCGTTCGGCTCTGCAATTTCAGGACTTCATTTTTCGGGGTTTCAGGTCTTCGGTACCCAGGAGTTCATGATGTAGTGTCTCCCAACCTTTTGTCATTCCAATTTCTGAATTCCGAAAATTCGGTTTCGTTACTCTCCAGGCCCACAACACAGCTGTCGTCCTTAAAATCCGCTACGATTCTTTCGTCTTCGGAGATTTCAAGACTTCGGGACTTCTAGTTTTGGGGTTTCGGTCCACGAGGCTTTCAGACTTGCTTTCCTTTCCAACCCCCAAATTTCAAAATTTCGATTTACTTTACCCTCCGGGCCCACATAGCATAGTTTTCACCCACCACCACGGTGGCATGTGGCATGTTCAGGAGGGTCCATGTCTCTTTTAACGACGTCATCGGGTCCCACCACTCTCGCCTGTCTTCTCGACTCACTGGCACGTGGTACACATTCATGCGCCCACGTCCATTCCAAGCATGGAATCCAATGGTCAGATCCCCTCCTCAGATCAACGATGCAAATATTTTTGGCATTTCGGGGTTTCGGGCATTGGAAGTTCATGCAACCCACATCTCGAACCTCCATCTGCCAAAATCCCGAAATCACTGTTTACTAAACTACTTGATCCAATGGTCAAGTTCTTCTCCCCATAATCTACGGTTTAGATATTTTTGGCATTTCGGGGTTTTGGGCATCGAGAGTTCGTGCACTCCACATCTCGAACCTCCATCTGTTGAAATCCTGAAATCTACGGTTTACTTCTCCGTCGAATCGGACGGTCGACTACCTTCCTACAATCTATGGTGTAGATCTTCTTGGATTTTTTTTTTATTTTTTTTTTGGGTTTTTGGGAGTTCGCGTATCGCGATTCCCACACTCCTGTGCAAATCAAAAGGGATTTGAACCCTATGGACACTCTCCAGATCTGACGATCATGAGGGTTCACCTTCCCTCCCGAGCAGATCCTAAGGTTCTAACACTATTGGTGTGGAGACTTATCTCCCCGTGGCCATAGACCACACCGACTGCGTTTTCACACGCCACTAAACCTCCTGAGCTTAAAACTTGTCAAGTAACTCCTTGAAACTTCAGAGCGAACTGTTAGAATATAGAGGATTGTGCTCATTTAACCATTGACGATACCCTCGTCACCCAACCACAGGCCTTAATCCACCCTCCGAGCACCTTGACCTTGACCGAGAAGAGAATTCGGGCTGCAATCTATAGCCAAGAGAGGCTAAATGCGCCAAGCAAAAGAATAGAAACTAAACTGAACAAATGATCCCACCCAGAAGCTAGCGCACCACTTTCCAGCTCTCCCAGAAAACCTGTGCACCAAACTGTTGCTGCCTGCAACTACCTGCGCAGATATTGCTCTCACTGCAACTGCTGAGATGAAAAATAATGAAACTAGCACCATGTATTTATAGTGAACTGGCCAGTCTAACTGGGCCAACTTCTCCTTCTGGGCATCAATAAATTCAATATAAATATATTTGTTCAGCCGACAACTTGTCTTGGGTTTCCTTCAATTCTTTGCTTCCTTCCGAAGGATTCTAGTCTCGTCATAGGTCATAATAGAGGTTCATACCTCCCAAAGCTACCATAATATTAACACTCCCTCCCAACTAGGGAGGTATGGTCTTGAGCACAACATACCATTCAACTGGTAGAACCACGAGCACCTGTCATTATTATCCAACTGGATGATCTCCTATGACAACTGGTACAATATCAATTTATAGAACACACCTGTGTCTATTCCAGTAGTACACAACTACTCAGACTTTGTGAAACACAAACACAAACTGTCCTTCATAACAAATAACAACCTGCATAGAGACAATGTTATGATAAAAACTATATCATCTGGGCCAATCTTTCACTCACATCTGTGAGATCTAAAAGAATGTCTGCCACCATAGTAGTCTTCATCTGCATAGAAACAAGGTTATGATAAAACTGAATCATCTGGGCCAGTCTTTCACTCACGTCTGTGAGATCTGAGAGAATGTCTGCCCTCAGTATAGAGTATCAACAATAATCATCTAGGCCAATCTTTCACTCACGTCTATGAGGTCTGAAAGAATGTCTGCCCTCAATATAGAATATCAACACTGGGCTATCTGCCCCATTCTTCTCAACCAAGGAAGAAGGATTGTTTCTGATTTCTGAACCTGGACCATTTCCCACCCTGGGCCATTCTTCCAACACTAAACAAAGTGTAACCTGGAGAGAATGAGTCTACCCTCGAGAAATTCTTGGACCATTCCTTACCCTTGGCCATTCCTCCGACACTAAACAAAGTGTAACCTGGAGGGAATTAGTCTGCCCTAAGGAATGACTGTCCTGGACTATTCCCCACCCTAGTCCATTCTTCCAACACTAAAAAAAGTGTAACCTGGAGAGAATGAGTCTTCCCTCGAGGAATAACTGTCCCTGATTGCTGAGCCTAGACTACTCCCTACCCTAGGCCATTCCTCTGACACCAAACAAGGTGTAACCTGGAGCGAATGAGTCTGCCCTAGAGGAGTAACTGTCCGGACCATTCCCTACCCTGGGCCATTCCTCCGACACTAAACAAAGTGTATCCTGGAAAGAATGAGTCTGCCCTCGAGGAATGTCTTTCCTACATCAACCTCCAAAACGAACGATTCTTCCAAACTGTTCACAACTGTGAACTTCGAAAGAATGACTGCCCGACGAGGTGGACCATTCTACTTGACCACTACTCAGAGTGACTACCAAGAAGAATGAATGTCCTATACCACTCCCCATAATGGGAAGTCGTTGTCTATGATACATCAACAATGAGTCTGCCTCCCATGTTAACTACAATGGGAAGCCACTTTCCGTTAGAAACCTCAATCCACTTTCCGAGCATGAAAGCATCTATCCAATATGGACTCTTACAAAAATAAATAACATTTTCAATTCTCCCTCCTAACTGGAGAGTTATTTTAATCACAGAAATAAACATTTTTGCGTACCTTCTCTATCCTGGAGAGTCTTCCCTTTCAGCTAAGGGAGTTATTTCCACAATCC
>ML779806.1:830336-843599 GCA_009831015.1 Picea engelmannii
GTTAATACACAGCCCATATATAAAAATGTTATATGTGTTTTAAAAACATTGCAATATATATTGCAATGTATACGCGCCCTTTTTAATACAATGGTAATGTAATATATGTTACATATATAAAACTTTGTAATACGCCAACGGTCAGAGCCCCCGGTCACATATATGATAATGAAACCAAGGGTCGGGGCTTAAGCCCCGACCCGCCCCCTTTTCCAACTGAACACACATCCAAAGTTAAATACAATTACATTGGACTATGTAACAAGGAACAAAAGCGGGTGACTTGGCTAGCGCATGGTTGTTAAGTCTTTCAATGGGGGGAGGTCCCGGGGTCAAACCCCGCGAACTCCCAATACCTTTTTCACAACCAAATTAAACATAAATGAAGAGACACGTGTCAGCATATTATTGGACAACGAACAACCAATAAGAATGTGCCAACGAACAACCAACCAATGTGCGCCACGTCATCCCTCTGCCACGTCAGCAAAAGGTACGGCCCTCCACGTGGCCGTACGGACTGTACGGACAGGTACAGTCAGCACCCCAATTTTGACCTGTTTGACTTGGTGGTAAAATCGCGATATCTCCTCCATACGGACTCCATTCGCGAAAATAAATATACCGCCGGAATCAGGAAAACGAGACGGACGCAATGACACTGTTTTCGTCTCAATCCGAGCACTTTGAAAATTGAGCAAATTTTTGCCCCCTGGTCCAGATTTTGATCAAGATGCCCCCTGATGGATGAGGTTAGGAGCATACGTATAGCCGAAATCCATCAATGTTTCTTCTACTGAGAATGTTGTTGTAAGAGAGAGAAATAGTGAGACGGTTCAGAGCGATCCGTTGGAGAAGAAAGGAACCGGTAGAACCCGACCTTCCATAAGGTGTGTAACAATATACAACTGTGTACAAACGAGGCGGGCATGCCCCATGCTCGTGTTATGTAACTCTGACAAAAGATGACGACAGTGTTGGTGTAGATAACTGCAGTGCCCTCAGGGGCGATAAAAGGTAGAAGACAATTCTGCAAAGGAATATACTCTGAATAATAGGCAATGATCGCGGTAATAAGCAGCGATGATGATGTGGGCATTGATGGCCCTAGCAGGTTCAGAGGTCTTCGGAAAATGATAAAAAGAACTGCAATAGTCGCAAGGTAAGACCCACCATAACATGAGAAAGTGTTGGTGTCGAATGTTATGGGGGCCAACGACAGCAGGGAGCAATGGTGTTTCACCCTGTGCCATCCGAGATTTCTCATTAAATGGAGAATGAGAATCAAGATACTATCGCCCTTCTGGAAAAAGTGTGCTGTTGTCGACAAAAGGGGAACGCGACTCCCAGAAGCAAAGGGCTTCATAGAATCTACTGAGGTGAGGAAGTGGTAGAGGTACATGGACGAAGTCAAAAAGTGGGAAGACTCAAGACTGCCCTTGGTTGGAGGGTGTATGAGATAATGAGTGGCCGCAACCGTGTGACAAGGTCGAGTGTCAGGGGGACGCCAAGACCGAGGATAAGTTGTGCCAAAGGTGGGACAAGGTGAACAAATTCAGAGGGTAGAGACAAGTGACCTGTGAAGTACTCTGAAGATATGGACGATGTCGGCAAGGGTAGATGAGAAGTAATGCTCCAACCAAGGGTGACATGGGTTGCGTGTGGCCAAAAAGGAAGCAAGTTGCCAATGGTGACGACAAAAGAAAATGTAATGACTGAAAATAAAGGCGTTTGTACAATAAATAATGAATAATTTGGGAAAAATGTACAAATACAGAAACGGGTGCCCCAGTGTGAAATGAGTGCCCCAGGGAGGGCAGAAATTTCTTGGAAAATAGATGAAGGGTGGGGGCCCCATTGGTGAGTTTCTGTATGAGGTAGGTGAAATGAATATAGGTTCATAGATGGGCAAACTGATGGTGGATGAAATGGAGGGTTCATGATCCTACGGAGGTGCAGGTAAAAGAATAGAACCATAAAGAGATGATCTGGGAGTCCATATGGGAAGCTAGCAAAATGAGGAGAAGGAGTATGTGGTTGATTCACGACATGATGAAAGACTATGGGGACTCCCATCCCTAAAGGGTAATAAAGAACAACATGAGTGTCGAAAAGTGCCAAAAATGTGCTATGAATGGGACAACTCATGTGGGTGAGAATGCTACCGGGTTACAGTATCGAAGACACAAAATGGAGGTGTGGGTACTACAGAGCCGGGAATGAGGATCCTAAAGGCCAATATCAGAGGGTGTGACTGGAAATGTAAATGCAATACATCGGGAGAGACTACATGCCAGTGATGAATATATACCTGAAGGAGTGATGTTGAGGGAAGATGATCAAGTACCTGCACACAGAACAACCAAATACCCAAAGTGAACAATATCTGAAGAAAATCAAAGATATGAGCATGTATGAGATAATTGTGACAATGCGCGTGCGTACCTGACCATGATATGAAAAAAAGGTGCCCCGGGGGCTCATGATGAAAAGTGAGCCAGGGACAGTTGTGATGTAGGTGGTGGGATGTTGATCCTGTGGCTGAAGATGGTTTGAAAAATGGACGTCTTGGGCTCCTGGAATGGTGAGTGGAAGTTTGGCAAAAGGCCTATATATAGTTGTAGGGCCCACATTGCCACCTCATTTGTACCTGCTGCAACAGTTACTGGATGAGAAGATTGCAGAGGAGATTTGGAGTTTCAGGGAGCACGAGGTATCCGATCGACGTTGTGCGAGTATCAAGTTAGTGCTCTGATCATCCTGCATAGAAAGAGGCTTTCAATTTTTGGGCAGGGCTGGTACGGGGGGCTGTACCGGGGTAATTAGGGGAATTTGTCAGGGGTGTGGGCCCACATGCACGGGAGATTCGGTGGAAGGCGCGCATACGTGCGCACCTGTCCATCGATTACACGCGCATGGGTGCGCGAGAGAGAGAATTTAAGGCGCGCCCTAGGGGCACGCCTGTGAGTTAAACAGGCGCGCATAAGTGCACGTCTGTGGGTTGGACAGGCGTGCACTTGTGCGCGCCTGTGGGTTGGATAGGTGCGTGCTTGTGCGCATCTGTATGATGAACATGCGTGCTCAGAAGTGCGCATGTGTAGTGAACAAGTGCGCATATATGCGCGTCTGTATAGCGAACAGGAGCGCATGTATGCGCGCCTGCGGGTGAAAAAATGGTGACTTTGAGACAAGTTTTTAAGGGTAGAAAATGAGTCTATTTGATGTTGTTGATGGGTATCTGAGCTGATATAGGACTCTGTGTTGATTGTAGGTTGCCAGCAGTGGCGATGGCAGTGTGGTGGCGAGAGCGAGACTGGGCCCAGTTGCGAGATGCCGTGGCTAATGCGGGGCCTGCGGTGCGAGCGACTTTAGCAACCTGTGGGTTGCTAAAGTTTTTTGAGTGCCCGTTGATACGGGTACAGGAGTACTTACTCCAGTTCCTGCTCCAGATGTGGAGTCCGGAGCTGCACTGCTTCCTCGTGTGAGGAGAGCAGATCCCCTTCACTGCGGTGGAGGATGTGTATTTTCTGACTGGGCTCCCTTTTCGGGGCACGCCCCTACCGGCAGAGCCTATGCTGCCGAGGGAGACATCCCTAGTGACGATCGCCGAGCAATATTGCTCCGGCGAGAACTTCATGTCTGGGACTGTAGTGAGCATCAGTGCTATTGATGCCCTATCACATCGCTGTATAGCGGCGATGATTGTTCGTGTGTATGGGTCACTGGCGACCTAACGGATTAACGGTGGCCAGCTGCTGGTGCTGGAGAGAGTTTTGGGCGGCGAACAGTTCGCGTGGGGACTGACGCTGCATGCGCAGATGATCATGCAGTTGGACCATTGTCGGTCCACAGGTACAGGAGAGTTCGCATTTGGCTCTATCCTGGTAGCCTCATTTTTGGAGAGGGTGCCGATGCTGCGCCCGAGGGTTTTGTTAGAGATGTCGGGGGAACGAGAGCCGCGATTGAGGCGGTGGTCTGCAGTTTTGGTTTGCCATGGTGGTGGCGAAGGTGTTCATTATTTTTCGATGCAGGCGGCGTAGATATGGCGGCAGATGCCGCAGGTGATACTTCGGTACCCCTATGCTGGGGTGGACTTCCGGGGGGACCCAGACATGGTACTGCCTCTGGGGGAGGTTTTTGACCATCGAGGTATGTTGAGCATTGTGTATGTTTTTTATTTATGTTATCGTTTGAGATATCAATTCATATGTGATATAGACGCTGATATGATCGTTTGTTTGTTGTTTTGTGCATGTGCAGATGTGGCACCTCATGGGCGCGAGGTGGATATGCAGAGAGCGTCGGTTCAGCGAGAACCGGAGAGACTTCCGCGTGGAGAGAGACGTCGACGGGATGAGGCCGCAGGGTGACCAGCAGAGCCCGAGAGGGCAGCGAGGAGGTGTTGTTTTGATGACCCTGGTGCGGGGACATCACACGCTCCTCCGGCGGCGGCCGGAGTTGATTTTGATGATATACGCCATCGTCTGGAGACGGTGTTACAGGACGTGCCTGAGGGCATGTGGATACGCATCTAGGATGAGGGATTCCTGGAGAAGTGTATAGGAGTACCGCCACCATGGCGGTCTATAGTGCGACGAGCAGCTGTGCTTTCCGCCATGACTAGTGGACGCCTGCCGCTGGGGAAAGAGGGTCCTATGGGTGGTCCTCCACCACCGCCTGGGGCAGGTGGGGGTGGGCCACCACTTCCTCCTGAGGGAGGAGCAGGTGGGGGTGCGATAGAGGCACCCTGATTTATGTATGATGTATACTGGGTTTTTTTTGTTGTATATAGGCTGGTGAGACGATTTTGGTACCGAGGGACTGTGATAGCCTGGGGGCACATGTATTTTTTGTATGTAAACATTCAGATGGCCTGATAGGCCTTGATATATATATATATGAGTATACATATTTTGAGAGCCTAGTTTTGTTTACATGTGTGTTTTTGTTGATGATGATGTCTATTCTATCTATATGCTGTGACAGGATTTATGAGATGTTTATGTATGTGTAGCTTGATGTGATATATGCCAATCTAACACCATGTTAGCTATTTCATCTATTGTTTGATTCAATTGTCTTGGAATATGTGTAAATGTAATGGAATCAAAATGTTGAGATAACAGTCTAACCTGCAGGTATTTGCGAAAGAGGCACGGATCGCGTACACGGTAAACATTGTTGAGTTGGAGAACGACTAGTTGAGAGTCGAGGAAGACGCTAAGGTGGCGAATATGATGACGCTGGGCGTCGGCTAGGAGGCCAATGACCGTAGTGTATTCGGATTGGTTGTTGGTTGCTGGTCCCAAACAAATGCCGCTTGAATGTAGCATTTCATGTGAGGGGGTATATAAAGCCCAAGCTGCCGAAGCGAGATTTTGTGTCCAATGGCTGGCGTCGTCAGCGTAACCAATGTGGTAGGCTGGTGGAGGAAGCATATGTCAATAGCACGAAGGATAGTTTAGATGAGAGTGTAGGAGAAAAAAGATTAAAAACACTAAAAAAGAAGAAATAATAACCTAAAGTAGGGTGACTACTTCTAAGCATAAAATTTCTTGAGGTATAACCCATTTATGGGTTCCTTGAGCGAGAGGCCTTTGGGGGAGGCCAGGATGTATGTGCCTTTGGTGAGGAAATGTTGGATGATGTAAGGGCCATGCCAAAGTGATTCAAATTTTCCATGGCCAAAGGTATCATGAGCGATATCATAGGCCAGGACGAGGTCGCCTTCGCGAAATGATCGAAGGTTGACATGAATATCAAAGGTAGCCTTTGATCATTTTTTAGCTGCCTCATTGTTCTGTAATGAAGATCGGTGATCTTCATCCAGCGACTCTAAGTTCAGCAAGCACTGCTCCATTGGAGCAGTGTCAGGTAATATCTCAATTGCGGTGCGGAGGGTGGGAATTTCGCACTCGATGGGAAGAGTTTCCTCGACCGCATGGACTAAATGAAATGGCGTGAAACCTGTAGCAGTATTTATTTCCATTCGATAAGCCCATAGCGCGGAAAATAACATATGATTCCAAATGGTTCTATGTTTATTAACCGTGCGCTGTAACATGGTCTTGATGACTTTGCTCACTGCCTTGACTTGTCCGTTTGACTAAGGGTAATATGGTGAGGAAAAATTGTGAGAGAAGCCTAACCGAGATGAGAGTTCGACGAAGATCTCATTCTCGAAGTGTTTCCCATGGTCGGAAACAAATTGGAGTGGGACTCCAAAATGAGATATGACGTGATTAAAGAAAAAACGCACTGCCGTGTCAACGGTGTTGTTGAAAGTGGGCATAGCTTTGGCCCATTTGGTGAAGTAATCAACGGCGACAACAATGTATTTGTGACCATTGTTGGAGGGGGGATTACAAGTCATAAAGTCAATGCCCCATTTACAAAAAGGGCCCGCAGTAATGACAGGGTGAAGAAGAGCGGGGGGAGCTCGGGCTTTGTTGGCGTAGAGCTGACATTGCTCACATCGTTTCACAACATGAATGCAATCGTGAAACAAGGTAGGCCAAAAGTAACCGGCTCAGATAATATTTTGAGCCGTGGATAGACTTGAAAGATGGCCCCCACAAGCGCCGCTGTGGCAGTCGTTTAAGACTCTTTCGGCCTCGTCAATAGTCAGGAAACGACGAAGAATGGTGTCGACGCCCCGCCGATATAGGACGTCTCCGATGAGGAGATAGCGGGGGGCCTGATTGCGAATACGCCGACGATCATCTCGTGATAGGTGGTTACCGAACTTTTGAGTTCGTAGGTAGACGAGGAGGTCGCCATACCAAGGATCATCTGAGGCGATGTAAAAGAGATGTTCGTCAGGAAAGTCGGTATTGACGGGGGCACTGGTGGTGTTAGAGGGGAGGGTCGTGACAAGTTCGGCGAGAACGAGGGCCTTATTACTCTTAGGTGTTGAGAACTCGAGGTCGTATTCCTGGAGGATAACGATCCATCGAACGAATTTTCCGTTAACTTGTCGCCGACTGAGCAAAGACTTCATAGGGTTGGAATTTGCGACGACCTTCGTGGTGCGAAGCAGAATGTAATGGCGCAGTTTCTGGACTGCGAGGACAACTGCAAGAGCTAGTTTCTCTTCGTGTTTGTACTTCAAGGGTGGTCCCAAGAGGTTCTTACTAACATACTAAATGACATGTTCACAATTATCATCTCCGAGCTGGACAAGGACACCGGCTACTGATACAGTTGATGTTGATACATAGAGGATGTAGTCGCGATTGTAGTCAGGTGCACTAATCAAAGGTGCATTTGAAAGCGTTGCTTTAAGATCGTCAAATGACTGTTGGGCATAGTCGTCCCAGTAAAAGGGGATGTCGTGACGTAGTAAGCGAAGGAAACCATGTGCGCGTATGGCGTAATCTGGGACAAAGCGTCAAAGGAATTTAGCTTTGCCCTGAAGACTCTGAAGTTGCCGTAAATTGCGGGGAGGTGGAATTTCGGTGATAGCTTTGACTTTGAGGGGGTCCACGGTAATACCTCTTTGGGAAACAATAAAACCGAGGAGTCGCCCGACGGTGACGCAAAACACACACTTGAGATGGTTCAAGCGGATGTTGTACTGGTGACATCGTTGGAAGATGATTCGTAAATCATCAAGATGTTGGGTCCATTTTTTGGATCGAGCTGTGAGGTCGTCCAAGTAAGCAAGGATGATTGCAGCCAAATCGTGAAAGATGTATGTCATCGCCCACTGAAAAGTTGCGCCGAATTTTTTTAAGCCGAAAGGCATGACACGATATGCGAAAGTACCCCATGGGGAAATGAATGTGGTTTTATATTGATCGGCTGGGTGAATTTGAATTTGGTTATAGCTAGAGAATCTGTCCATAAAGGAGAGAGCCTCGTGACCGGCGCAGTCGTCGATAATTTGATCGATGAAAGGCGTTGGAAAGTTGTCTTTTGGACATGCGTTATTGAGATCGCAAAAGTCTGTGCAAACACGGATCGTGCCCTATTTTTTTTCAACGAGTACAGGGTTGGAAACCCATGAAGTGTAAGCGATGGGGTAGATAAACCCGACCATACGTAATTTTTCGATTTCGTCTTTGATAGCCGCGACCTTGGATGGGTGTAGCGGTCGCTATTTCTGGTGAAATGGTGTGATGTCAGGCCAAGTGTCGATGCAATGCTCAACAATAGATGGGTCGAGGCCAGGCATTTCTATGTATGACCAGGCGAAAATATCCCTAAATTCCTGGAAGAGGGCTTTATATGTGGCGATTTCCTGAGGAGTGCAAGAAGCTCCAATGATGATGTCTTCGACGATGTCGTTTTTAATGGAAATGTTGATTTTGATGGTGGGGGAAATGTTGGCCATATTACCTTCTTCAAAAGCGTCAGGGGCAGGAATGGGATTGTTAAACCAATCGATAGGCCCGGATGGGATAAAATCTTTGGTTTCGACCGCATAAATGGGGTTTTGATTAGGAGGCATGAGGGATTCCTGTGGAAGGAAGAGTGTACGATGATGTAGTGCTTCCCAGGGAGAGTCTGGGCGTTGTAGCTCTTCCAGGATTTCTTCATCGCATTGGAAATGCCAGGAATACAAGGGGTCGTGAGGAGTGATCCCAGCGCTAGTGTGATTGCCCCCTGCTGGAGAAGCAAGGGAAGTGATGTGAGCAGATGGTGAGGGTTCACTCGACATGAACCATATATTGAAGTACTGAGGAGTACCCATGGTGGTTGGGTGGAGAATGTCCACTGAGGAATGAACAGGAGGGGTGGGGGGATTGCGGGGTGAATCCTCAGAGATGTCTTTAAAGAACCATGGAGGCGTTGGGAGTGCCTCCGGCTCGAGAGAAATGACATGGAGACCTTCTACTGACAAGGTAAGGTTATTGGTCGTCTCTGCGGGTTGACGAAGCAGGGCCAATTGACGTTGCCTGTATGCAAGGATCATCGGACATTGGTATGTAAAATTAGCCAATGAATCGCAGAGAGAGCAAGGGCATCTCATATGTTCATTGACTGAAGTGGTGATATAACGGATGTCAGTGATATTTGTTGGAGAGGACGTAGCTGGGCACGGGTTGTTCTGGAAGTTCTGGCGTACGACCGCTAATGTCTGCCGAAAGCGTGGCAGTGTTGGGCAATGATGGGTATAATGGCCGTATTCTGAACAGATAGCGCAAGAAAATTTGGTCCTCAACCCTTTACTACTGGAAGGTTGGGTGGTAGTGGGAGGACTAGTAGTAGTGACGGATGTTGTGGGGGTTTGATTGAGGGGAATCAAATTACGTAATTCTGGTAGTGACGGGTAGTTGTTGGTTTGGTGACCCTATTTCTCACATAATGCGCAAGGTGGTGGGATGCGTGGAGGAAGTGGAGTTGTGGGCTCCTTCTTCTTTCTCCTTCCCCCAGCTGTAGCAGGGGGTTTGGGAGTATAAGGGTTGTGGGGGTAAGGAAGGGAATCGTCATGGGGAGGCCTTCCTGTGGAGGAAGGGATGGGCGAGGGACCATCTCAGGTGGATGTAAATACCACACTGGTATTGCTAACACCATATTAGGTAGTGTGAGTGTTGCGGCTACCTGGAAAGCTTCGATACCGGGTGGAGGGTAAAAGAAGGGAATTTGAGTGAGGGGTTGGGGAACTGTATCCAAAATGGGACTATGCCCCTGAGGGGATGTGGATGCGTGGACTGTTGGGTTCGACCAGTACGCAGGAGGCTCCAGCTAGAGTGGTTCTATGACTATTGAGACTTTAGGAATGAATGAAACCTCCTACAGAGGAAGAGAATCCTCCGTGTGAGTTCCATTAGATGAGACGACGCATACTTGATTAGGGGGAAGGAGTGGTGGTGCTCCATGGTACGTCCCTAATAAGGATGGATCTTTAAAAATCCCAGGACCCATCTCGACGAGTGGATATGCGTCTTTTTTGGTGTGGATGAGGGGAAGAATGTTATCGAGGTTGGAAGATGGGTTAGGCTCATAATGTGAGACTTGGTCGATGGTCACAATCTTCCCGTTGTGGGGGAACATGATTGTCCAAAATACGGAAGAAGCAACTGCCTTCATAGCATACATGTAGCTACGTCCAAACAAGATATTGTAATCGAGCGGAGCGTCGATAACTTCGATGTCAATGAGAATAGTTTTGCCCGCGAGTTCTACGGGGAAATTTTGGAAGAGCCCTTCCGGAGATGATGGTCGTCCGTCATAAGCTCATAATGTGATGGCGGAGGGTATGAGTTCTGGGGAACCAAGTTTCTGCCATACTATTTTGGACATGATGCATGTAGATGCACCCTCATCGATGATACACCGATGGACGGTGATGTTCCATATTTTTACTGGTATTTGAATAGCGATCAAGGCGGGAAGGTGAGGTTCGCAGCTATCAAGATCAAAGGTGATGAGTCGAGTATCAGTAGGGTCGACTGCCCCCAAGGCGGAAAGTAGAGATTTTCGTTGTGTAGGACAAGTCTGGAGGACTTCCAGGACTGACATGGCAGCCGGGGATTGTGCTAAGTCGTCTACCAATCTATAGTTGTGGGCGGCCCTAGCCTGTGGGTTGTGGACATTCCTGCGCAAGGGGGTGCGAGGGATGCATAATGGTGGTTCGGCGGAAGGGCGAGGGATCACCAATGGGGGTCCCGTCGGTGTAGGGTTTGTCTCTGGAGAGATAGGAGTAGACTCAGTTGGATACTGACGATTCCGTGTTTGCAGAAGGATTTCTTCCTCACTGGTGAGGAGAATTGTACGCTCTGCTGGATTGTTAGGGTTGTGGTATTGACCCACCTGAGGTGGGGGATGTTGCGTGTCCTGTTGGGTGTTTATCACCCCTTGATGTGGGATAGGATTTTGCAGCACGGCGGGAGGGGTTTGTTGCACATACTGTTGTGGCGACTGTTGAGGGGCAGTTTGTGCAGGGGTATGGGGAAGACTCCTCGAGTCTTTCAACCTTTTGAAATCAGCGATCTGGGGGAAATGGTGAGTGTAATGACCGAAATCGCCACAAAGAGCACAAGGGTGGATGGTTTTAACATTATTTCTCCCTTGGCGTTTGTTGTTGTTGCCCCCTTGGGGGTTTTGGTTTCCTTGGTTCTGGTTGCCCCCAGTGGGTTGGTGCTGTGGGGGTTGATTCCCGCCTTGACCCGGGTTATTGTTATTCATGTTCCATCCTTTCTTATTGGTATTGTTAGAAGGATGAGTTGGGTTGGCTGTGTTCAACTGTTCAAAATTTTGGTATTGTTGAGCAACAAAGGGTTGAAGAAAATTGACCCCCGCATGAGGATGTGGGGGAACCATGGGTTGTGGGGGACCAGGAAATGGGAAGTATGGATTTTGTGGTGGTACCGATCCATAAGGTACATAGGAAGGTTGCGTGCTTTCACTAGTACTATAAGCTGATGTTGAGGGAGTACCACTGTTTGTGGGGATGGGTGGATGTATGGGAGGTGCCGATGGAGGTATAGCAACAGGATATGGCTGTTGATAAGGGGGTGGGGGGTAATAAGGAGTGCCCCCATATGCAGGCGAGTATTGAGGTGTTCCATACATCGGTGGTGGTTGGGGTTGTGGAATATGGTGTGTGGTGGCACCTATTAATCCGTCGGCTGAGTGCGACATCCCAGGTTTGTCTTGGCCAAATGGCACAGGTTTTGGAAGATCAGGAAGTACCGTGTATAAGTACCCCGACTGTGCGTAGATAAGGTCATACTGTTGGGCCTTACTAATAGCTTCCTCTTCAGATTGCGGGAAGGTGGAGGCGACATCCTTACCAAGTAGAAAGACAAGTGATCTAAGAAACCAGTCAAGACATCACTGCTTGGTGGTTTCTGCTTTACACAAACTACGTCGCCTACGCCACTCATGAATGTGGTCAGCGATGTGGGTGGCTGAGGTTTGTTTGAAGTTAGACAGTAGTTCTAGACCGTTGTCATGGTGGATGGGTAATTGGAAAAAGGTCAAGAATGCTTTGGCCAAGGACTCAAAGGTCCCATGGGACCCTGATTTCTCTTCGACATACCATTTGGATGATGGGCCAGTAAGTGTGCGTTGAAATAAGCGCAGTCTGATGGAATCATCCATAATGCTGTTAGAAGAACACCATAGATGAAAAGTCATGACATGGTTGGCGAGGTCATCCCCCGCTTTTCCTTCAAACTTTGGTATGTCCAAAGGAAGTTTGGTTGGCATTGCAAGCCATGTGGCGTTATGCAATATAGGATCATGAATGAGCTTGGTGAGATCCGGTATGTTGAGAGAGGCCAAATATGGCATCTATAGTGGGGGGGGGAGGGTTATCTCTGGCCATGGTGTGTTGTGAACCTAACCCTTGATGGGGACTAGGTGGTTTGGTGCTCCCTCCTTGAGAGGAAGTGGGTCCCCCACTTCCGTGCAAAGGAGAGCGAGTGAATGTATGACCTTGGGAAGTGGGCCCAAGTAATGTAGAACCAAGCAAAGTTGATCCTAAGATAGTAGCACTCACAGGAGTATGTGAAGGAGGTACTGATGAGTGGGTACGACCAGATACTCCCCCTAATATAGGAGGGAGGTTGAGCAAGCGTTGTGAATGACGGGGGTTTTGTGGTTCCCCTATGATGTCAGACTAGTTGTGTGAATGTGTGCACAAAGTGGTGAGAGAAATATAGAAACAAGAGTCTTTACTGTGACTGTTTTACACAATATATATATATCAAAGTCAAACTGTAATCAGATGTGCATCATACATAAATGATAAAGAAGAATATATGTGGGTAAGAGGGTTTTGTCCGCGTGGGGAAATCAAAAGAAAGCAAATACTTGTGTCCTAGAAGACGTAACGTCCTTCTTCTCAAATAGCACTGGACCTTCCAATAGAAATCAACAGTGGGGTCTGAAGTCACCAGGTGAGACACTAGTGAAGGATGAAACAATTGGTTATAATGAGGGGTAGAGGGGGCATATCCCGAAAGAGCTGGCGATATTTCCCAATAGCCACACAAAATCCAATCAAGGTGCAATTGCAGCCCACAATTGCCACCTGGGTAGATGTCCTAAATTTGGTCACTAGGTACCTCGGTCAAAGTGCGGCATTTAGATTTTTGGCCAACCTCAAGGGGGGACGCACAGAACAACCGGACCTTGGCCTTCAACCCTTCATGGGTATCTCCCTACGTTATGGTGATTGGAACACTTGACTTGGAGGATTTGAAGTTCCCTATTTGTCAACCTCTATGTTTTGAAAATGTGAGAACCAGATAACGGGGAGTTATTTGGATGCCTATCCCCAAAATCCTACCTAGACTAAAAATTTCTTTT
>ML779806.1:845476-881734 GCA_009831015.1 Picea engelmannii
TTTGAGGTGTGAAAAGGGGCTCTTTAGGGCTTAATTAGGTCTTTGACTAGCCTACCATGCGGATTCAGCTCAGATTTGGGAGTCAAATCGGCTTGGGAGCTGATCCATAAGTGGTTGGGAGGCCGACCAATTCCATAAATGCGCCGTTTAGCAGGTGCGTGGGTTTTTGCGCCAACAGTCGTGCATCGTGCACGCGTGCGCGCATTGTATGTTCCTGTTCCGTGCATATGCGCGCGCACCCAACTTTTGTCAAGCGCCCTTCAATTTTTGGTTACTTTGTATAGTTTTTGACCTTTTTGCAATGCTGTGAAATTAATTCAGTGCCATGAATGACTTCATTACTGTGTAACGATGATGAGTTCTTGTCGCCATGTGCAGACGAAATTTCTGTGATAACAGTAAGGTTTTCTATTTCTGCCTTGAATTCTTGGAACTTGCTGAATACTTCATCTTTTGACTTCAGTAGGTACAACCACGTCTTCCTTGAATAGTCATATATGAATGTTAAGTAGTAGAGAGCTCCTCCTAAAGATTTGACTGGAATTGGACCGCAAACATCTGAGTGTATTATATCTAGGGTTTCCTTATATTTGTTGTTGCTTCTTGGGAATGGTTTCTTAATGTTCTTTCCAAGGGCACATCCCTTGCAAATTCCTTCGTGTGTAGACTTCAATTTTGGTATCCCTTCAACCATCTTTCAGAGGAAAGGTAATGCTTGATAATTGATATGAGCTTACCTTCTATGCCAAAGCTCATTAGGGTCGAATTAATCATGTACTAGGGCTTCTTCATTTCGTTCTAGTAGTCTATATAAATTCCCTTCACGTCTTCCAATAACCCTAGCATCTTCTATGCCAGAATCTTTATGCCATGATAACACCTTTTCATCTATGAAGGCTATTATGTTTCCTTTGTCTTCTAAACATGATATTGATACAAGATTATTTTCTAAACCAGGTACATATAGAACATTGCTTAAGTGAACATGATTACCTGATTCCAATTTGATGGAGGCTTGTCCAAATTCTTCGATGGGGTAGGTGCTTTTGTCTCCAAGCTCCACTTTGTACGATGTCTTCTTCTCATTTAGATCTGAGAGTCTGGCTTGATCTCCCGTCATGTGCCTGGAAGCTCCACTATCGATTATCCACATATCGTCTTCAATTGTCCCGGTAAGTGCTGAGTAATGTAAGAGACTGATTGTTTCGCACATGTCTTCGGTTGATTGATAATTGGTCATGCCTTGATCCAAAACTTCAACTGCGTCTTTTCTCTCTTCTGAGAAAGTCAATAGGTGCACTGAGCTAGGGCGCATATGGATATACTCTCCTTGAGCAAGATGCTCCATCGCAAGGTGCCGGATTTGAGAATTATGGTTTCTGCAACTGCTACTGCTAGTAACCCTAGTTGCAGTTCTTTGGAAGCTTCTCCTGCTAGTAACCCTAGCAACAGTTCCTCATTGAGCTCAATACCTAGTGGTTATGTTTCCTTCCAGCATTTTAGGCTGACTGAAGGGGGTGTGGCCCCATAACCTGTTAGAATATAGAGGATTGTGCTCGTTTAACCATTGACGATACCCTCGTCACCCAACCATAGGCCTTAATCCACCCTCCGAGCACCTTGACCTTGACCGAGAAGAGAATTCTGGCTGCAATCTATAGCCAAGAGAGGATAAATGCACCAAGCAAAAGAATAGAAAGTAAATTGAACAGATGATCCCACCCAGAAGCTAGCGCACCACTTTCCAGCTCTCCCAGAAAACCTATGCACCAAACTGTTGTTGCCTACAACTGCCTGCGCAGATATTTCTCTCACTGCAACTGCTGAGATGAAAAATAATGAAATTGGCACCCTGTGTTTATAGTGGACTGGCCAGTCTAAATGGGGTCGACCTGGCCAGTCTAACTGGGCTGACTTCTCCTTCTGGGCATCAATAAATTCAATATAAATATATTTTTTCAGCCGACAACTTGTCTAGGGTTTCCTTCATTTCTTTTCTTCCTTCCAGAGGATTCCAGTCTCGTCATAGGTCATAATAGAGGTTCATACCTCCCGAAGATACCATAATATTAACACAAACCAAGGTCCAAAATTTTCCTTCCAGAGCCAATTTCCTTCGCACTCTCGGTCCAAAGACCGCTCCACTGGCCCATCTAGGCTCAGTGTCGAAACCTTGGCTCTGATACCAAATTGTAGCACACCTTTTCTGGCTACCAAGGCTTAAACACTCTTAAAAGAAGTCTATAACACCACTTTGTACATAACTCATATAGGTATTATATAATCCACATGCATTTAAACAAATAAACACATTTAAGCTCAGAGTAAAACATATTATTTACTGCTATAATTAACAATCAATAACATTTCATATTAATTCATATACACAACGGAAATCATGATAACATAAGCAACACAGTCATGCCAAACATGATTAAGCATAAATAGGTACTTATATTTTAACAGTGGTAGAATCCACCAACCAAGTGCATGCCTTCCATGAACCTCCCAGCCTTAGACCACACTGCTCAACAACTCAGTAGTGGGTCACCCCTGAGCTGGGACTAAGCTCCACCCCAAGGCAAGGAATCCTAGGCTAGGCTAAGGGTGCAGGGAAAGCAACATAGAAAATCTGGAAGGATTCTTCCTAGGATGCCATCTTACGCCCACTACTACCATACTCTCATTCCCCACATGCCTGTTTCGCTTAGGAGTATACACCTTCACAAGCACAGTCCATCGGTGTTAACCTCCCTCTCTGGGTCTCAACAACAGGCTGGATCAGGAAGTCTCAGAGCCCGAAGCTGGTGCTGGACACTCTCTGAAAGAAACCTCTTCCAACAACAACCACCTCCCTCACCTAGAGAGAGTTCACACACAGGCTCAATCACAACTCACGCTGGCCATCAAGCCACGTGTAGTCCAGCTCTGCGTGGTCACCATAGCCAACCGGAAATACAAACAAAGCCTCTCAAACAGGCTCAACAATGGCTCGAGGCCTCACAGTGATGGTTCATGGGAATGAATGATGAGTAATTCCTGCAGGGGTCGACACAGACTCCACGACTCAAAAAAAAGGTGAAACTGGCTCTTCAGAAACAAACACAAGATTCTTGGCTCACAGAATAGAGGTGTACATGGATTTAAAGAGCCAAACACAGGCTTTCCAACTGGTTCAACAATGGAAGAATGGTTCAGGGTCACTACTTCGGAACAGAGCCTCCACGCATGGGTTCAATCAGTCAGACAGAGGATGCACATGGATTATCAAAGACAACACGTGATTTTCGACTCTCAGGAACGCACTAGGATTTCTATGTAGGAGTCGGGTTGGTCGTACTATCCAAGGCTCCATACGCGTTCAGGCAATCGGGTAGAATGGAGGAGGAATCCTTCTCATGGCTCATCCTGGCCATTTTATTCGCATGCACCAGGTTTGGCACTTGTCACCCATGGAACTGCATGCGTTTCACCCGCACACATCACCCTTGTACGTCCTCCCCTTGCCAAAAACTTAGGATAAAACATAAAATGCACATGTCTTTTTTGGGATAATATTAAAATATTATTCCTAGGCTTAAGCCCCCTAGGCTTAGCCCCCAGGCTCAACACTTAGCCCCTTTCCCACCTTCTAGCCCCTAATTCCTTTCCTTCTTTATGGATGCTTAGTCCCCCTTCACTCATTCATCATGGTCGGTTTTCCCATGGTGGTGTTAATATTTTATTAATGTGTTGCATACATTCAGGTACAAAATTAGGCCCTTGGCCTCCAACCCTTAGGTTCCCTGGCCTAACAAACACATAAGCCACTAGCTTATAAAAACTTGGCTCACCAACCTATAAAACATAATTACAATTTCTTTCAGAACATGGTTTGCAACAGGGCTCGACCTTGGGGACACTACACTGGCGACTCTGTATTGATTACCAGGCTCTGAATAAAATCACAGTCATAAACCATTACCCGATTCCCCGAATTGATGACCTCCTTGATCAACTCATGGGGGCCAAATACTTCAGTAAGATTGATCTGAAGTCTGGATACCACCAGGTCCCGATAGAATAGACAGATGTATGGAAGACCGCCTTCAAGTCAAAGGAAGGCCTTTTTGAATGGTTTGTCATGCCCTTTGGTTTGACAAATTCTCCAACCACTTTCATGAGGATGATGGACGATATCCAGTGACCATTCACCAATACTTTTGTAGTGGTGTATCTGGATGACATTGTAATTTACAACAAGACTTGGGCCGAACACTTGTAGCATATTCAACAGGTTCTGCACACCCTACGGAAGCACAAGCTATATGCCAACTTGGAAAAATTCTCCTTTGGCATGGACAAGGTCCATTACCTAGGCTACATCATTTATCAACATGGTGTACATGTGGATCTAGCCAAGATCCAAGTAATTCGTGATTGGCCAGCCCTAACAACACTCACTGAGCTTCGAAGCTTCTTTTGCCTTGCCAATTTCTACCACAGGTTCGTGTTGGGTTTCTCCCATATTTCATGGGCCCTCAGCCAAATAAATAGGGGTGGTGGTAAGGTGAAATTTGTGTGGGGCCGGTACCAACAACAAGCATTCGATGATTTGAGGCAGCGCTTGTGCTCAGCCCCAATAATTTCACTTCCAGACCTACAACATCCCTTTGAGATCAAGACAGATGCTTCAAACTATGTTGTGGGCGCCATTCTCACTCAACCCGACCACCCCGTGGCCTATCATAGTGAGATAGTGTCAGATACTGTCCGTAAGTACCCTACTTATGACAAACAAATGTACTCCATTGTGCAAGAATACCGCTAGTGGAGACATTACTTTCTTGGGAAGGAGACAGTCATCCACACTGATCATAATCCACTGTAGTTCATGCAGACATAGGGAAAATTGCAGAATGACCGCCATCAAGTGTGGTCCACATAATTGCAGCAATTCCACCTCAACATCAAGTATAAAATAGGAAGCACCAATCACATTGTTGATTTCCTCAGCAGACCGCCAGTCACGACACTCACCATGGTGCTAGACTCTTGTGTCCATGAGACATCTGGATGGCTCCAACTCTATGAGATAGACCCTGACTTCGCCACCACCTACCAAATGTTGGGTGCAAACGCAGTTGTCGATAATTTCCATCTTCAGGATGGGTTTTTGTGTCGTCTAGGCCATATCTGTGTTCCATCAAGTGAGCGAGTGAACCTGATCTGGGAATCCCACTACAGTCATGTGGAAGGACACTTCAACATCTAAAAGACAGTGGTGATGGTATAGAAATATTTCTACTGGCTGAAACTTCGACAAGAGGTCAACAAGTATATCAGGTCCTACACTGCCTGCGCTATTGCCAAACCGACCACTAAGAAATAGGGTTTGTACACCCCTCTTCCTACTCCTGACAGGCCATGGGAATCCATCTCAATGGACTACATGTCGGTCCTCCCATCCACCAAGCGGGGAAATGACTGTGTTTTTGTGGTTGTTGATCGCTTTCCTAAGATGGTGGTTCTTGTTGCCTACAAGAAGAGCATCACAACAGAGGCCACTGCCAAGCTCTTCTTTGAACGAGTCTATGTACATTTTGGAATCCCACAAACCATTGTCTTAGATCGTGATAGTCTATTTCTCAGCACATTTTGGTCGAGCCTTTGGTCACTGTTGAACACCAAGCTCACCAAATCCACGACCTTCCACCCCTAGATAGATGGCCAAACCAAGGTTGTAAATCGAATGATTGTGCATATCCTTCATATGTGAAATTTAAAGAACCCTCGAACATGGGATGAGAGCTTTCCCTATATCCAACATAGCTATAACCAAGCCCTGCATAGCTCAACTGGCCATAGCCCCTTTCAAGTGGTGTTGGGATTCCAACCATTGGGTCCCATAGATGTTGCACTTCCCCTTGCGGTCATCTCAATCAATTCATCTACTGCTCCAACTGAAGATGACAAAGCCACCCGGCTCATTAAGCAGATCTAGCACATCCACCAACAGGTTTAGGATATCCCACAGAAGTCCAATGACAAGTACAAACAATGCCATGATCAACATCGGGTGTTGCATAAGTTTCAGGTGGGTGACAAAGTTTGGTTGCACTTGCAGAAAGAATGCCTTACACGACCCCATCATAAGCTTCACCCACTCTGTTATGGGCCATACATTATCACCAAGGCCGTGGGGGCTAATTATTTTGAGCTCAACATTCCTCCTTTCCTTAGCCTGCACCAAATGTTCAACGTTGATCTCCTTTGCCCTTATTTCCCACCATTATTGGACACCTCAGAAGTAGAAGAACAAATGACACCAACAGAGCTCAACCATGACTGCATACAACAGGCATCCAATGATCATATTCTGGATAGACAGATCAAGGGCACTTGACAATAAAGGATCTAGCTTTATCGAGTCGTCAAAGTAGGGTAGCTCCTGCACCAAGGCAAGTGGCTCACCCAGGGCCAAATTTATAAAAAATTTCCTCATCTGATGGGGGACATCAATGTAATGGAGACCATTTCTTCCTAAGGAGAGAGGATTGATTCATATGGATATCAGTGGCCACCCACCTTTTCCAACTGGCTCAAAACAATTTTCTGACAATTTTGACAATTTACTATTTTTAGCAGTTTTAACTTCCAGGGCCATTTTTAGGGCCTAAATGAAGGTTTTTTGAGATCGAGCTCCTCAATGAGAACCATATACATTATTGATCCCCCAAAATGAATCTCCTCGACTATACCTTTCCAATGGTCTATCACACGCCTAAAACTAAGATCATATGCAAAAGTTACGACCCCGGGAAGTTGATGTACTAACTTACCCAAACGGGGCCCACATGACTTTTGGCGCTTCATCTCCTAGGGTTAGGTTTTTGGATGTCTAGGGTTTTTGGAATTCTTTCTTATTGTAAAAATTCTTTTAGAGTCTCATTGTAACCTTCTTCTTGCGAATGGGCACTGCCTTCACATCTCTTCTCAGAGATAAGCCGCCACCATTCCAGCAAGCTTGTTTCCTCTGCATTTTACAGTTTCAGCTTATTTCGTTATTGAATAGAAAACCAATTTTACTGTATCTTTGTTATTTTGTGTTAAGAAACTATTAATAATATGTGTTCATTTCATTTTTCTCATAAAATCTGTATTAGTGGTATCAGAGCGGTCTTCTCCTTATTGTCTTAATGCATGTCCCCAACGAGGTCGGAGTACAAAGAGTTGGGTCTCGAGCTTGTTTCTCTTGAGGACAGAAGCTCTTGAACGCCCAAGCGACCTCCAATGGTAGGAGAAAATAAATATTATGGGATAGGATATCCTTTCAAACTGTTGATTGAGGAAGCCCTCACGCAATAGAGGAACGAGATGATGGATAGTTTCACGCAAATCCATCGGCGGCTACCAACAGGAGACACATCTTATTCGAATGGAGGTGCCTCCCCCTTCAAGGTACAAATAAACTTCGATATTCCTATATATGAAGGTCATATAGACACAGATGTTGTAGACAAGTGGTTGAATCTACTAGAAGGGTATTTTTCTGTCCATAACTTTTCGAATAGAGAAAAGATTACTTTTGTGCTCCTCAAAGCCATTCCCCATTTCAAAGATTGGTGGGAAACTTTCTGTGAGAAAAAGAAAACAAAGGAAACCTCATTATTTTCAGTCATGACCACTTGGGAATCCTTCAACGATCCTATTAAGGAACAATACTTCCCCGTCAAAAGTTGTGACGACCTGTATACCAAATGGACCACACTGCGGCGAGAAAGAGACCATGCAGTGCCAGATTTTAGAAATATCTTCCATACCTTGTGCACCAAGTTGGGTATCAAATATTTGGAGCGACATCTGGTGCTCAAGTATTGCTATGCTCTACATAGATACATCCAAACCGAAATTTAATTTATGGACTTCTCATCCTTGGGCGCAGCCTATCGATATGCCATCAAAATCGAGCAGAAGCTCAAACAAAAGACGCGACAATTTGGGGCTGTGAACCCCTCACAATAAAATCCAGGAAAGGGCATCCCCAACCCACCGAAAAAAGGACAGAGCAAATATGGACAGTATCAAGACATCCAGTCCAAGATGCAAGCAAACAAGGACATCAGAAAGACAAACAAAGATACCAGGAAGTGGTGGGACTTCCATAAGAGACCTTGGCATAACATTGTTGACTGCTGCTCAAAGTAGTCACTGGTGGATGAAGTGAAAGCCTATGAATCATATGCAGATTCTGACCCTGAGCCAGAACCAGAAATGGGAAGACAGATCATTGACGCGGAACCCAATTCCACTGTTGCTACCACCAAGCTCCAGCCTACTGATCCAGAAGAGCTAGAAGAAGGAGAGTGCCTCTTCCATTCAAAGATGTGGGTAAAAGGCACCCCTATGCACTTCATCATTGATAGTGGTAGCCCAAAGAACCTCATCTCAACAGAGGTCATCAAGCGGCTGGCCCTGCCAACAATGTCGCACCCACAACCCTACACCATTGGATGGCTCTGCCAAGGAAGCGATCTATGCATCAGCCAACAGTGTCGACTATCATACAACATCAAGCCCTTCAAAGACGAGGTATTGTGTGATGTTTCTTCTCTCGAATTTTTTGATGTTCTTTTGGGCCAACCTTATTTATGGAAACATCATGTTGTATATGAGTCTAGGCCTCGTAGTGTTATTATTACCTTGAATAGGAAATTTTATAGGATACCCGAGGCAGTCCCTGCTAGTGTTATTTCCTTCATCTCTGCTAAGCAAAGCAGGAAGGTCATCTCTCAGATGAGGAAATTTTTCCTCTTTGTGATTCGCTCTCAGAATAAGTGAAAGATCACAACCACATCTAGGGTCTCTGCGGCTGACCTCTACACACAGCAGAAACAAGTATATAAGGTCGTGGAAGAATACTGGGATATCTTCTCCTCACCTACAGCGGTACCTCTTCACTGCCAGGTCAAGCACACCATTGATCTGACCCCCGACACACCGCTGCCCAATGGGCTAGTCTATCGTCACTCTTTGTTAGAGAATGAGGAGATCAAGCGATAGATCCAAGAACTTCTCCACAAGAGGCACATCCACCCCAGGTCATCACTTTGCGGGATCCCAATCATGATGGTACATAAGAAAGATGGAACCTGGTGACTCTGTATTGATTATCGATCTCTGAATAAAATCATAGTCAGAAACCGGTACCCGATTCCCCGAATCAATGACCTCCTTGATCAACTCATGGGGGCCAAATACTTCAGTAAGATTGATTTGAAGTCTGACTACCACCAGGTCCCGATAAAATAGACAGATGTATGGAAGACTGCCTTCAAGTCAAAGGAAGGCCTTTTTGAATGGTTGGTCATTCCCTTTGGTTTGACAAATGCTCCAGCCACTTTCATGAGGATGATGGATGATATCTTGCGACCATTCACCAATAATTTTGTAGTGGTGTATCTGGATGACATTCTAATTTACAACAAGACTTTGGTCGAACACTTGCAACATATTCAATAGGTTCTGCCCACCCTGCGACAGCACAAGCTATACACCAACTTGGAAAAATGATCCTTCGGCATGGACATGGTCCATTACCTGGGATACATCATTGATCAACATGGAGTACATGTGGATCCATCCAATAATATCCAAGTCATCCATGACTGGCCAGCCCCAATAACACTCATTGAGCTTTGGAGCTTCTTGGGCCTTACTAATTTCTAACACAGGTTCATGTTGGATTTATCCCATATTGCATGGGCTCTCAGCCAAATAAACAGGGGTGTTGGTAAGGAAAAATTTGTGTGGGGAAGGTCCCAACAACAAGTGTTCGATGATTTAAAGAAGCTCTTGTTCTTAACCCCAGTACTTTTACTACCAGACCTGCAACATCCCTTTGAGATCGAGACATATGCTTCAGACTATGTTGTGGGCGCCTTTCTCACTCAGCACGACCACCCCGTGGCCTATCATAGTGAGACACTGTCAAATATTGTACGTAAGTACCCTACTTACGAAAAAGAAATGTACTCCATTGTGAAAGCATGTCGCCAGTGGAGACATTACATTCTTGGGAAGGAGACAGTCATCCACACAGATCATAAGCCATTGCAGTTCGTGCAAACATAGGGAAAATTGCAGAATGATCGCCATCAAAAGTGGTCGACATACTTGCAGCAATTCCACCTCAACATCAAGCATAAAACATGAAACACCAATCATGTCACTGATTTCCTCAGCAGAATGCCAGCCGCGACACTCACCATGGTGCTAGACTCTTGTGGCCACGAGACATCTGGATCACCCCAACTCTATGAGACATACCCTAACTTCGCCACCACCTACCGAATGTTGGGTGAAAACACAGTTGTTGATAATTTCCATCTTCAAGATGGTTTATTGTGTCGTCTAGGCCATATCTGTGTTCCATCAAGTGAGCAAGAAAAACTGATCTGGGAATCCCACTACAGTCAGGTGGCAGGACACTTTGGCGTCAAAAAGACAGTGGCGATGCTATAGAAACATTTCTACTGGTCGAAACTTCGACAGGAGGTCAACAAATATATCAGGTCCTACACTGACTACGTTATTGCCAAACTGACCACTAAGAAACAGGGCATGTATACCCCTCTTCCTACTCCTAACAGGACATGGGAATCCATATGAATGGACTACATGTTCGGCCTCCCGTCCACCAAGCAGGGAAATGATTGTGTTTTTGTGGTTGTTGATCGCTTTTCTAAGATGGCGATTTTGGTTGCCTGCAAGAAGAGCATCACATCAGAGGCCACTGCCAAGCTCTTCTTTGAATGAGTCCAGGTACATTTTAAATCCCAAAAACCATTATCTTAGATTAAGATAGTCGATTTCTCAGCACATTCTGGTCGAGCCTCTGGTCTCTGCTAGACACCAAGCTCACCAAATCCACGACCTTCCACCCCCAGACAGATGGCCAAACTGAGGCTGTAAATCGAATGATTGTGCATATCCTTCGCATGTATAATTCAAATCACCTTTGCACATGGGATGAGGGCCTTCCCTATGTCCAACATAGCTACAACCGAGCCCTGCATAGCTCAACCGGCCACAGCCCTTTTCAAGTGGGGTTGGGATTCCAACCATTGGGTCCCATAGATGTTTCACTTCCCCTTACGATCACCTCAACTGACTCATCTCCTGCTCCAACTGAAGTTGACAAAGCCACCTGGTTCATTGAGTGGATCCATCACACCTGCCAACAGGTTCAGGATATCCTACAAAAGTCTAATGACAAGTACAAACAATGCCATGATTAACATTGGGTGTCGCATAAGTTTTAGGTGGGCGACAAAGTTTGGTTGCACTTGCAGAAAAAATGCCTTACATGACCCCATCGGAAGCTTCGCCCAATCCATTATGGGCCATACACTATCACCAAGGCCGTGGGGGATAATTCTTTTGAGCTCAACATTCCTCCTTTCCTTGGCCTGCACCCAGTGTTCAACATGGATCTCCATTGCCCTTACTTCCCACCATTATTAGACACCTCAGAGGTGGCAGAAAAACTGACACCAATAGATCTCAACCCTGACTGCATACAAAAATAATCCAATGATCATATATTGGATAGACAGATCAAGGGCACTCGACAATAAAGGATCCTGCTTTATCGAGTCGCAAAGCCAGACAACTCTTTCACCAAGGCAAGCGACTCACCTGTGGCCAAATTTAACATAAATTTCCTCATTTGATATGGGACCTAAATGCAATGGAGACCATTTATTAATAAGGAGGTAGGATTTATCTATATGGATATCAGTGGTCACCCACCTTTTCCAACTAGCTCAAAACAGTTTTCTAAGAATTTTGGCAATTTACTATTTTTAACAGTTTTAACTTTTGGGGGCATTTTGAGGGCCTAAATGAAGGTTTCTCTGGATCGAGATCCTCAATGATATCCAAAGGCATGATTTATCCCCCAAAATGAATCTCCTCAATGATACCTTTCCAATGGGCTATCACACGTCTAAAATGGAGATCGCATGCAAACGTTACGACCCCGGGAAGTTGATGTACTAACTTACCCAAACGGGGCCCACATGACTTTTGGTGCTTCATCTCCTAGGGTTAGGTTTTTGGATGTCTAGGTTTTTTGGCATTCTTTCTTATTTTAAAAATGACTTCAGAGCCTCATTGTAACCTTCTTCTTGCAAATGCGCATTGTCGTCACATCTCTTCTCAGAGATAAGCCACCACCATTCCACAAAGCCTGTTTCCGCTGCATTTTATAGTTTCAGCTTATTTTGTTATTGAATAGAAAACCAATTTTACTGTATCTCTGTTATTTTGTGTTAAGCACCTGTTAATAATCTTTATTCATTTTGTTCTTCTCATAAAATTTGGAACAATTCCTATGCTCAACTTTAACTTTCTATCATTCCATACATCTAGCGATGTATTCAACAATCTCTCTCTTCATACCTAGGAAAAATTAATGGCTCTTGATCGCTACCATGGTTTTCGGATATCCAGGGTGCCCTGCATAAGGAAAATTATTCATTTCATGCAAAATCGTACGTTTCAAGTCTTGGACATTTGGAACAAAAATTCTGTTCTTGTACAACAGTATTCCATCTATTCCCAAATTATAATTATCCACCTTTTGTGGCATCTTATCCTGTTGTAGCATTGCTACAAATTCTCTATATTGCAGATATGCATTTGCAACCTCCAGAATTTTTCTTTTAATATCATTCTGATACATGCTAATGGCTGTAGCATGTAGTTCATGCACCCTCCTGCTGAGTGCATCAACTACTTTATTCTCTTTCCCCTTTATATGATTTATATAAAATTCATATTCACTTAGAAATTCTAACCATCTACTTTGCCTAGCATTTAGATTTGGCTGATCAAATAAATATTTCAGACCATTGTGGTCTGTTCTTTTCTCAAACCTCTTTCCCATGAGGTAGTGTCTCCATTTCTTCAAGGCATGCACTATGGCTACCAAATCCAAATCATGAGTGGCATACTTTCTTTCATGCTCCTTCAACTTCCTTGATTCATAACATATAACAAACCCCTTTTGATTGAGGACTCCACCAATTCATTCATTACAAGCATTTGTGCATACAATGAAGTCTTGATTTGGCTCTGCAATCCTTAATATTGGAGCACTTGTGAATAATTGTTTCAAGTGTTGGAAACTCTTTTCGCAATCCAGTGTCCACTGAAACTTCACAACCTTTCTTTGCAAGGAAGTGATTGGTTATGCAATCTTTGAGAATCCTTCAATAAATCTTTTGTAGTAGCCTGCAAGACCCATGAATGATCTCACCTTTGTCACATTCTTGAGCGCTAACCATTCTCTAATGGCTTCTATCTTCTCAAGATACACTACTATCCCTTCCTTTGAATTGATATGCCCCAAATAATGAATTTGTTTCTGATATCGAAGCAAGTAAATGCTTTGTTATGGTAGTATAGGAGAGTGTGATGTTGGTCCAACCAATCTATCCCAATTAGACAATCATAGGAACCTAAAGGAAAGATGTTCAAATCTGCCTTGGTGCTCAGTCCATTCATGTTCATGAGGCATGACTTAACCATTTCATTAAATTTTCTTCTGGCTCCTATAGCCAGATGCACCAACCAGGATTTCCCATGCTTGCTTCTTGGCAATTGAAAACTTTCCACCATCTTAGGGTCTATATAACTATGACTAGCTCTTGAGTCAATTAAAATAGCAATGGTTTGGTTGTTGATCATACCTTCCACTTCAATCATGTGGGAATAATACTTTGCTTGCTTGTTGTCTAGGGCTGCATAAATCCTTGGCATATATCTACCCATGTCCTCCACTGTTTCAGCGTGCTGTACATTGTGAACATCCCTACCTTTTTCACCTCTGTGAGGATAGTCTTTGAACCTATGATCTCCTTTACAACCCCAACATTGAATAGGTGGATTCCTTGGCCTTTGACTCCCTGTGTCAATTGTTCTGGGTTCTTTAGGCATTTTCTATCCCTATGGATTATTTCTGAAGAATGGTGGCATAGATCCCTTCTTCCTCTGATCCATCTTGAATTTCTTTTTGTCTTCCCAAGCCTTTTGGAAAGATGGCCTTGCTTTCTGCTAATCATATGGGAATTTAGCTCGCCTTATGGTCTCTTCTAATGTATTGGGATCATGATACTGTATTTTGTCACTGATGAACGATGGTAATCCACTCAAATACCTTTGAATTTTGACTGTCTCATTCTTGATGAAAGAGACATACTTCAACAATTCTAGAAACCTTCTCTCATATTCATATATGGTCATACTTCCAAGCTTGAGTTCGAAGAACTCTTTCATTTTCTTGTCATAGTATCTCTTAGTCAAGTATTTCTTCTCAAAATACTTCTTGAATTCCCTCCAAGTAACACTTTTCTCTTTAATGTGTTGCACATGAACAAGCTGATCCCACCACATGGAGGCTTTTCCCTTGAGTTGATAGATAACAATTCTACCTTCTGGATGAGAAGAATAATTATGCAATTGAAAATACTTTCTCATGCCTAGTAGCCATGTTTCTGCATCTTCGTCCTTTTTGTTATCACCATCAAATGTAAGAGGTTTTCTTTTGTTCATTTCTCTTCGTATTTCATCCACTCCATACCTCTTATACATTATGACAGGGGATGGACTTGATTTGTTTCATGTTCTCTTATTGGAATGCCTTGGGGAGTGATGGTGGTGTCTGCTAACACTTCTTGCTTTTCTTTTCTCATCCGAAGGCTTGTGACTTCTGGATTTTCTTAATCTTCTCTCCTTAACCAATTTATTTTCTATTCTGTTAAATCCCTCCAATAACTTCATGTTGAAGTCATCTTACTTCTCTTTGGCTCTCATAAGCCTCTCATTATCAGCTTTATGGCTTTGGACATCCTTCTGCAAATTTTTAATGGTCTCAACCATATTCATGTTTTCATTCCTTTCTTCTCCATGTCCATTGGAGTTTGTTCCTTCAATGCCCAAATGGACATCCATGACCCACCCCTCTTCTCTCATCTTGTTGACTGTAATTCCCTTGTGCTTCTTCCATTCCTATGGACTCTGCACTGATCTGATCTGATCTAGTTATTGTAAATTTTGAAAAACGTGCAACCATCGAAACTTATCTGGCTAACAATTCAACAATTCATGAAAAATATGAACCAGTTTGGTTCAATATATACATCAGAATTATCTCTCTTGATTTCCTGGTGTTATCACCATGACAATTCTAGATAAGACCCAAGTCTTGAAAACATAGATGCGTGGCGCCTTCAGAGATACATCTGGGCTAAAGGCGGTTTTTCGAAACCACTTTTTCCAAGACACGGTATCACGTGTTTCAATATGTCAAATCCACCACTCGTGGAATGAGAGACGGCTAGTTGAATCACCCCGTTTCACTCATTCGGTACTTCGAAACCATGTGACGTCGGCTAAATTACGCCATGTAATGAACTCAAAAGCTAATCATTTGAAATGGATTAGTCGAGCATGGAAACCCAACGCTTTTGTACGTAGTCTGTTTGCACTTCATATTTGGAATTCTATAACTACCAATCTTTAAGTATGAAGATATCATCTTATCCATAAACAAAGTAATCTCCCAATTGCTCGAATTTCTTCTCTCTGTAAAAGAATTTCGGTATCCAGAAACTGAGATACATGGATAAGGCTAAATCCAGTGAGACTGGTTATTTGGGTAACATGCTAGACTTTCCTATGAATAAGGAGGAAAGGGTAGCTGCGCACATTCTAGCGACTAAATTCCACACAGATCCAGCTATAGACTCGCAGTTGGAAGTCAGGTTGAATCCCACTATGAAGGATATAGTCATCAATAGGCCAGCTGCTAATAAGAAAAGGATCAAGCGATAGAAGAAGGAGGAATCCACAACTGAAATAATCGAAAGTGTTGGAGAGAATCAACCGGTCTGGTTAGATTCTTTAAAGGAGGATATCGCTAAGCTGAAATGAGTCTTCAACTAAAATTAAGTATGTTTCAATTAATTTTGAACAGCTGGTAGCAGAGGTAAGGAGCACCAGAGATGATAGGCCTATTCTTAAACGACCCTTTTACAACAGGATAACTGTTATCGTTCCCTTTTTGTAATTTTGGGATTAGTACGATTATATAAATGCAGAAGCGGATTTTGGACTGTTTATTACAAAATTTTAACTGGTTGTGTTATGAGTCTTGTTTTCTTTCATAGTATGCTTTTCTTATAAGCTTATATTTCACTTCCATCTGTCTCAATCAGAGGAATATAAAACTCAGAATTCTTTTTAATTAATGCTCTGATGTTGTTGTGTGTTTCTTTTCCCTTTAAAATTATGCAAATTACACTCAGACTCATCGCCTTCCAATGACCTCGCGTGCACTAAAATTCAACCTATACATCCATATTTATCATGCATAGCAACATCACAAGGTAAAATGTGTTTCCGTGCACCTATATCCACTATGCATTTCTTCTCCGTCACGCTGACAACTTGCGTGCACTACTTTTGCGTTGAGTGCAAATATCCACTGTGCACAGTTTTGGTATCACACACTAATACTCCACATGCATTTATTCCTATGCATTGCACCATGTCAAAGTTCAATATGTTCCATCATGCATAATAATCTGCGCACAACATTGAATACATTGTCGCGAGACAACTTATACTCATACTATGCGTGTACCAACAAAACTCCTCTATGTTATGCAATACTTGCACACCACATGTGCACATTACTATGTGCGTCTTCACCATGCAAGGCTAAATTCAGCGCATGCATCCACACAAAATATTCTTCCGCACGGGGCCAAAATTTACCGCACACACTTGCACGCCAATTTTTTTCGCGTGGTGCAAAATTTACCGTACGTGCCTGCACACTAATATTTTCCATGGATGCTCCTTGACTTGAAATTTGGTCACTTCGAAATTAATCTTCTGTGAATATTTGATTCAATTGAACCTTTCTGGTCCATCCAGGCTCAATGTTGAAACTGAAGCTCTGATACCAATTTGTAACATCCCCCGACCACCCACATGCCAGGGAATGCCACTCCAGAGCAATCTCTCATGCTCTGATACCAATTTGTAACGTCCCTCGGCCACCCATAGGCTGGGGAATGCCACTCCAGATCAATCTCTCATGCTATGATACTAGTTGGTAACATCCCCAGCCTTCAACAGGCCGGGCCATGCTACTCTAGGGAAAACTTTCATTCTCTTACTGCGGAACATACGGTAACATACCCAGTATTCAACTGAGCTATGCCACATAAATTTTCCCTTCAAACTGCATGCAACTTAAACATATACATACAACACTCTTGCAGAAGATTTACATATAAATGTAAACAAACAATTACATTCTGTAATATACGATTTCATACTAAAATAATAGTAAACATAGATATGCAGCATATACAGGGAAATACCCATAAACATCTAGACAATTATAATCACATATATGATAAATCGCAACATAAGGACGTAAATAACAATGCAACATACAATTTAATCATACGATTGGTACTTATCTTGGAAATATTGTCACTAACTACATATAGACCATCCAAAAACCTCCCAGCCTTAGACTACATTGTTCATCACTGTCAGGAGTGAGTCACCCCCGAGTTGGGACTGAACTCCACCCAGGTAAAGGGGTTCCTAAATAGGCTAAGGTTCATAGACAACAGGAAAGACTCCATCTCAGGTTCTCACTCAACTAACAACCTACAACCTCTCATTCCCCACATGCCTGTCCCACCCAAGGAAGTGTGCCCCTTCTCTGCTCAACAGTCCTCGGCTTCCCCACTTCCCTTCCAGGGCTTCAACAACAAGCCAAATAGGAAGTCTCAGAGCACTATAGCTGCAGTTTAGCACCTTCGAGAATCAATCCCCAACAATTCTCTCACTTGGATAATTTCTCACGGGCCTGACAACCCGCCTCTTCAATTTCCCATGGGCCTGACAACCCGCTTCTTCAATCCCGCTCCCAAGCTAACCAGGTGCACCAATTGGAATGGTTAAGGAAACAGGATCAGACACAGTGAAATGGATGTCTCAAGGATAACAGACCGCGTGAATGAAAATGGTCATGGAATCATTGACTGGATAACTGAGTGATGGAAGGAATCATCATGCAACTAATCGTGAAGTATGAAAGTAAGAATGATGGTGAAGCTACTTGTAAGAATTCTCGTGAAAAGTGACTAAATGAGCTAAGTCCCCATGATATGAATGCATGTTCCCCACTTGACACTTGTCATGTTGGAAGCTACTTTGGTCCACTTGTCCCCAACTTTAGAACTTGGGATAAAATAATTATCCATACTTTATGCTTTAGGAAATATTAATATAATATTCCTTTTCGGCTTAAGCTCTCTAGCTTATCCCTTTCCCTTAACTTTTGGCCCTCCCTTTCCCTAACTGGTGAAGTTCAGTCCCCCATCTCTTTTATCGTGGTCTGTCTGCGTGCAACAATGTATTTTATATCAATCATGAGACATTTACAAAATAGGCGCACTGGCCTTTAACATCTAGGCGCTCTGGCCTAATTCCAAAACATAAGCATCTCAACTTATAATAACTGGCTCACCAACCTATAACACATAGCATATACACAAGGCTTGCTAACCTCCATACTGCGTGCACTTTAGTTACTATGCATGGTATCCAAAAATGTGCACACTACATCATTTTACTGCGCAGTACATGCACGCACTATGCCATGAAAGTTTCATTACAAAATGATGTCAAAACAAATCACCAACTTAAGTACACTTACATTACATTTACAATTGGGTTCGGCCGAGGGATATTACATCCACTATATCATTGTTTCTATATTTTCCATTCTTCAATAAATAATTCATACCTATGTCACTCTTTATGTGATTCCATTCTATTTCCTATTATTATTGTTTCTATCATTCTCGTGCTCATTGGAAGAACAATTTCTGAGTTTAGTTACATTTAGTGACAAGTTATTTTCATATTACTTCAATTGTCTTTTGATTTAATTTTCTTATTGCATTTCATTACTTTAATTTGTTTTCCTATAGCATAAGTGTGGATCCACTACATGAATATCATTGAATGTTAAGAAACGAATAAGATACACCCACAAAGTTTCATGAACATCCTCATATGAAAGATTGCAACTCAGAGCCTTTATAGCATTAGTTGTTCCACAATCCAATGACAAAATCCTTAGTGATAATTTTCAACAGTTTCCTTTCTTTTATTTCTTGCAGTAGAAGAAGTTACTACAGGAAGGGTCATTGAAGGATTAAGACATATTGGTAACCTACACAGGTGAAGTCACATGAAAACACATATAAGGAATATTGTAACCCAGAGCCCTTATATCACTTATTATGTCACATCCCAGTGATATATTCCTAATGTTAATTTCCTACAACTTTCTTTTCTTTAATTTTCTTGTTTGTTTGGATTGTCGCTAGTGTAGCATAGATTAGAAATTTTGTCTTTCATTTCCTTTTCTTGCACATCTAATCTTACGAACCCCCAGATTGGAATTAAATGTAATGGACAATATCACATATAATTTTCTCGACAAGATGATTGTCAAAAATTTGATGGTGATCCTTCTTTGGCCATTACTCATGTTTTAAAATTCTTGAAATACACTTTAGAAATAAATACAATGCATGAAGATATTTTGGTGAGATTTTTATTCTTTCTTTAGAAGGAAAACAAGAGGACCAGGTCAAACATCTTGTAATACCCCTGTTTCCCCCAACTTATAAATGTAACTATAACTTTCCTATAGACTATGGGAAAACTAAATATGTGTGGACAATGGAACTGATGAACCTTTTTATTATAAAATGTAATGTAGATATATATGTATTTTCTATTATTAAATAAAATGGAAAGTGTTGCACAAATGTTGAAGGGGGTTTTCCAAGATAAATCATGATGCTATGAGAGATATGGTGAAGGGAACCAACAATGGTTGAGATGAACCCCCTCTAGACTAGTACTTTACTAGATTTAAATTATTCATACCTAGAATAGTCCTCTGACCCATAAATAAAATTACCAATAAGGCTGGTGGTTGGGAATCCCTCCTTAGGAGTTAAGGAGGAGATGGTGAAGAGTACACATCTGAAAGACTTCTTGACATGACCACAAATTGGGGATTCAGACCCACGCAACCTTCCCAAGGAAGGAAAGAAAAGAAGGAAGTTCGTGGGAAGAGGGGATGAACAAAGGATAGGAGTCGAGAGACTATTCATCCTGAAGGAGAAGAGCACGTGCAACTCTCTGGTTTCAGGGAGAACTGAACAACAAGATTTATCTGGGTGCAAGAGGTTGCTGGTATTTGTTTCGGTCCAAGATGATAAATGGGGTTGCATGAAGAAAAGTGACTGAGTAAGAACTCGTTGCAGGACCCCTTGCTTGGTGAAAATAAAACCAATTTCCAAGTTCCTGTGGGAGGAGGAGAGTAACCTCCATCCATGACTATCACCGAACAAGAATGAAGAGTCTCTCTCAAATAATCATGGTCTAGATAGGGGGTGTCCAACGGTAAATTGGTTTAGGAGTGGTTGTGCCTACGATTGGGTGGAAATAGGCACCCTCTTAGCAGTTGCTTCACGAATTTGGTTTCTTGATAAGTATTCTTATACTCTGTGTAATAAATTGAAATGATGGTTGAATGTTTATGTCCATGATTAAAATTTACATTTTATGATTGATTATAGAAATGCTTATGGTTATTCTATGAACCCCTGTTTTTGAATGGTTTCTAGTTGTCTCTGCTTAACAACAAGAGGACTAATAGACATGGGTATTCAAATGAACTTAGGAATGAGTTCAAATTTCTTGTATAGGTCGAATAATAAATTTTCACATTTTAGAACTTGAGTATGTTAATGGAATGTGCGTCCTTCAAACCAATCAACCAAGGGACCACAAGATCATGCCCTTGGGCTTACCCAAAACTTGGCTGAGAACTAAGAGTGTAGCTGCTGGATCTCGATAAAGTTCCATATGACCAGGACCTTGGAACCCTTCATTAGGTCTGAAAGGAGCTAAGATATTTTTTTTTCGGAACTCTGGGAGTTTAGATATTCGGGATGATATGACCTTACAACCTTCTAAATCAACCAAAGGCAACCTTTTGTGATGGTTGCCAGTGAGGTCGAACGAAATATGGCAGTTTCCTTAACCGTGATCATAGGATCTATCCCATCGTTAAACCATGTCCCACTTATCGGTTGTGAAGTAATGCAATTCGCATATATGGGGGTATTTAGGATCCTCCCTGACCGTTGGATCTACACCCTGGTCAGTCCAGCGTTGATCACTTCGATAGAAAATAGGTTTTATAGCACCAGAACCCCCAAACACCAAACTCGTGAAGCGACGAGAGACGTAGATCGAAGGATGTATTAGGATCTTCCTTGGCCATTGGATCTACACTACGGTCAGTCCGACATTGACCACTCTGGGAGAAACGGAGTGTCAACTGGGTTGAACCTCTAACACTGAAATTGAGAAGTAAAATGAACCGTCGATCTGAGGGTGCCTTGGGATAGTACTTGACCGTTTGATCTAGACCATGGTTAGAACAATGTTGACTACTTTGGGAGTAAAGAAGAAGTCACACAGTGGATTCCACGGACGCTGAAGTTGTGAAGTAACGAAGGTTGTGGATCTATGGATCTACGTGGATGCATATCAATCATGATATATAAGGGGCATTGGAAGGTTGTCAATCTGGAGTGATGTGGCATGCTGACGTCACCCAGGGTGATGTGGACCCACGTTTGACATGCCACATGTCTCCTTGATTCGTGCTTTTGATAGACCCTATGTGTCCATTAGAATGTGACACATGTCAGCCATTGATGGGGCCTTGTGTCATCTATGCCTTACTGTGTGTTATTACCATGGAACATATTCTCCTGACCTAGTAGTGGGTGGATTACTTGAGACCTACCTATCCTAGCCTTTACCTTTAATACACCATCACGTGTGAGGGTGAACCCTTCGGGAGTTTGGGTCTTTGGGACATGGGAGATTTTGGGTATAGTATATTAGGAAGGCCTAAAGGGCCGAATGCCGCAGTCACGTGTTAGGATTTCATGATCCTTCAGGAGTTTGGGATTTTGGAACTCCAGAGGATATGCGTGTAGAAATAAAAATGGGCGTTCAACGCTAAACATCGAATTCCTGTAACCCTGTATATTGAACGGGGACGAAATTATGTTGGAGGATTTAATAGTGGATGGATTTCCACCATAGATATAGGAGTGCTAAGGAGCTCCAGGACTTCAGGGAAACTTGGGATGGTATGAACGAGGCTAAACCTCATGGGCTCCACGTGAACTTTGACCCATAATGTTAGAAAATATTTGGGAGGGTTTAAATCCCAATCCATAGGTCGGCTTTTAGCATGGTGGAAATTGTTAGAAATATTGTGGAAAGAAGAAGATGATGGATATCCTAGAAATAGGATTCAAGATGTTTAAGGAAAGTGAAATTATGATGCCCTATCCTTTAAAATAGTACTTATGGGTTAGGTGTGTTACAAATTGGTATCAAATCATGGAAACAACACTTTACCTTCTTGGGATCATGAATTAGTCACATAAAATTATTATTATAAAACTTTTAAGGGGTAACACGCTATCATACCCCATTTACAAGAAGCATATTTAAACCTCTGCTGAACTAATAAATGAAACTTTCTACTGTTGTTGTATGTTTTGAAATTCTGAACTATATGTTTCTAATGTTCCAAATAAAGAAGCTGACTTCACCTTACAAATTGTATGTGTTGTTCATAAACTAATAGAGAATTAACTAATAGAGAATGTCTTATCAACGCTCAAGCAGTAGAAAAACTACAACATAAAGGATGGTGACAAACAATGAGTTGGGGGAAATCTCCCACAATAGAGAAGAAGAATCTAATGAGAGGAGGGTAGTGTAAACCCCTATAGATTTGGCTGAAAATGTAAGAATCCTCATGGAACAATTACATAGGTTTAATGTTGACAATGAAAGGATGATAAAAGAATAGGAAAAACAAACTGAAATTAATGCATTCCTATTGAAAATCGTATCAGATATACAAAGGCAACTGCAACATGGATCATCATCTAGTCATGTGGACATATATCATACTAAGAAAACTTGCAATCCACCTAAGATACAAAAGCATGGTCCTGAAAGTGGCCACACAAGGAGCACCTCAAAGAAGGCCCAACATGGAGTTAAGAGACATTCAATGGAAGAATCCTCTAGTGAGGAAAATGACAACTCCAAGGAATCTTCTAGTATCAAAACTAGTTCACATTCCTAGAAGAGAAGAAAGAAGAGGAAACACTCCAAGAGCCATGACCCTCAAGAATTTAAGAAATTCAAACCACCCACTTTTGATGGAGAGATTAAGAAGGGGGAAGGATCATAAGTTTGGCTACTAGGCTTGAAGAAGTACTTCAAATTCCATGGCTACTATGAAAACTTAAAGGCTCAAATAACCATTTTTAACCTGAATGGGAAGGCCTCCATTTGGTGGGAGGACCTTAGGAATGTGAAAGGAATCCATGAGGACTTGTGATGGAAGAAATTTGAGAAGTACTTCTGGCCTAGTGTTTCTCCATGGGGAGCACCAGCCTTGTTTGTGAAAAAGAAGGTTGGAACACTCAGGTTGTGCATAGACTATATACAACTCAATAAGATGACCATTAAGAATAAGTATCACTGGCCAAGGATTGATGACTTGTTTGACCAATTAAGGGATGCTACAATTTTCTCCAAGATTGACTTGAGGTATTGATACCATCAAGTATGGATTACGTATGAAGAAATCCATAGAACAACCTTTAGGACAAGGTATGCACACTATGAATTTGTGGTGGTTCCATTTGGGCTTACCAATGCACCAACCACTTTTATGTTCTTAATGAATAATGTACTCAAAAATTTCTTAGATAGATTTGTGTTGGTTTTCATTGATGATATCCTAATCTATTCTAAGAGTAGGTAAGAACATGAATAACATCTCAAGTTAGTGCTTCAAGTTCTAAGAGAACATCAACTCTATGATAAATTCAGTAAGTGTGACTTTTTATACTTAGGCCATGTTATTTCTAAAGAAGGAGTGGTAGTTGATCCTAACAAGATCAAATCCATTATGGATTGGCCTTCCCCAAAGGATGTATCTGATGTTAGATCCTTTATGAGCCTAGAAAGATACTATATAATATTCATAAAAGGGATTCTCCAAGATTGGTTGCCCAATCACCTCCCTTCAAAAAAAAGGAGTTAAATTCATTTGGAAATCAGAATGTGAAGAGATATTCCAACAACTGAAATTCCTTCTAACCAATGCACCTATGATGAAGATTGCAGACCCAAAAAAGTACTTCCTTGTGTGTACAAATTTCTGGAAGAAAGGGTTCATAAGAGTCCTTATGCAAGAATGACATGCGATTTGCTACAAATCCAAAAAATTGAATGAGCATGAATCAGTTATGTGACCCATGATTTAGAATTGGCTGCCATAGTGGATGCCTTGAAAATGTGGAGGAATTACCTCCTAGGTAGAAGATTTGTGCTTATGAGAAACCATAGTGGGTTGATATATTTGTTTGACCAACCAAAACTCAATGTTAGACAAGCTAGGTGGATGGCTCTCCTTAGTGAGTTTTATTTTGAAATCAAACATATCAAAGGAAAAGAAAATAGAGTGGTTGATTCCCTTAGTATAAGTATGAAATTGATTCACTTGGAAGTTGTAAGCACCTGTGAAACAAAAGTTAGAGAGAGAGAGTTAAAAGTGCACAAGAAACATATGCATTTTTCAAGACCGTGGCATCATACTTAGAGCCAATCCCACATGGATGAAGTATGGGGGTTATCAATTGTTGAATGATGGCCTGCTAACTTACAAAGGTAGCTTGTATATTCCAAATTTTGATGACTTGAAGAGGTTCATAATGGATTAACTACACAAAATACCATATATTGGTCATCCTGGTTATCATAAAATGATCACGACTACTAGGTGTTGGAGTTACTTCACACACACATATGATTTCTTTTTCCTAAGGTTTTTACTATGTTTATTAGTCATTATGAAGTCTCCTAAAGTTTAGGGGAGAATATTCCTCTCAGAGAATGTTCTCTTCAGTTTTCACTTCACTTTGATCAGTTGAGTGGAGTCTAGATGCTACATTGGGATTATCACCATGCAACATTGGGATCATTACCGGCTAATGCACATTATCCTTGATCATCACTATACTAGCACATTACTCATTTCACCTAAACTCCTCTTTAAAATATCCTCATGTAAAACCCCCAATGAATCCTGGACCACCATGGAAGGTATTTTTGGAAAATAGGATGAGATGAGGGGACACATGCTCGAGGTGGGATTGCTCACATCGGATCCAAAAACCTTAAAAAATCTCCAAGATTTATTTACCAAATATAAGGATTTTTTTTCGCAACTCAAGGCTTGTGGGGTTGATAAATATAAGGATGAGAAACAAATGGTTCTCACCATTCTATCCAAACTTGGTCCAAAATACTCATTGTTTGTATCCACATTTCATTTAGTTAGGTTTGCCTCTGGATCTACCTGGATGATGCTCTCTCTTGAGGCCTTTATCAAGTATCTGACACAAGAGTAGAACAATATCATCAATATGGGAAAAATCAAAGGCCCAAAGGCACATGCACTCAATGTGAAATATGGAAACGATCATCAATATCATAAATCTAAAGACAAAGAGAAAAATAAAACACATGCAAATCCAAAGAAGGAAGGGTACTCAAAATCCTTCAACGATGCCTCCAGATCCAAAGGTGGAAAGGGAAGAAAAGGGGAGAAATGAACTTACTTCCATAAAGGATTCCATCCAAAATACGTATGTATGTAGAAAAATACATATCTAATGACCCAAATACTTTAACAAAACAACCTTGGAGATCACATCCCCAAGGGTGCCAAGAAGACGAAGCCAGAAGATCAAAATCCTAAGAAAGGAAATTCTAGCCATGCCTTGATTGCCATCAACTCCCCTCTCGATTCTTGGATCATAGGTTCAAGAGAACCACACCAGATGGATTCCACAAAAGAGGTCTATTATTCATTGGATGCATGAAAAGGTCCTCCTATTTTGATGGGTGACAACTCTCTAGTCAAGGTCACTGACAAATGAAGAATTTAACTCACCAACAAAAGCTTCAAGAATGTGTTGCACATTCCCAAAATTTCCGTCGATATTCTCTCCATGTATCATATGAAACATTCTGGCACTGGAAAGAGAGAAATATTCACACCTGATGCAGTAGATATCTATGACATGGAAACCAATTCTAGGGTGATTAGGTAAATCATCAATCTAGACTTTACACGTTTTCTAAATTTATTGAACCAGATTCTGCATTAATGGTTACCCATGATGATGAAAGCAGTAGGATATGGCATGAAAGGTTTGGGAATTTAAATTTAAGATATATGCAACAACTTATCAAGTAGGGAATGGTTGATGGTCTACACGACATCCACTTCTCCAAAGGAAATTGTGAGGGATGTGTTTTTGGAAAACACTCTCAAGAGAAATTTGACCAAGGAAAGACTCAAAATGATTCATCTCCTTTAGATATGATCCATATTGACCTCATGGGACCTTTTCTGCATCCATCAATTAGTAAATCAATGTACGTGATCATTTTTTTTGATGATTTCTCATGCTTCACATGGATTTTCTTTCTCAGGAAAAAATCATAGGTATTTCAACACCTCAAAGATTTCAAATCCCTTGTTGAGACGTAGTCAGGAAAGAAAATTAAAATCCTCCAAACTGATAACGGGGGAGAGTATGTCAACCATGATATACATAATATTTTACATGAGGCAGAGATTCAGTTACAGCACATCGTTCCCTATACTCCACAACAAAATGGATTTTCTGAGCGGAAAAATAGATATCTAAAAGAGATGGCATCTTGCATGCTACATGCAAAGTCACTACCACAAATATTATGGGATGAAGAACTTAATTGTGAAACATACATCCAAAACATATCTCGCCATAAATATGTCAAGGATAAGATCCACTACGAGGCTTGGAGCAGCCTCAAACTGGAAGTGACTCACTTTTGTATTTTTGGTTCATGTGCATGGGCCCATATTCCCTCTGAAAAGAGGAAGGAACTTGATCCATAGAGCATAGAGTGTATCTTTGTTGGATACCTCGATGGTGTGAAGGGATACAAACTCATTGATCTTTCCTCGATCTGGCTCATCATTGAGTGTAGTGTCCAATTAGAGGAAAGTGTCTCACATGTACCTCATCAACCACATGCATACACCTTTGTTATTCCACCTATCAGAGATGATGAGCATGCGCATGCCAAATTTTCTTCAGATTAGAGTTCTTATTTTCTGGATTCAGATGATCCATATATAGAGCCAGTACAGTCAGATGAAAATTCAGTGCATCTAGATGGAGATGTAGAGCCAGAGAAGAGGACCAAGTGGGCCCAAACTACTCTTCAGGATGCAGGGGATCTTGTTGGTGATGTAGATGATACTAGGAGGACTCGATCTGATTTTTAGGAGCCTCCTCTTGCACTCATTTCCATTGAACCATTTCCACCCATGGATCTTTTCTTGGTTCAGTATTTAGATCCATATTTTTATGGCGAGGTTGCTAGAAATCCCTTTTGGGAATCTTCCATGTAGGAGGAGTACAACTCCCTCCTCAAGAACCAGACTTGGGATATGGTTCACCTTCCTTCTGGAAGGAAAATTATTAGGTGCAAATGGGTCTACAGGACCAAGAGCACAACGAATGGACTTATTAGCATATACAAATCTAGGCTAGTTTCCAAAGGATTTCAGCAGGTGTACGACATTGACTATGATGAGACCTTATCTCCAGTAGAAAATATGGATTCCATACATTTGGAACTTTCCATTGTAGCAGCCAACGGATGGGAAGTCCATCAGATGGACGTGAAGAATGCATTTCTTCATGGTGATCTCTCTAAGGAGATATATATGTAGAATCCATAGGTATTTATGCAGCATTCATCTTTGGTTTGTTGACTTAAGAAGTATATTTATGGCCTCAAGTAGGCTATGAGGGAATGGCATGCCAATATGGAATCCTACTTGTAGTCACATAAATTTTTATGTTGTAAATAAGTCCTAGATGTTTAGATGATCAGGACGACTGTTTCACTTCTACTCCTATTTCTATATGTTGATGATTTGTTGATCACTGGTTGCTTGACTTCAATGATTGTTGTTGTCAAGAGGATTCTACATCACAGGTTCTTGATGATGGACATGGGTCCGTTACATTTATTCCTTGGAATCGAGATCAGTCAAGATGCATCATGCATCAAACTATCTCAGGAAAAGTATGCACAAGCTCTCCTTGAGATATTTCACATTACAGACTACAAGTCTTCCTTGAATCCTGTTGTATCAGGCGTCAAACTTGAAGATGATAGGGAATATCCACTGGTTGACAACATACTATATAGATAGCTAGCGGGGAGAGTTTTGTATCTCACACACTTCAGACAAGACCTCTCGTGTGCAATTGGAGAATTCTCCAGGTTCATGCAGGAGCTGCATGAGATACATTGAAAGGATGCAAAGTGTATCCTTCGATACGTACAGCGCACCATCACCTTTGGGATTCACTATGCAGTAGACTCTACATTGGACCTCATCAAGTTCACTAATTCTAACTAGGCTCACTAGTCCACATCTAGTTACTCACTCAGTCTTGGTTCCAGGCCTATCTGTTGGTCGAGCAAGAAGTAGGTTTTTATTTCTCTATCTTCAGCTGAGGCAGAGTACAAAGGGGCAGTTAACATAACAATTCAGGCTATGTGGCTACACCATTTTCTCACTAAATTGGTAATTCAGTTTCATCGTCCAATCATAATTTGGTGTCACAACCAAAGCACTCTGAATTTATGTAGAGATCTATCTCAGAGGAAACATATGAAGCACATCGAGATCCACATGTGTTGGCCCTCAACCAAGTTTTGAGGATTACTTGGTCATAGTTGACTGTTTGGTACTTCGACTTCCTGTCAAAGATGGAGCACATGGTGAAGTGAAGATCATGGGATCTCGCCACCTTTTGTGGAACCTTTTTGGGTTTTTTTGGGAATATTGTAACAGGAAAGGGATGTTGGCCCTTGTTTAGTCTTTTTTCTATGTATAAATAGAGGTCTAGGCCATGTAAGAAAAGAGGCTCTATCTAGTCAATGGCTTAGTGCATAAGTTGGATCTATGTGATCAGAAGTTTGTGTGACTGTAAGAGCTCTGTGCATGCTGTAATAAGTGTTGAGTGCACAGAGTGTGAGAAGGCTTAGTGCTTGGATCTACCCAGGGAAAGAGGATCTAGCAAGCTGCACAGATCTCTTGTCCTATGCGGGGTAGGATCTTGAAGGCTTAGTGCTAGTAGCGGGATCTATGTGATCAAGTATCGTAAGTCTCTGTGCATTTTGTGTAAGACTTGCAGAGCTGAGTGCAAGTCTCTGCGAGAGACTGTAGAAGGCTTTGTGCTGAGTGCAAGCAAGAGGGATATAGCGAGCTGCGCAGATCCTCTGTCTCGTGCGAAGTAAGGTTCATTATAGCTCCGTGATGTAATTGCTTGACCAAGATAATATAAAGAAGACTTTGTGGACATATCCCTAGGGTGGGGGTGAACCACTGTAACTATTTGTATAGTGTTGATGTGCTTGTATCTCTCTTGCTAAGTGATCTGATATGTTTAGATAGATATATTGATGCTTTGTGCTTATGAGATATGAATACATGCTAGATATGATACATACGATGCTAAGTGATTAATCTATTGAGTATAACCTATTTATCATTGCTAAGTGTTAGATTTGAGTAATTACTATGGTGCTCTGTGCTTTATACGAAGTGTATTAATGAATTTATGTTAGGAAATAATTGATGCTAAGTGTGTTGTAAGCAAGATAATCACAAATCTGTGTCCCAGATAAGGTTGTAGACACCTGAGTCCTACAACCACCCCTGCCTCTACCTCGAGTGAGACTTCATCTGCTTCGCAGGTGTTGCCAAAAGGGCCAGTAGTTAGGGATTGTTTGGTGTGCTCTTGAGCGTTGAACCCTGGGTCTGCCCCTGTGCCAACAAATGGTTATGTTTGCTAGGACTTGGAACTGTGATTGATGGGAATTGAAGAAGAAGAATCTTTGTGTGAAATAAGATCTGTGCGTAGATCTGTTGCTCTAGTGCACAGTGTTCTGTTTGACCTGTGAAGCTTTGTGCCAAGTAAGAAAGGTCAGATCTGAAGAAAAGAGGTCAGATATGAAGAAAAAGAAGTTAGATCTGCAAAGAAAGAGGTCATATCTACAAGAAAAAGGTAAGATCTGTAAGCTCTGTGCTTTGATAAAGGAAAGAATAGTTAAAAGTCTTAGATCTGAAAGCTTTGTGCTCTGTAGAAGTAAGATAAGTGAAATTTTTTGTTTCTAAAGCATGGATATAGGTATGTTTGATAGATTCTATCCTAGCTTCAAAACTAGGGCATTAATAGATGAAAGAAAGTTTGATATGAATAGATTTGATAAGTATAGTGATATATATGTTATACCTATGCATAGAAAGAATTTTGGGACTAACCAATGGATGCAGGATCCTAGAAATAATTTTTTGCAGGCTAACCATTATGATCCTAGCACACAGTACATGCAAAGTTGGGGATCATTGAAGAGAAAGAGAGGATTAACTCTTTGTTACAATTGCAGAAGGCCCAGACATCTTGCTAAGGAATTCCCTGGGCGAAGACCCAATTGTCTTTGTTGTAAGGCTATGGACCATGAAGTACTGGATTGCCCTAGAATGATTGCTAGACTTGAAAAGTTGAATATGGAGAAAGTAGGAGATCAAGTGACTCAGATTATAGAGGAACCCCAGAAAAAATCAAAGAAAGTATTGATGAAAATGAAAGAAACACTTAATGATCACAGAGACCTCATATTATTAGAAATATTTAAGAAGAAAGAACTAATCGAAGTGAGAATAGGAGACTTTGACATTGACTATGTTTTGGATAAAAAAACACCAGCGAACATTATGACGGAAGGAACTTGGAAAGATATAGGAAGACCTGACATGACCCCTTCATTAGGAGGAATTGGTTTTTCATAGGAAAGTTGGTAAACCTATGTGGAAATCTCACTCAGATATCTATGAATTCTCATGGAGATTCGACATAATAATATTTTGAGATTGTTAAGTTCGTGGAGGACAGTGCCCCGTTTACTATGTTACTTGGTAAACCTTGGATTGAGAAAGATCAAGCCAGAAAATAGGAAGCAGAAAAGGACCTAGAACAACAAAGACAAGAGTTAAGAGACTTCATGACTAGAAGGATCGCGCAGTTGATTGAAGAATGGGAGAATAGATCAAGGGTTCTTGACCCTAGGAACTTGGATGAAAAAGTTGATAAAACGCTAGAAAAACTCGAGAGGACCGAAAAATATGTTGGACAAGTAATGCCCATGGATCTGAAGAAAGAATCTCAGCACTGCGAAGTTACCATGGTAAGAGAAGAAAAGAATCATAATGAAAAAAGGATGACTGAGACAAATCTCACTGGGAAGAAGGCTAGAAAACTCATGAAGAAGAAAGAGAAGTTGGAGAAATTATATAACATTCCAGAAGAAACCCCTCAGGAGGAAAACATGCAGAATTTGAACTTCGTCAGGATAGAAGAACAACGACATATAGCACTTCACCATGTTGAAATAATATAGCCATTAGAAGATGATATACCCATTCCGTTGATGGTTCGAACGGCTCGAAATAAAGTTATGACCTGTTACCTGACCGTTAGACTATGCCATAACAGACAGATCAAGAGTTAATGGACCCTCCTATCCATTGCAAGTAGTCTGTTACAACTTTACTTACTTGTTCCATCGCGCCATGCCCATAAGACACTTTTGCCAATTGAGAACTTGAGCTCACAGAATACCCACAGTGTGGAATAGTGACTACCCTGCCTTGCAATCTACTCGATTACGGTACCTTCATCCCATTGACAACCTGAGAAAGTGATCATGAGCTTACATGTCCAACGAGATTAACGCAACAGAAGAATCAGTGAGAGAAGTACTCTCTAGATTAAGAACCGAAAGAGTTATGTCGGGAAGAGGAATGTCCATCAGAGTTCAAGCCTCATCGTCAAGAGGAGTAGCAACTTCTCCATCCACTGCTTGAGCTGGACCATCACGATAGACCATCGAGAAATGTACTAAACATAGAGATGACATTGTGAACACCAAACTAATATTGAGCATCTTTCCCTCTTACATACCTCCTCTGAAAGATGAAATCAACCGTGATAGTGTGCCCCAAGATTATGACTATCCTATGATCACTGCATACCTACTGAAGGGAGTGCACACAATTCACACTGAGTAGACCAAGCTCACAACATTGAATTTTTGCAACTTCAACCTTGGTGACTGTAAATCCTATAGTATGATTGCCCCGCACAAGTATCTAATGATGAAAAAGGGGAATAATTTCAAGATCGTCCCTCAACAATGGACGATGAACCTCACGCAGTCCACCTTACTTAATGTAATGAATATTCCACACTTTGGCAGGCACTAGGAGGTGAACACTTGCATAAAATTTCTACTGGCGAGCTACCATGGAGGATATCTCTAGTTGAACCAGCGTATAACGATTGATCCGACTTTGATCAATCAGATCACTGGGATGAGCATGTAGGGCCCTGACCCACAAGACTATTACCCTGGAAAGACCACGTATCATCCTCTTTCACAGAAGATTAAAGAGGCCTATGGAAATGTTGAAAAAGGCGCGTGAGGTTACAAGGTAATCTCTATTGACAGTGTCACAGTGTGCCTCGCCTGTCAGATGATTGCAGGAAAGTTAGTCTGCAAGAATAGACCGACAAAAGTATCTGGGTTTGTAGTTGATCTCATAGGAAAATGTGTAGAAGGAGTCCAAACGAACTGGTTGAAGTAATTAGCAGATCAACTTGAATTGGATTGCAGAGAAGTGAAAGACCAAGGATATGAGTTCCACTTTAGCTGGCTTCTCATCTTGATTTCCTTCATAGTATGGGAGATTCCATAGGATTTAATTTTTCCTAAAACCCTACTGTTTGAACCATTGGATGCAAAGTTCAGTACAGTATGGTACACGAAATATATGAATAGGCAATGGCAGTCGAATAACCTCTTTCACAGATACTACATCCAGTTGAAGACCGCGAAACAAGACACACCTCACATTACTCCAAACACACTCCAAAGATTCATACCCTTAATGAAGTTCAACGTGGACCTCCACTTCATATACCTAACTCCAAACGCTGATGAGCACCAAGAACAACTGCAGTCTTATTATAAACTGACATAAGAATACCTTGAAGAGATCACCAAGGAATGATCGACGAACCTCCTCGTTGCAGCAGATCCAACAGATATTTCAGATATCAGCAGCCCAGAAGCTATGCAAGACACACCTGGGCTCAGTAAGACAAAGAAGACAAAGAAGACAAAGTAGATGAAGAATACTGAAGAGGTTCAAGATGTGGATAGCCATTCTGTAAGGACAGCTTCTGTCACACCAAATGAATAAGGTAACGACGAAGACCTAGAAGAAGTTGAACAACAACCAGAAGACGAAGTTGAAGTTCTAAAGAAAAGAAAAGGGTCAGCTTCGATGTCTTTCATTAAGAAGAAAGCCAAAGTGACCATGACAAAGATGAAGACCATGCTCAATCCAGATGACTTTAGCTTTCTCCTCGTGACTTTGAATGAAGCTATAGAAGAGAACACAGAAAAGAATGAGGCCAAGCAAGAAACGATGTACAACAACATTGAAACCGAGCTCTGAGGAGTGCAGCGATCACTTCAGTCTAGCTGCACAACACCTACGATGCCTCTGCTAGAAGGAACAATAGAAGAGGGAGATGAATCAGTTCAACTCTGTAAGATCGTCGACATAGTTGAAGTTCATCTTTAGAATGCAGAAGAAGCAACATCGAAGGTTACACAGGCCCTACAAAAATCAAAGGAGGAAATCATAGAGCAGCGTCGAGTTGCGTAGCAAGAGAAGGATTCCATCCTAGCGAAATTTGAAGAAACCAGAGCTAAAATACAGAAATAAAAGGAGCAGTTGCTCACAAAGCAGATCGAGATCGAAGAAGCAATCAACAGAGCATTTCACTTTGTGACTGGATTAGAGCAAAAGGTGGAAGAACCCATAGAATTCCAAGTAATGAAGATTGTTGAAGTCATTCAACAACTACAACAAAGAGTAGTAGAACTAGAGCTCCAAGCTATACTGAGTACCCCAAAAGAAGAACGTGACTCTCACAGAAGGCTCGAAGTATAATAGAAAGGATTAAGGCACTCACAGAAGAATGTAAGCAATTAAGTAGTAGAAGTGCGTAGATACATGACAACCTATCCGAGAACTCTGAATTGTACAAATTGGAGTCACAAATCTAGGAGGTGAAGTACCAAGCCGAGAAGTTATAGGTACAGCTGAAGGCCCTACCGACCCTAGAGAAAATGAAGATGTCCCATGAACAATGCATCGTGCAGTAGCAGATTCATATGATCCAGAGTAAGGTCATGGAAGTTATGCAACAACTTCAACCTTTGCAGGATAGGGCATGTCAACTATTCTTAGATATTGAGAGCCAAGGGACAGACCTAGAAAAGGTCGTGAACACAGTAGAGAAACGCTTAGAAGGACCAGTTAGTAATGCACTCGTTCAGGAGTTTTTTGAGCAAGAAGCAGTAGAAAAACAACAGGTCGAAGTTTCTCGAGTGAAGCTCGAGGCCTTCGAGGTAGAGTTACCAAGAAAAGAGTGACTCGAGATGAGTTACAGGTGAGTGTTGGGGGCGTGTTGGCCCTCGACCAAGTTTTGAGGAATACTTGGTCATAGTTGACTGTTTGGTACTTCGACTGCCTGTTGAAGACAGAGCGCATGGCAAAGCGGAGATCACAGGATCTCGCCACCTTTTGTGGAACCTCTTTGGGTTTTTTTGGGAATATTGTAACGAGAAAGGGATGTCAGCCCTTATTTAGGCCTTTTTTCATGTATAATTAGAGGTCTAGGCCAAGTAAGAAAAGAGGCCCTGTCTAGTCGATGACTTAGTGCATAAGTTGGATCTATGTGATCAAAAGTCTGTGTGACTATAAGAGTTCTGTGCATTCTATTATAAGTGTTGAGTGCACAGAGTGTGAGAAGGCTTAGTGCTTGGATCTACCCGGGGAAAGAGGATCTAGCGAGCTACGCAGATCTCTTGTCCTATGCGGGGTAGGATCTTGAAGGCTTAGTGCTAGTAGCAGGATCTGTGTGATCAAGTATCGTAAGGCTCTGTGCATTTTGTGTAAGACTTGCAGAGCTGAGTGGAGGTCTCTGCGAGAGACTGTGGAAGGATTTGTGCTGAGTGTAAGCAAGAGGGATCTAGTGAGCTGCGCAAATCCTTTGTCCCATGCAAAGTAAGGGTCATTGAAGCTTCATGTTGTAACTGCTTGACCAAGATAATATAATGAAGACTTTTTTGACGTAGCTCCAGGGTGGGGGTGAACCACAGTAACTCTGTGTATTGTGATGATGTGCTTGTCTCTCTCTTGCTAAGTATTCTGATATGTTTAGATAGATCTATTGATGCTTTGTTCTTATGAGATATGAATGCATGCTAGATATGATACATAAGATGCTAAGTGCTTAATCTATTGAGTATAACCTTTTTATCATTTCTAAGTGCTAGATCTGAGTAATTACTGCGGTGCTCTATGCTTTCTGCGAAGTGTATTAATGAATGTATGTTAGGAAATAACTGATGTTAATAGCATTGTCAGAAATATAATCACAGATTTGTGTCCCAGCTAAGGTTGCAGACACCTGAGTCCTATAACAAACCCTGGCTCTACCTCCGATGAGACTTCATTTGCTTCGCAGGTTTTGCTGAAAGGGCTGGTAGTTAGGGTTTTGTTGGTGTGCTCTTGAGCATTGAACCCTGGGTCTACCCCTATGCCAACAACATGGACTACATATGAGACTTAGTAAATGAGGGGATCATTGACTTGTATTTTTTTCCTTTAGCAGAACAAATTGTAGGCATCTTCACGAAGAAAATTACTAAGTAGAAGTTCCATTCTCTGAGCAGTCGTCTTGGAGTGAAGGACACAATTTCCTAGAA
>ML779806.1:881759-893187 GCA_009831015.1 Picea engelmannii
CCTCATGTATTTCAGTGTATTTTTTGTATTTGGGTACCTAACATGGCCTCGTTTCCAGGACCCATTCTTTATTTTCACCATAGTGATGTTCAGGGGGGGTGTTGGAGTTACTTCACACACACCTAGGATTTATTTTTCCTAAGTTTTTTCCTATGTTTATTAGTCATTATCCAGTCTCCTAGTTTTTAGGGGAGAATATTCCTTCAGAAGAATATTCTCTTCAATTTTCACTTCAGTTTGATCAATTGAGTGGAGTCTATATGCTACATTGGGATTATCACCATGCAGCATTGGGATCATCACTAACTAATGCGGATTGTCCTTGGGATCATCACCATACTAGAGCATTAATCATGATTCCCTAATATCCTCCTCACTTCACTTTGTTTCAGTCAATTAATTGAAGACTAATAGACTAGTTAACTCAGTTAGGTGGCAGTTCACTCCAATAAATTCCTGAGAGACTAGACTAGGTGGTAGTTTACTCCCCTAAATGTTGGTGTGTTCCCATATCACTCTAGACCACCACTATGGAGCATTGGCTTCTCCTCCAGTGCGCATTAGTTGAGTTATACATAATACATCTTGTGTAAATTATCAATTATTCATTTGGTTAATGAAAATTCTTCCATTCTTTCTCTCCTGCTTCTCTTTTCTTCTATTTTCTCTGCAACTATGTATGTCAATTCCCAGCTAGATCTATTCTATGTAGGTTCAACACATTTACACTAGGAAAATATTTTATTGGCCCAGACTGAAAAATAAAATATTTGATTACTTAGCCAAGTGTTTATAATGTCAACAAGTTGAGGTAAAGCACCAAAATCTAGAAGGGTTGTTGTAGCCTCTACCAATCCCAGAATGGAAATGGGAAACCATCTCCATGGTTTTCATCATAGGGTTTCCAAAATCAACAAAACAGAATGATGCCATCATGGTAGTTGTGGACAAACTGAGCAAGGTTTCTCACTTCATTCCCATCAAATCAACTTGCAAGGCAATAGATATTTCTAGTATTTTCATGAAAGAGATATTTAGACTACATGACATGCCTAAGTAAATCATATCCGACTGATATACAAAATTTACTTCGCACTTTTGGAAATCTCTATTTGTTGATTTTGAAACTAAAATGCTATCAGATTTGACAACTGTGTCTGATGATCCCAAATTCATTTTCTTTTTGTGTCAAGTGCGCCGAGCGCTTCCTAGGGGGGACCTAGGGGGGGCTAGGTATGGCCCCCCTTGGTTATGCACAATGCCCTAAAATTTGTTTTGGGCGTTTTTTTCTATTTTTAGCAGTTTTGTAAATTAATCTCAGGTTAAGGGACTAGGGTTTTGTTAGATATGGAATACCTAAAACATTGTATATATTGTATGGTGAATGGTGAAATTAATACAATGAAGAGTTGAAAGGTTTTCTCCTGGTTAAGGGTTTCCAATATAAATCTTTGTGTACTATGTGTATGAGCCATTGATTAATTTTTGTTTTGCTTAAGAATCTATATGCATTTCTTTAATTCACATGTTTAAAACTTACATGTGGTATCAGAGATCTCTTTTGACTTCAGAGGGATGCCTTTGCTGTTGAGGGTTTGGCTCGGTCTTGATAGATCAAGTTTATATTGGGTCTGTGATAAGTATGGGTTTAGTGGGAGATTTTGCAATGGTTATTCTAGTGTAGAAAGAGGAATGGTGAGCTCTTATAGAATCGAGATAGAGAAGTTCAACGGTAAAAACTTTGAGCTATGGAATCTCAAGATGGAGGATCTTATTGTAGACAAAGAACAATGGATTGTTGTGGATCCTGGTACACTGCCTACTAGTACGCTGCCTACCGGGACAAAGTCAACTGGTGCACAACCTACTAGTACACCACCTACTGGTATGTCAAAGGAATATTGGGATAAGTTGGACAGAAGAGAAAGGATTGTTATTTGAATCTTCCTGGAAGATTCGGTGTTGTTGAATGTCTCAGGAGAATCTACAGCCAAGGAACTATGGGATAAGTTAGGGAATTTGTATCAATCAAAGTCCCTGGTAAACAAGTTGTTTCTTCAAAAGAAGCTATATCATATTAGGGACGAAGATGGAGATTCTGTGATAGAACATCTAAATTCCTTTAATACTCTGGTAAGTCAACTTGTCTCTATTAATATTACGATTGTAGAAGAAGATAAGTGTATTTCTTTGTTATGTTCTTTACGAGACTCTTGGGATAATTTGGTTGTAGCAATTGGTAGTACCACTCAATCTACATTGAAGTATGAGGATGTAGTTGCATCCTTGTTATCTGAAGAGGTGAGGTGGAAAAGCATGGATGGTCAGAGCACAGATGATTTATTTGTAAGAGTTCATACCCAAGAAAGGAATCCTAGTAAGTCTTTAGGAGGGGAGGGGGAGATCTAAATCTACAAGTAGATCTAAGTCTCCAGGAAAGTATTTGAGGAAATGCTGGAAGTGTGGTAAAATAGGGCATTATAAGAAATATTGCAAGTCTAATAAGGTTGATAAACCAAAGGGATCTGATAGTACCTCTTCCACAGAGGCAAAAACCTCCACTGAAGAAGGAGGTGATGTTTACTTGGCATCTACAGGTACACATGCAGACCATGATGTATGGTTGATCAATTCAGGTGCGTCATACCATATGACTCCTCACAAGGAGTGGTTCTGTGAATATGAAAAATATGATGGTGGTGATGTATTCCTAGGAGATGAATTGACAGCCAAAATCATGGGACGTGGAAGGGTTAAGTTGTTGCTAAAATATGGAAGGATCAGAACTCTCCCCGGGGTTCTGCACATTCCAAAACTAGCCAGGAGCCTAATATCTGTAAGCAAGTTGGATGATGCAGGAGTGGATATTGTATTGGGAAAGGGCACTTGCAAGATGGTACGAGGTGCAATGGTGTTGATGAGGGGAGTTTGGTGTGGAAATATGTACAAGTTGTTGGGAAGCACTTATACTAATGGTTGTAACAGTTTTGTTGTCCTTGAGCAGACAAATAAAGAAGACAAGACCAATACTATCCCTGAAAAGAAGACCATGCTGTGGCATCAAAGACTGGGGCATATTGGAGAAAAGGGCCTTCAAACACTACACGGTAAAGGTATGGTTGAAGGTGTGTCTAATTTCACTCTGGATTTTTATTTTTGTGAACATTGCATATATGGTAAACAAAATTGAGTAAGAATCCCATATGGTTCTACAAGAGCAAAGGGGATCTTAGAGTTGATACACAATGATGTGTTTGGACCTGTTCATGTTCCATCTCTTGGTAAATCTGTGTATTATGTTTCATTCATAGATGATTTCTCAAGGAACACATGGATTTATTTTCTTAGAAAGAAATCTGAGGTATTTGATAAATTTAAAGAGTTTAAGGCTCTGGTAGAAAATCAGACAAAAAATAAAATAAAGGTATTGAGGATAGATAATGGTGGAGAATTCTATGGAAATGAATTCTATAAGAAGTGTGGTATAGCAAGGGAGAAGACTGCTCCATACACACCTCAACATAATGTAGTTGCAGAAAGGATGAACATGACACTGATGGAAAACACAAGGAGCATGCTTAGTGGTGCCAGGTTAGGACAAGAATTTTGGGCAAAGGCAATGGGTACAACATGTTACCTGGTCAATCGATCACCCTCATCAACGTTGGATGATAAAATGCCACACAAGGTATGGACATGCAAGAAACACTATCTTCAACATCTTAGAGTTTTTGGTTGTGATGCTTATGTAAATGTTCCAAAGGAAAATAGGAGTAAGCTAGATAATAAAGTTGAAATGTGTATCTTTATTGGTTATAAATATGGTGTGAATGGTTATAAGCTTTGGAACCCATAAACTAAGAAGACTGTTTACAGTTAGGATGTTGTTTTTAGAGAGGTAAAAGATGTTTCCAAACAGGAATTCCTACCAAGGCAAGAAGAACCTGAGAAAATAGAGCTTGAGCTGGATGATGCAAAATATGAATCATCTGAAAAAGATGAAGTAGAAGAATAAGAAGAACCTCATACCCCATTATTGAGGATATTAGTGAGATAAAGAAGGCAACCTGAAAGGTATATTCCACCTGATTTCCGTTCCAATTTTGCTTTATCTATTACTGATGATGATCCCAAAACTGTCAGGGAAGCAGTGAATGCAGAGGATAGTAAACCATGGAAGAAGGCCATGGTTGAATAAATGGATGTCTTGGATAAGAATGAGGCATGGGATATAGCTGAGTTGATAGTTGGAAGAAAATTTGTTGGTAGCAAATGGTTGTTTAAGAATAAGTTTAATGCAGAAGGAAAATTGGAGAAATACAAAGCTCGGTTAGTAGCAAAAAGTTATTCCCAGGTAGAGGGAATTGACTTTGATGAGATTTTTTCTCTTGTTTCCAAGTTAACTTCTATTAGATTTCTTTTATCTATTGTTTCTTCTTTTGATCTTGAAGTGGAATAGATGGATATGAAGACAACATTCCTACATGGGGATCTGGAAGAAGAAATCTACATGAAGCAGCCAGAAGGATTTGTAGTGAAGGGAAAGAAAGAGTTGTTATGTAAGCTAAAGAAGTCACTATATGGTATGAAGCAATCACCTAGGATGTGGTACAAATTTTTTTACACATACATCCTTGGATTGGGATTTGTGAGAAGCAAGGATGATCAATGTGTATATTCCAAGCATGTTGGTAATCACTTCATTTATCTAGTGTTGTATGTTGATGACTTGTTGCTGGTAGGAAATAACATGGATGTTATCAAGGAGGTGAAATCAAAACTATCCTCCAAATTTGACATGAAGGATCTCGGTGTTGCTAACTTCATTATGAGAATGGAGATTAAAAAAGGTCGTGCAAACAAGAAACTCTGGTTGAATAAGAGAAAACATGTTGAGACGATATTGCAGAGGTTTAATATGCATGGAAGTAAACCAATCAAGGTTCCTATTCCTATAGGTGTAAAGTTATCTACATATCAGTGTCCCAAGACATAGGAAGAAGAACATGACATGTCCCATGTTCTATATGCTAGTGCACTTGCCAATTTGATGTATGCAATGGTTTGTACTAGACTGGATATTGCACATGCAGTGGGAGTTTTGAGAAGGTATATGTCAAAACTAGGGAAGGAGCATTGGACAAAAATAAAGATGGTCTTCAGGTATCTTCGTGGCACTACCATTTATGGATTATGATACCAAGGAAGACCAGGATTGGATAGAGTGGTGGAAATACATGGCTTTGTTGATGCAGAATGGGCTGGAGATATGGATCGCAGAAGATCTACAAGTGGGTATGTGTTTAATTTATTTGGAGGAGAAATTAGTTGGATGATAAAAAGACAGGTTGTAGTGGCACTCTCAACTAAAGAAGATGAATACATGGAAGCCACTCATGCAAGCAAGGAAGTAGTATGGTTACAGAGACTGTGTTTAGGTATTGGTTTGGTACAACAATCAGTGAGATTAGACTGTGACAGTCAGAGTGCAATATTCCTAGAAAAGAACCCCACTTATCATTCGAAGACAAAGCATATTGATGTTCAATATCACTTTGTGAGAGACATGGTTGAAGAAAAGAAGGTGTTGCTGGAAAAGGTTGACACTTTGAAGACCGTTGCGAATTCATTGACAAAGTCATTGAGCACAGAAAAGTTCTCCTGGTGTAGAGTAACAATGGCCATTGTTGCCCTAGATTGTTGACTACATAATCCCGTGGACCCCTGGATTCAAAGAAAACAACAAGTGGGAGAATGTTGGGTATGTGTTATATTCTTTGCATTTGTGTGTGTGGGTGCATCATATTTGACAACTGCATCTAATGATCCCAACTTCCTTTGCTTCCTGTTTCGTGTGCGCCAGGTGCTTCCTAGGAGGTCCCAAGGGGGCCAGGTATGACCCCCCTAGTTATGTGCAATGCCCCGAAATGTTTTTTTGGGCAGTTTTTGCTATTTTTAGCGGTTTTCTAAATTAATCCTGGATTAGAGGATTCAGATTTTGGCAGCTACTGAATACCTAAAACATTGTATATATTGTATGGTGAATGGTGAAATTAATACAATGAAGAGTTGAAAGTTTTTCTCCCAGTTAAGGGTTTTCGGTATAAATATCTGTGTACTATGTGTATGAGCCATTGATTAATTTCTATTTTTCTTAATAATATATTGCTTTAATTCACAGGTTTAAAACCTATAATGACCCCCCACCAGACCAATATTTTACTAGATTTAAATTATTCAAATTCAGAACAATCCTCTGACCCATAAATAAAATTACCAGTGAGGCTAGTGGTGGGAATCCCTCCTCAGGAGTTAATGAGGAGATGGGGAATATTACCCATCTGAAAGACTTCCTGACCTAACCATGAATTGGGGATTCAGACCCACACAAACTTGTTGAGGAAGGAAAGGAAATAAGCAAGTTCGTGGTCAGAGGGGAAGAGAAAAGGAGAGGAGTGGAGAGATCATTTTTCCTGAAGGATAAGAGAACATGCAACTCTCTGGTTTTGGGGAGAAGTGAACAACAATATTTCCCTGGGTGAAAGAAGGGTTGTAGGAAGACGAGTGACCGAGGAAGCACTCGTTGCAAACCCCCTTCCTTGGTGAAAATAAAACCAATTTCCAAGTTCCTGTGGGAGGAGGAGAGTAACCTCCATCTCTGACTATCGTTGAACAAGAATGAAGAGTCTCTCTTAGAGCATCATGGTCTAGATAGGGGTTGGCCAGTGGTAAATTCATTTAGGAGTGGTCGTGCCTATGGTTGGGTGGAAACAAACACCTCTCTTAGAAGTTGCTTCACGAATATGGTTTCTTGATAAGTATTATTATCCTTTATATAATACATTTGAAATGATGGTTGAATGTTTATGTCCATAATTAAACTTTACATTTTATGATTTATTATAGAAATGTTTATGGTTATTCTATGAACCCCTATTTTTTAATGGTTTCTAGTTGTTTCCTCTTAGAAATAGGAGGAATAATAGACATGGCTCTTCAAATAAACTTAGGAAGGAATTCACGGTTCCTGTATAGGTTGAATAATACCTTTTCACATTTTAGAACTTAAGTGTGTGAATGGAAGGCGTGTCCTTCAAACTAGTCGATTAAGGGACCACGGGTTGATGTCCGTGGCTTTACCCAAACCTTAGCTGAGAACTAAGAGTGTCACCACTGGAGCTTGATAAAGTTCCATATGACCAGGACCTTGGAGCCCTTCACTAGGTCCAAAAGGAGCTAAGCTATTTTGGCTTTGTAAATCTAGGAGTTCGAAGCTTCGGGATGCTATGAACTTACAACCTTCAAAATTAATTGAGGTAAACCTATTTTAATGGTTACCAGTGAGGTCGACCGACATATGGTGGTTTCCTTAACTGTGACCGTAAGATTTTTCCCATCGTTAAACCCTATCCAACTTACCAATTGTGAAGTAACATGATGCACAGATCCAAGGGTATTCAAGATCCTCCCTGACCGTTGGATTTACGTCGTGGTCAATCTGACGTTTAATGCTTCGGGAGAATAAATGTGTCATAACTCTAGAACCCCTGAATGTAGAATTCATGAAGTGATGAGAACTATATATCAGAGGATGTCTCAGGATCTTTCCTGGCCATTGGATCTACATTGCAGTCAGTCTGACGTTGACTACTCTGGGAGAAAGGGAGTGTCAAGTTGGTTGAACCTCAAACGCAGAACTTGTGAAGTAACATGAACCATCGATCCAAGGGTTCCTAGGGATACTACTTTACCATTAGATATATATCATTGTTAGCCCAACGTTGACCACTCTAGAAGTAAAAAGGAAGTCACACAACGGATTCATCGAACGTCGAAGTTGCAAAGTAATGAAGGCCATGGATATATGGGTCTACGTGGACACATCTCATCCATGATATCTAAGGGGAATTGGAAGGTTTTCAATCCATAGTGATGTGGCACACTGATGTATCCCAGGGTGGCATGGACCCACATTCAATGTGCCATGTGTCCCCTTGATTTGTGCTTTTCACAAACCCTATGTGCCCATTAGAACGTCACACATGTCACCCATCGATGGGGCCTTATGTCATCTCTTCCTTGTCACATGTCATTCCCTTGACACATATTCACTTGAACTATTAGCAGGTAGTGTACTCGAGACCCACTTTTCGTCGCCTCTACCTTTAATAAGCCATCAAATGTGAGGGTGAACCCTTCAGGAGTCTGGGTCTTCAAGACTTCAGAGGTTTTGAGTATAGTATCTTAGAAAGGATGAAAGGGATGAAGGTTGGAGCCACATGGAAAGATTTCATGATCCTTCAGGAGTTCGATATTTCGGGACTCTGAAGGATATTCACATAGAAATAAAAAGGGGTGTTCAATGCCAAACCATTGAACACCGAATTCCCATAACCTTGTATGTTGAACAAGGATGAAATTTTATTCGAGGATTTGATGGTGGATGGATTTCCACCATAGATACAAGAGTGCTAAGGAGCTCTGGGACTTCAGGGAAACTTGGGATGTTATGAATGAGATGAACTCCCATAAGTACCATGTTACCTTTGACCCATAATGGCGGAAAAGATTTGGGAGGGTGTAACTCCCAATCCAAAGATCGGATTTTAGCATGGTGGCAATTGTTAGAAAGCTATTGGAGAGCAGAAGATGATAGAGATCCCGAAAATAGGATTCAATATTTTTAACGAAAGTGAAATTATGATGCCCCATCCCTTAAAATAGTACTTAGGGGTCGAGTGTGTTACACATTTTTGTATTCCAAAGAGTATATCTTCTACTGCATGTTTCATTCAAAAAATTCTAAAGAATTGAGACCTAATATTTAAGAGGTATGAATGTACTTTCAAGGATCTGATGATAGCCCAAGAAGACAAATTTATTCCTAACCCTATTGAAGATGATGAAGAATTCATTGAAGAACAACATAATGACGAAGGATTTGATGAGTAAATTCATCAATAACAGGAATATAATATAGATGAAGACTTCATTGAAGATCATGAGTTTGTTAATGTAGAGTTTCATCACTCCATAAATGAAAAAAATGATGAATACTTTAAAGATCAAGCAACTCAAGACTTTGTTAAAGAACTAGAATTTAAAGAAGAGATTCATGGAAGAAGTTATCAAACTCTTGAAGAAGGCCTTATTGGAAAGAGCACTCCTCCTCATGAATATGAGACATTGTAATTTTATCCTCCATTTAATGAAGATGAGGGTATCCAAGCTTCCTTCTTTCCTTCACATAAATACAAGGGTATGGTAAGTTGGACTCATCTCCAAATCTTTGATTCATATGATGCATTATTTGATGACTTGGAAAGTAAAAAGTTTTTAGAGAAACCCTTGGATTTGGTAAAATTTTCATTTGATCAAGAACATGGAAACCATGAGACTGAAAATATTGATGATCTTCTTCATATTGGAAGGAATAAATGGGGTATGATTTGTTTTCATTTTCATGGGGATACCATTTAAAATATTTATGATGACTCTAGGGTCAAGAGTGTGCAATTATTTCCTTTGTAACATCCACTGGTGTCAACATATTTTCATGATTATTATTATCCATATATGTACATTGATGATTCATATTTTTGGCAATATCAACAAGATATGTTCAAAGATTTATTTCAACCACATACGACTGATTTATTAAAACCTTCTCATAGAAACTTCAAACCATATTCTATGGGGTATGATACATATTATTTTGAGCACCTAGAGTTATTTTACAAAGAATTTTTTTAGCCACCCCTATGTTCAGATTTTGGTGAACATTCATGTGTCAAATCATCATTAGAACACTCTTATGGGGCTATGACTCACACATGGAAGAAAAACTTTCATAGTAGAAGTTTCCATCCATATTTTTCTTCATATTATCCTCAATGTGTGATTGGAAATACTATTGGAAATTATGTTTTTGATATTAATATATGTATGGGGAAAAAGTATTTTCAACTCGTGGTTTGTTACAAGGATTTCCACCCACACATAGAAAATCAAAAAGCCCTAAGATGGGTGTAATTTTAATTTCAAGATCTTAATTTACACCCCATTTTCATCCCCATATTTGTCAAGAAATCATGAGGTGGTTCTCATATCTCTTATTATTCCATATCAAGCCTTAGGGGGTGACATAGTGAAAGAAATCCAAGGTGATCATCTTTATAAGTACATGGATCAACCTTAAAAGATACAAGGGTTCTATCATGAATTCTTTTCTTGGAGAAAGGATGAGCCATCATTGGTATATTGCAACCATATTCAAATATAGATAGAAAAAGATTATGGATGTAGATATTGGCTTGATTTTTTTAATCTTTCCCACCCTTATGAGTTGGATTTGATTTTTGGTAACGATGTAGTCTGTGCCAACTCATGATCAATTTGATCTTGACATATCCTTTTTTTAGTTTCTAACTAAACACAAGGGTATAACTTTTGACATCGATGAGATGCTAGGATGACTTCATTGGTTCTATCATTATATCTAGCATTTATGTTGTCCTATAGCATTAGGTAGGACATATTGTATGCTTGTTTTCATGCATCTTAATTGTGTTTTCTCATTTTCTTATTTACAATTATTGTTCGATCATATGCATTTATTATTAGTTTCAATTTTGATTTAGTCATGTTTATCATTAAAAAGGAAAAAGAAATTGATGTTATGGTTTTACGGTCGTTTATTTTTACCTTTCATTTACCAAGGGGACCATATCCCCCTGCTCGTATTCACTAATTCTCTTATGTTATAAAGTAGTGTGAATTTTTAGTTGTGATGTAGAGTATAGGTCTTGGAATTCCAAACTTTGTTGAGGTTCTCATGCACTCTATGGTGATCACATGTGCCCATGTTGGAGTTAAATTTTACCCCTCACTTCTATGTGTAAATAAAGGAGGAATTTTTCACCATGATCCACATTTCAAACATCATATATGATGATGTTATTTTGGACTCTCCAAAAACTGTTTCCTGCATATTCCTTCCATTACATGCTCAAGTCATCTCACTCATATTACATGGTTCATTTACATGCTCAATTACATTGTTCTGACACTTCATATTGAGTTATAAGGTTAATACTTGAGGCATGAAAATCATGATCATGGATTGATTTGGATAATTAATCATGATGATTCGGATTTATGATTTTTTGCTTGTCCCACCTTGATGGTCATTATGTTTTTCTAGTCAATTGTTGTCACTCTTGGGAAACATTGTACTTTTTTGGGGCCTTAATGGGGTTAATGTGTCCGTGTCCCTTACCATGAATATGTAATGATCCCAAGCCAAATTCTTTCTTGGAATCACTAACTACTACTAATTTATTGAGTTATTAAGTGCATACAAGATTCATCAACACATGGAGATCAAAATATATTCAAGATGTAGAAGCACAAGCAAAGATCTGACCTT
>ML779806.1:898595-911079 GCA_009831015.1 Picea engelmannii
GGTACCTTTTTCGACAATAGTCTAGTTGGTTCGAAAAAGGGGTAAACTAGCACCAACTAGACGTCAATTCAAAACCATTTTAACGAGTGTGAAAAGGACAAGATCACTCGGCTATTTTTTCACTTTTAAGGAGTCTGAAAAAATATTAACTATGGACTCCGTCAGGAATGTTCTTCTGGACCGTTTTAACGATTGTGAAAGAATAAGGTCACTCGACAATCTTTTCAATTTTAGGGAGTCTGAAAAGAGCTTAACTATGGACTCCGGGGGGGTTTCTTTTTCGTAGATTTAGTCCCTCAGGCCCGAAAAAGGAATAAAATGTTACCTGAGGATACTCTTCTAAAGAATTGGAATTCAATAGAGTATTCCTTTGTTCGTACAGTTGACCATCTGGAACGAAAAAGGGGTAAACTACCGCCGGACAGACGTGACTTCAAATTTCAGTTTAACGAGCATGAAAGGTCACAAGATCGCTCGACAATCTTTTCATGTTTAGAGGGTCTGAAAAGGGATTAAAAGGAGACCCGTTATGTTTTGGGAGTCCGGAGGGTAAGACAAAGAGTGAAAAAGACCCATGCAAATGAGGCTTAGACTCATATTCAAGAAAGACTATGCGGACTCCCGAGCCTACTATGCTGTTAGAAACGGCATGGACACCATAATGCAACCAGGAACTACCTAGGGCATCCATGTTTTGGTAAGCTCTACCACCCAGTTGCGACACTTCTAGAGCAGATATGACGGTTCCGTGGCACAACCGGATGGGATCGATCCTATATCGTAAAAACAAAAGGAAACGAGATGCAACAGTGGGGATGCAATCCTACCCTATATGCTCAGGTTGATTTTTGAAAAAAAAAAAATATGGACCGTCCTTATGTATATTTTTTTTTATTTTCTGAAACTCAATGAAAAATGTCCCAAAACCTGATCAAATCCCTTCCATATAACTCCGGAACCACTCAAAATGGTTTTTGATATAAAGAAACTGATAAAAGGGGCCAAAAGGGTGACAAAAAGAGGCCAAAAAGTCTATAAATAGAAGCTGGCAGCTCATTATCACCATTGTTGATTTGGAAATTGACTCTGGGGCCAAAAAGACCCCCTTTGCCAGAGATCGTGATTCCGGGAGCTACAGTGGACCAAACGGACTTCTGCTTGGACCAAGTAAGTACAAACTCCCCCATCTTGCATTTCAATACCTTCTTTATTGTTTTTGGGCGTGCTTTGGGGGTGGTCGTCGCCCTCCAAGGGGTCGGCCCTAGTAAAACGCAGGCTATCCAGGGACAGCCCGCGGGTACCCGCGCGCAGGGTCAAAACTGCGCGCGGGTACCCGCGACTGTCGCCTCTACAGCCCGCGGGTTACCCCCTGCGCATATGAAAAAATGGCTTGGCAAGATCTAACTCCCCTTTTTTTTTGTTTTGTGCTTGACAAGATGTATGTGCATTGGAGAGAGAGGGAGCACGAGGCTGCCAATGAGGCAGTGGCTGCAGATCCAAATGTGATGGCTGTGTTGACGCAGTGTGGCTTAGTGAAATTTTTTCTATGTTTGTTTATGCGCGCACAAGCAAGGCTGCTGAATGCCTTGGTTGAATATTGGCACCCCGATGCAGAGGCCTTCATGATAGAGGGGCAATCCTTGGTGCCCACCACCGAGGATATCTACTTTTTGACGGACCTCTCGAGGAGAGGGGAACCCGTTAACTTTTAGACATTTCCTGCGGGGCCGAGCAAAGTCTCGGAATTGATAGCGGAGTATTGTGAGGCTGGGACCGAGCAGGTATCTTCCTCGGTTCCCGTGAGTACGATTACCAGCCTTACCCTCCAGACCATTTTATCACTTATTGGGTGGATTACCTGCTCTGCGGCCATGCATCAGGCTTCGCGCGCACAGATGAACTGTGCAGTTCAGTGCATGAATGCACAAATATATGACTAGAGTACCACACTGTTGGAGAACATGAAGAGGAAATTGACAGATTGCTGACAGCGGACACACAGGAACTTCGGGTTCGGGACTATCCCGTGTTCATTTTTCTTTGAGAGAGTTCCATGCTTTAGTCCTCGAATGACAGTACGAGGACATCTGGCGACTTTCCCTGCGGTATGTAGATGGGCAGCATTACTGCCGCGACAGGGTGGTGGAAGGACCATAGAGGCCTTCAACGACGACTTTTTTGCTTGGTTGTCACGGCAGATCCCCGCTATCGAGGACTACCCATACGCGGGGATCGACTTTTCTAGAGATCCAGCTATACCAGTGCCTCCTGGTGAGGAGCGAAGGGAGATGGGTAAGTCTCCACCTGTACAGTTTTTTTTTTGTTTGCATATGTAATTTTTATGTCTTTTTGATATATATCATGTTTTTTGGATAACAAAGTTTTTGATGGGTGAACATTGTGTTGCATGCAGATGTGGGACCCGTGCGGCCTGCCGATTTCGCACGGAACAGGCGCCACCCACGACTAGAGGCCGCGGCTGCCGCCGCCAGGGGAGCAGCAGTAGCAGGGAACACTCCAACAGGAGAGGTTGAGAGGGCTCTTAGGAGGGTTGAGAGAAACTTCACTGAGCTCACTCGCACAGTTCCCATGATAGAGATAGAGGACTTACCGCCCTCCATGCAGACTCATCTGGTGGGGTTACCTCGGACATGGGTCCGATTGTTTAGGCGTTTAGGTCGGGCTGTTCATGAGTATAACAAGGCCCATAGGCCTTGAACAACCTTGTAAACTTTTTATGTGCCATGAGCACCTTATTGTATATATTTTTTGAGGTCATACGCCCCGGTGTACTCTGTGGATTTTATGATGTATATATATGGTTTTTATTTCTTTTCTGCGTATTTATGGATTATGTGTACAAAAATGTATTTATATGTGTATGATCATGATCTTCTTTATGTGTGAGAAAGATGCCAATCTAAAATGTGATTAGCTAGAGTATCCGTGATTTGATTTAGACTCTTAGGAACATGAAAATATGTAATATAATCAAAGTTGTGTTCCAAGAGACGTACCCTAAGGAATCGTCGGTGTAAAGTAGGATCATGCACACGGTATATTCTATTTAGCTGTGACACAACCAGTTGAGCGTCTAGATAGACCTGGAGATGAGAGATACCCAATGACAAAGCGTCACGAAGCAACTCAATAACTGCGCTATACTCAGCAACATTGTTTGTGGTGTTACCTAAGCATATCCCTTTGGAAGATAACAACTAACCTTGTGGTGTAAAGATTACCCAATATGCGGAGGCAAGCCTCTGCGTGTGTCGACTAGCACTGTCTGCATACCCAATGAACACCTTGGACTCCCTTGACATCTGCCATAGTGATGAAAGATAACATTAATGACACGTCCATGGCACGTTTTCAAAAGAAATGAAAGAAAGTAATAGCACAAAGACAATACATATGTTACAAAAAGTTACCCACAGTGACCCTATGAGTAGTACTTCTTGAGGTAGAGCCCATTTCTAGGCTCCGCCAAAGCATTCCCTTCAAAATCGACCAGACGATAATCACCCTTTTTTAACACCTCCTTAACAATGAAGGGTCCGAACCACATGGGTTTAAAATTTCCTGCCCCCAGGGGGTCCTTATCTTAGTCGTAAACCAAGACAAGGTCGCCCTCGGAGAAAACCCGAGGACGAACGGACCTATCATATTGACACTTAACCTTATGTTTATGAGCCTCGTTTGCCAGTGCCGCATCACGACGCTGTTCATCAAGTTTCTCTAGGTGTACTAATCTTTCTTCAAGAGGAGAAGTGTCTGGCAATAACTGTACTGCCAACTTCAGAGATGGAATTTGACATTCGATGGGCAAGACTGCCTCCAGCCCGTAAACGAGTTGAAAAGGTGAGAAACCGGTTGCATTCTTAACTGATGTTTGGTAAGCCCATAATGCCGAGTATAACATCAAATGCCAGTTTGACTTGGCTGAGTTGATGGTTCGCTGTAGCATTGTCTTAAGCGTTTTGTTAACAGCTTCCACTTGCCCATTGGCTTGGGGGTAGTAAGGTGATGAGTGTTCTTGCCGTAACCCAAGCTTTGACGTTAACTCGGACATCATTTGGTTCTAAAAGTGACTGCCATGGTCAGTGACAATCTCTCTCGGGACTCCGAACCGTGCTATGATCTGGTTAAATAAGAAGAGAGCTGTAGTCTCTCCATCATCTTTGAACGTCGACATAGCTTCGACCCACTTAGTGAAGTAGTCGACCGCCACAATGATATAGCGATGCCCCCTGGCTGACGGGGGGTTGCAAGTAGTGTAATCAATCCCCCACTTGGTGAAGGGACCGACGGTGATAACAGGAAACATGGGAGCTAGATGTGCCCTCATCTTTCGTGAGAAGATTTGGCACGGATGGCACTTTTTGACCGACTCGATACAATCTTTTATAAGCGTGGGCCAAAATTAACCTGCTCGTAAAATCTTTTGAGCTATCGCCAACCCGGATAAGTGACCGCCACAAGCTCCTGTATGACAATCATTGAGCACTATGACGGCCTCTTCATGAGTGAGACATCGATGCAAGATACAGTCTACACCTCTCTGATACAACATATCATTGAGTATGAGATAGTTCTTGGCTTGATGGCGTATCCGCCGACGCTCATCACGAGAAGCAGCGGTAGGAAACTTCAAAGTTTGGAGATAGATCAGTATATCTCCGTACCAGGGGTCAGATGATTCGATCAAAAACATACCCTCCGGATAGGCGATTCCTCAGGCACCACGTCACCTGACTCAACCAGAAGTTCCGAGATAAGTTCTGCGAAGACCAACGAATTTTTGGACTTGGCTGAAACGAAGTCTAAGTCGAATTATTGGAGGATTACCATCCATATACTAATTTTGTCACCGATAATTCGTCGTGTCAACATGTACTGGAATGGATTCACGACGGCAACGACGGTGGTCTTGCGAAACAGAACATAGTGACAGAACCATTGAGTAGCATGAACTGCTGCCAACGCAAGTTTTTCAAGATGAGTATAATTGAGTTCCGGTCCTACGAGGCCTCGGCTCAAGTAATAGATCACGTATTTAGAAAACGAATCATCTTCCTGAACTAAAACCATACCTATGGTTGACTCTGCGACAGCCAGATATAATAGGAAATCCTTGTTATAATTCGGTGGCCATAGCAGAGGTGCGGTTGTAAGGGCGTGTTTCAATGCGTCGAAAGAGTGTTGCGTGGCTTCGTCCCAGAGAAAAGGAACATCTTTCTTCAGTAAATGAATGAAGCCCTTGGTAATTTCGGCATAGTTGGCGATGAAGCGTCATAAGAAGTTCACCTTACCTTGAAGACTTTGAAGTTGTAAAATTCTGCGTGGGGGGGGCAACTGGATTATCGCCTCCACCTTGAGAGGATCTACCATGATCCCTGTGGTTGACACTATGAAACCTAACAAACATCCTGACGTGACGCAAAAGCTGCACTTGGTGGGATTCAAGCGAATCCTAAAGTAGAGACAGCGTTCAAAGATGAGTCTGAGGTGTGTAGGATGATCTTTTCGCTTGCGAGAGCGTGATGCTAAATCATCTAGATAGGCCTCGACTATATGTTTGAGGTCATGAAACGCAAAAGACATGGCCCGCTGGAAGGTGGCTCCAGCGTTTTTGAGACCAAAAGGCATTTTTCGATAGGAGAACGTACCCCATGGACAAATGAATGTCGTTTTGTGTTGGTCCTCAGGTTTGATTTGGATTTGGTTATAGCCCGAAAAACCATCCATGAATGAAAAGGCTTCGCAACCGGTGCACTCATCAATGATCTGGTCAATGAATGGGGTTGGATAATTATCTTTTGGACATGCCTTGTTTAAATCACGGAAATCGGTACAAACACGAATCGTGCCTTGTTTTTTATCGACCGGCACGGGGTTTGACACCCATTGGGTCAAGTGAATAGGGTATATGAACCCTGCCTTAAGCAATTTCTCAACTTCCGTCTTAATGGCTGCTGCTTTCCTAGGATTAAATGGACGAAGTTTCTGTCGAACAGGCTTAGCATCAGGATACGTAGTGATTTCGTGTTCAACTATTTTCGGATCAATGCCTGGAATTTCCTCGTAAGACCAAGCAAAAACATCGCGAAATTCCTTAAAAAGATATGTGTACATCTGAATCTCTTCGGGGGAGAAATCCGCTCCGACGAAGACATTTTCCACGACGCCAGGGTTTCGGGAGATATCGATAGGTATCGTTTCAGCGATAGTCGCCATATTGCCCTCATCATAAATATCCTGTGTAGCTAAGAGGTTAATGGGACAAGGCTGATCTCCCATCATGGTGATAGTGAATTCTCCTGCCTCAATTCGGCGTAACTCTGGGAGGAAATATGATCTGTGATGAATATCTTCTCGGGGTTTGTCCGGACCAGTCAATGCTTCGATTATAGCTTCATCCGAAGGCAAGACTAAATCTAACGAATCGATATCAGTAAGAGAATCCTGAGCCCAGATAGGCTCGAGGAGTGGATCCAATTCTTGTGTGGGAATCGGATCAGGAGTAGCTGAAGTTTGCTAGAGCAAAGAGTACGCTACTTCAGCGGCTGAAAAGGGCGTAGACATGCCCACATGCCCCGTCGCATCCATCGTGTCTGATGGGGAAGGAAGAATCCACGGATCCTGAAAGTAAGTCGTGCGAAACGACGAAACATGGAAAATCTCAGCCTTGTAGTGGTTCGATATAAACTTGACATCGCCATGAGGAGGTGGGTAATCGAAAGTACCCATCAAAGATGGGCACAAACCAACTCCTACATTGACGACACCGGCTTGAGGATTATCTACCATAGGAACCATGGATGCCCCCAAGGCTGGGTCAGGTCGAGAGAAGGACAACTGATCAATGGTCACTATCCGGCCTTCATGTGGAAACAATAAGACTCGGAAAACTGTAGTGACCACTGCTTGCATTGCATAAGTCCATATACGACCTAACAATAGATTGTAGTCAATGGGGGCATCAACCACTTCTACTTCGATGCACACGGTCTTCCCCCCTAACTGGACAGGGAAAGAAGGAATGATTCCATGCGGTCGGAAAGAACGACCATCGAACGCAGTGAGGAGAGTAGGTGACGGAGACAACTCAGGTTGGCCAATGGCTTTCTAGCATGCTAACGACATAACGCAAGTCGAAGCGCCCTCATCTACCATCATGCGGAAGATATTCTGTGTAAAAGTTTTCGTGGGATGAGCCACTACTATCTGGAACGCGACGTGGTAAGGCAAACGAGGTTTCAAGTCAGTCGTATCTAACATGATGGTACTCGGGTTACAAGTCTCGGTAGAGCCTAAAGCAGTCAACAAGGCTTTCCTCTGAGCAGGGCAACTTTGGAGGACCTCCAAAGTGGACATAGCACAAGGGGTTTGTGATAAATCTTCCACCACAGAGTAGTTATGGGTGGCCCTTGCGTTTGGATTGTGAGAAGCGCACTTGAACGCACCTTTTGGAATGCGTGTCATTTTTTCACCCAACGTCTTCTCGATCTATAGAGGAAGAGATGGGATCTCGGCTTCTTTTCCTTTCTCAGGGGCACTTGGTTTGCTATAGTCGTGCGCTCTAGTCGTTATGAAAGCATCACTTTTTACCATATATACATTCGCGGAAGATGAATTGTTTGAGGGAGGGCAGTTTTCTTGGCTGCCCCCTTCGGTACTTGTAGAGGCTTGAGTTAGATTTTGCCCATGCTGAAAGGGATTAGTCAACACAGCTTGTTGTTGCTGTGTGACAAACTTCTGAGCCTCCGCAATTCGAGGGCATAGATGGGTCGGGTGGTCTTCCGCACATAAGTTGCATGGATACCTCGCCTTCCTCTTTTCTGTGGTGCCCTCACCAACATGATCAGTTGGTTTTTTATCCCCCTTACTCTTCTTGCATTGTTTTTTCTTCCCTTCGGGCTGCTGGTTGGCCTTTGGGTTAGTCATCTGTACGGAGTGTACTTCCGACGTTTGAGTAGGAGGAGAAGCCAAAGCAGTAGTCTGGCTGGCCGTTGAGTGTTTTATAGATAACTGCTGCAATTGTTTTGTCAATTGCTCAGCGGGCTTGGTTTGTGCCGAACCAACGATACCATCGACATGTGGTCTGGCTCTCTGTCTGGTTTTATCCAGAATCGATCGTGGTGCATCCGGCAGGATGTTGTACAATAGACCAGACTGATAATATATAAGCTCAAACTGTTGAGCCCTCATGATGGCATCCTCCTCGGAGAAAACCCTTGAAGTTGCGACGTCTTTGGATAACTGTGGAACTAAAGACTTAAGGAACCACTCCAGCAGGAATGCTGGTGGGACGGGTACCTTGATAAGACTCTTTTGGTGTCTCCACTCTCGAATATGATATGAGATATGGTCTGCGGTCGTCTGCTCGAAATTAGCTAGCAATTTTGTGTCGGTGTCATATCTCACAGGTAACTGGAAATGGTTGAGGAAGGCCATTGTCAGTTCGCCAAAAGAAGAATATCGTGAACGATCAAGCTCTATGTACCATTTCGCGACACTCCCAATAAGAGTGCGTTGAAACAATTGCAACTGGACGGAGTCATCTTTCAGTGAGTTAGATGAGCACCATAAGTGAAAAGTAGTCACGTGATCACCTGGATCTTCGATAGGCTTGGCCTCGAACTTTGGGATGTTCGAAGGAAACTTCGTCAGCATGGGAGGCCAATGCGGATCGTGACAGATAGGATCATTCAACAACTGTGTTAAATCTGGCAAGTGTAACGTCACCAAGAAAGGTAGTTTAGGTTGCTGTTGATAGCTAGGATAAAAGGGTCCTGGAGTTTGAATGGCACCAGGTTGCCACGAAAAGTTTGGCTGCTGGCCCGGGTTTTGGTAGAAACCATGGCCCTGACCAGCGTAAGGGTTTTGCATTTGAGGAGACATCATTTGTTGATTCCCCATGAAGGACATAGGATGTTGGGAATTCATCGTGTTTGATGGACTTTGGGACGGATTACCCCATGCCGGTCCTGATGGAAGAGGCATAGAAGTCTGTCCGGGGTTCCATTGGTTGTGGAAAGAATTACCCCAGAACGACATTCCAGAGGATGGAATGGATCCTTGTGTTGAGTTCCAAGGTCCTGGTATATGTGCCCCCGGCGCAGGAATAGTACCTTGTGCCGGTGTAGACTGTCCAAAAATGGGTGTGCCCCCATATGGGAAAGCAGTGGATGCGAAAGTGGTATTACCAAACGTCCCATTCCAGAAAAATGGTGACGAACCTATCGACAAAGTTTGCGCAGGTGTTCCTTGACTCCCGGCTCCAAGTGGACTTGTGTGTGTAGGCTGCCCGACGGACTATTTATGCATGCCACCAAGCGAAGGGGATGAAGGAGGAATATGACCTCCAGTGTAAGGAAAAGCGTTGAAAGGGACAGAAATGCCCCCAAGTTGACCCTGCAGAGGAGCGTTAGAGCTCCCTGCCCCCAGACCCACAGTCTGTAAAGTGGAGTAAGTGAGTACAGGACTAGTACCTGAACTAGGCATACCGTATGAAAACGGAGCGCCTATCGCACTAGGTGTGTAAGGAGGTGTGGCCGCCGGGATAGATGGGGTCGGTCCACTGTGCGATGTATTTGCGGCCGAGACCATGGTGGCCTGAACCATCGACAAAGGCAATTTAGGAGAATCTTCTCTTGTGGTAACAATAGTGATAGGAATGGAAGAACTCCCAGAGTTTGGTTCCATAACTGGGTTAGGCACTCACAGGCTTTCGTAAAATTGAATTGGCACAATAATATTCGGCCAAGTATCAATGTTTGAGGTTTCAACCAATCCGATATTGGCGGTCGATCCCTTAGGGGGTTGTTCGGGCTCAAAAGCCCCGGTTGCCTCGAAAGACCCTTGATGGTCTAGCTTCCGCCTCAATGGTGGCGGGGGTGGCTCCAGTATAACCGGTGACAGGCCCAGAAGCCTTCGTGACCGGTGGAGCTCGGAATCCTCCACTATGTGAGAAGATTCACGACATGCTAAGGTATTATACACGAACAAACAGTAACACTCACTAATAGAAAGCCCCTAGAAGATAAATCAAGCAAGCACTAAACTAGTTGGAAGAACAGTTACAACAACCAACACTAGAGCAACTTACCAGTGCAAGTGCAACTCGAATACGGAAGCACCCTCCGGGTATAATCTGCAAAGCGTGGCCCGATGTCTGTCCTAGGTACCGCGGTATACCCCCGCAGTCACCCGTGTATGTCCCTAGAAAAGATTGGCAACTAGTTTTCCAGCACGTGAACAGTCATCAGGTGGGTACAGTCGGCAGTCGGGTAGACCACAATGAGCAGGGTATCAAGCCCAAAACCTGTCAAGGGTATTGAGAGAAAATGGTCCGAAAGACAACTGAGGACCTTGAACGAATTCGAGACCCACGAATCCCCGTGGAAAATGCAAACGACGGAATCCCTTAACAAATCCTCTATATGTGTTCTCCACAACGCTCGGTCTAGCTTTGGAGGGGTTATCTCCGCTACCTTTCCTTACGCGACCTCGTGTTTAGCCCCTGTGTTAGAGGGGGGTCCTGAATAACTTTCTGTAACTGGACTTCTACACTCCCTATTGACAGACTCCAATGTTTAGTTTGGGTGGCCTTGGAGAATTTACTCTCCAACCTATTCCAAGGCCCTATTTCTGAGCTAGTGTATGCACCCTACAAACAGAAAAGTCTAATTGCTTTTAATTAGTGTTGCTTTTAATAGGCTTTTTAAGTCACAAGGTACGGAAGTGAAACTGATGGTGTGTAAAAAGACTCAAAGCAAAATGAACAATAAATGCTTGGAAACAAAAACTTTCACTAAAATGCAAAACCAACAATTTTTCAACAAGAAAGACTTCTTTTCTTTTCAAATTTACTAAGATTTCAGGCAATGAATACAAAAGACTTTCGCTCAGATTTGCGATCTACTTATACTCTAAATACACTGCAAAAACTTATGCAAAAAGACTTCTTTCCTAGCTACTGATGCAACAACACAATCTTCAAATCAAGAATAAAATGAAACATGATTTTTTTTTTATTTCGTTGCAAGATAACGCAACAAGGTAAAATATTGACAAGAATAAAACCAAGAGAATGAAAAGAAAACTCTGGCTTAAAGCGCAGATCGCAAAAGAATCAGAACACAAAATGCGAAAAAGCAATCAAGACAACACCGATTCTAACACTTGCCTAAAAACCATACAACAAATATTTTTTCTGTTTTGTCTTTTCTATCAAAACATCAACTAACAAACACAGGCTAAGGAGAAGATGCCCTAACCTGCTGAATGTGAAACTCCAGACTCTATACCCCTGAGAGGAGATCTTCTCACCACAGGAGGGGATGACTGCCCCACCTAAGCTGAAAAGATACCAATCAAGCCCGCGACTGTCACTAAGACAACACGCGTGCAAATGCGTGATGAGATACAACAGCGCGCGGGTACCCGCGGGCTAAGCCTAAACAGGCCGCGGGTCTGTATAAAAGATAAGATAAACCAATACACAGGTAGCCCAGACCTGAAAGAGGCCTCTGGTATTGACAACTAGGGTCTCGAAAAGTCTTGGATTCTATCACTTCAACAGAAAAGGAAAATTTTCAAAAAAAGAAAACAAATACGAAGAATAACTAACACAAAAAGGCAGACTGAAAAACAAGACAATAAACCAATAGGACCCAGACAAGATACAGAACCCCCCTTGAGAAGGTAAACTTCTGACAGGGAAGAGGAGACTACCTCTTAAGCTTCCTGGCCTCTACACGCTACTGAAACCACTACAACAAGCGTTCAAACGTGGGTTGTAGAAGGTTAGGGCGCGGGTTACACGCGTGCAGGCCTTCTGCAGGCCGCGTGTACCTCTGTGTGTCCCGAGAATAAATGTCAAGCAACAGTCAAGGAAAAACTGGTATTGATAACCAGGTTCCCTGCTAGCATTGACCTAACAGACAACTAAATAAACAAAGAAACAGAAATTGAACTTCTTTGAACTACCCAAGAACCTCTAATGAAATCCGGAAACCCTAAGAGTAAAATATCCCCAACGGAGTCGCCAATTCTATTGTGGGGTTATTCTACCCTATGGACTAACAAGCTAGGGCTTAAACTTGCATGCAGATCATGACCCTTCAGAAATAACCTTTAACCTTCTACCCCAACCTAAAACCCTTTTTCAAAAGCAAACAAGGGAAGAACCAACTAACCTTTTTTTATCGACGGTTGGTGTAGATCCTCCATTGAGCTTTATCTCCTTGCTTCTACTGCTCCTTCCAAAAAGCGATCCTGCAATCAAGACAAAACTACACATGCATGCTATTGTTCTACTAGAGGGTTAGAGATTCAACACAAATCACATAAAACATATAAGACTCATGTATTTGGGACGGGAAAAGTATCTTTTTATTAATCTCAATATGAACCAACTTACAATGATTATAGAGACTGACCACCGTTCCTCGATCCTGATCCTGGGCTCCTCCTCTTC
>ML779806.1:914533-948004 GCA_009831015.1 Picea engelmannii
GTTGGTTTCCTGATACTCATCCAACTGTCGGACCAATGTGCTTTCTGTGCGGTTCATGTTTTGTTGGAACTTACCAAATTCAATTACTAAGAGAGCCAAACCCTGAGGCTCATGGTCGTCTCCTGACCCTTCTATTTCTACCTCTGTTTCATTGTTGTTTATCTTCCTTTGACCCATAACAATTTCCCTGTACTTCTGCATGCACCGATCTCTCCACAGGTTTGGAGGATCGAGGCTCTGATACCACTGTAATGATCCCAAGAAAATTCTTTCTTGGAATCACTAACTACTACTAATTTATTGAGTTATTAAGTGCATACAAGATTCATCAACACATGGAGATCACAATATATTCAAGATGTAGAAGAACAAGCAAAGATCTGACCTTTTTATTATGAGCAATGTAAGATCAATACAATAGATGACCGATCTGGCATAAACCTCAGATGGCCGTACAAGAAATAGATATGAGCTGCTACAAAATGCTCCCGCTAATACAAAATAATGCCTCCAAAGGCTGAATAAGAAATGAATATCAATACAAGTAGATCTGAATGCCAAACTCTCCAGCTGAAGAATGCCACGCTCTAATAGAAGGCTGAAACCCTCAATAACTCGGCCCTACTGCCAAAAGTGTCCAATCACCCTAAGAAATATGTCAATTGATATATCGGGTGATGGTAAGAATAACCCAGGTGCCTCAATCTTCAATATCCCTCTCAGTCTCCGTAGATCTGAATTTCCCACTGAATGGGGTGTCCCACTAGATGACTGAAACCCTAGCTGGTTCGGCCCTGATGAAGGAGGCCTCCAAATTCTCTGAAACTCTCCCAGAATATAGATCGAGCAATGGTAAGAATAACCCAGGTGCCTGAATCTCCAATATCCCTCTCAATCTCCGTAGATCTGAATTTCCCACTGAATGGGGTGCCCCACTGGATGACTGAAACCCTAGCTGGTTCAGCCTTGATGAAGGAGGCCTCCAAATGATCTGAAACTCTCCTACAATATAGATCGGGCAATGGTAAGAATAACCCAGGTGCCTGAATCTCCAAGATCCCTCTCAATCTCCGTAGATCTGAGTTTTACCGAATCACATGACGTCTCCTATGGCTCCACGACATCCCAATCTGCAAACAAATATAGAATGATGATAACCCTCCAGAAAATCCCTCAAACTGATGGTCATGCCCCTGCAAACAAAACCCAACTGTCGGAATGGCCCTAGGCCCTTAGGATAAGCTACATCGAACCTCCCTCGATAAACTGGCCCTGAGACTAGAATGGTGTGGAGGAGTCTTTCATCCCCGAGACCAAGCTGTGGAACAAGGTGAGTGGATATTTCACCACTGAGTTTCTCCCAAGGGTTTATACAGCAAAACCCGCAAACTGAATGCTCAAGAGAAATAGCAAATGCTAATCCAAAACCAGAATGAGTAATAGGTGCACCCCAACCTCTTACTTATACTTTTCCTTCTAATTCTCTGTTGAGTTAGGTTAACTCCCAGGGTTAATCTTCTATTCTTCTGTTGAGTTATCTTTTACTCCTTTATCCTTTTCCTTTCTTAAGGCAACTTAAAAATATAACTTTTAACTTCTTGACTTTCCCCCCTTCAGTGTGAGACTATGACCTAGTGGGGGTGCCCAGGCCACTGAGTCTCCTCATCACCTCTCTAAGAGGTGGGGGACATTACAAAATACCATATTCTATGATCTATAACCTATTGATTTTCCTTTATTTTGTGATGGTTGTTACATTATATCCAAAAGGTTTGTGATTCACAATCCCATGAAAATAAGGGGCTTGAAATAATAAGGTCGATGTAGCTTTATAAAAATAGTTACATAGAAAGAGAGAAATACCTAATTTAAAATGCAGAGAAAATAAACCAACAATAAAAGAAAAATATTTAAAAAATCGAGAAAAAAAAAGAAGCATGAGCTCTACCCACTCTCTTAGAGGCCATCACACAAAGTCCTATACAATGAATGCATATCGTATGAAAGGACTTAGAAAATCAAATGTAAAAATACAAAAAAGGTTAAAGATGTAACGAAAAAGGAAAATTGGGTCTAGAAAGTTACAATGTCGAGGAAAGGGTACCTCATTGACTAAGCACTCTCTCTACAAAAGCGCTCATGAGGATGACTATTATACATGGCCTTTCATTTCAATGACATCCACCGCATGAAGTAAACCCCAATCCACACCACTACCATTTGACATACTCGTTGATGGGTTCCTTGGGACATACCTCTTGGCCTGGGTATTGGAACACCTAATAGGTAGTATTAAAGAACCTCTTATACCTAGATTTGGCAAGTTATATAATTTTGCAAGATGGTGTGAAGTTTGAAGAGGATATTATGTGAGATCTATCTAATGGATCTTGTATTAACATGAATCACTTTATATGTTATGTTTGGATTGTAGACCTTACCTCTAGTCTTCATGATACATCTTGGACCACATGAGCTCGTCCTTGAATGATGATTCCATATTCTTGGTGGATAGTTGGATCCTTTGGAGGATGTTGAGGGGATGATACATGTTGTCACCTAAAGTTTTGGGGTAAATATTGCATGCACACACAAAGGTGTGCACTATATTTTTTTCACGCACAACTTTAGCAGTGCAAGGGATAAAAAAAGGCATGCACGCCTGTCAAAAGTTCCACTATGTGCATTGGAAATAAACAAGATACCACATGCATGCTGGAATTAGGAAGAGAATATTTGAGAAATATTCTAGAATGATTAACTTAGGAAACATGAGGGATCGTGGAGAAGTTAAGGGATGAGATGGAAAGTTAGTTAAGACCGCTGTGACTCCAAAGAGGCTACGTGGACTACATGTGAGTGGAAAAAGCATGCAAGACTCGTAATCAACATAGAGAGTGTAGAAGAACTTAAAGTGATAGAGAACCAAAGAAGAGAAAGAAACAAAAAGGAATAAAAAATGACACATAAGAGGTTGTCGTTGTTATTTTTTTCCATTTAGTGGGTTCTCTTTGAATGCTCTTGGTCCAGAGACCAGTCTAGTGATGTTTTTTAAGAGTTTGTTTGCGAGTCTATTTTTGTAGTACATGTAGAGTCCGAGAGAAAGTGCATGAAACCTTGTAGTGAACTATTGTGGGAATATATGAGAGCATAGGGTGTTGTTTATGATAAATAACGAGTCTCTTGGTCCATGTATATGACTGTTTGAATGAATAAAATACAAGATGCAACTATTTGTGGCATTTACTTTGTTGATAATGTGTCCAAGGAATGTATGTGTTAATGTTACATGTTAATATTTAAGGATATTGCAATGGAATGTATGAATGTCAGCCTCAGTGCATTCCCTGTGAAAGTTAACTCTTAATCACTGACATAAGACCAAATGGTCTCTATGATTATTATGGAATCTTGGGTGAGACCTTCTTCAACCTTCAACTGAGTATTTATATGCCAAACCCTTTAGGTTTTTCTTGGTAAAGTCTAGATGAACCCTGGGTCGTCAACCCCCCATGATAAAGAAGGTTGTGCACAAGAGAACCAACTAATGGTTATGTTACTAGGAATTATAGGTTTTGTATTGCAAGATAAAGGTAGACAATGAGGTGGTATACATCGCAAGAGGAAATACAAGATTGGTTGACCACAAAGAAAGATGAGTATGATTACCAACATGGAATGATGGAAGGGTAGGTATATCTACATTTATATGCATGAAATTTTCTTTGGTGAATATCCATGTTTATTGTATGAATGGTTTAGGAGGAAAATTTCTACTAATAAGGCTTTGAGGCCTCAAAAACCACTAGTATTGGATCAGGTTACAATTGATTGGATGAAGGCATTGGACAATAACCGGGCTCAAGCAATTGAGATCTATTTTGATCGAGTAAAGGAAAGATTCATTATTTTATTTGTTCTATATTATAGTGATTCTTTCATTGATGTTGAAATAAAGTTTATTGAAGGTCGAAAAAGGTTTCTAGAAGAAATATCACTATGGATCAAGATGTTGTTCATGGAGAAAGCGTTGATGCACATGAATCTAGATAGGATGGTTGAGTAGACTCCCCTATCAGTTGGGGGCAATGAAAAGAATGGGGTAAAGAGAGAAATAAGATAGATACACTAAAGAGGATGAAGTAGGAGAAAGGAGAGAAGACATGAGTGAAGAAAAGGATGGAGTTAGTAATACTTTGCAATGAAGAGTATTACTACCAATATCCCCAACATTGAGTAGACAATAAAGAGGAAAAAGTTTGAGGTTGAGAATGGAGAATGAAAATTCCACTCTGAGGCTACTAATTTTCAAGGCCACTGTGATAATGGGATAGACAAGGTCCCTGATAGACATCAAGAGATATTTTCTCAAGGAGCTCCAAAAACCTAAGTCAGAATCTCAATGTGTTATAGATATTAAACGGATCAAGTAGAAACCAGGAGAAACCATGTGGGATTATAACCAACGGTTCAATATCTTGTTAGATAGGCTGAAATTTAATATCCAGGACTTGCAACATAGAGAATGGTTCATTGTGGCGCTTATTTCCCATATCTGAGTCCTGCTCACCCAAAAGAAGGTGAGAGTTCAAGCAGAGGTGGTGGAAATTACGATGCTCCTAGAGGTGACACAAGGAAGAGAAACATCAGTAGGTTTGGTGCAGGTGCAGTTCCATCTTTCCAACCTAACGATGCAGTTGAAAGATATGGAAAATGAAAATGTGGTGCATGAGCACATATGGTGTACAATGAGATCATATGGTCATCGTAGAGACGATTATCCTATGATGGGAAATTATCTAGTGACTAGTGTGCCGAATCCATTTTTGGTTGGGCCTTAGACAGAATGGTTCAATGTTTGCATGGAGTGGGGACATATACCACTCGACTTCCCAACATTGGAGAAATATTAGAAGACTCACCATACTCCATTCTATGAATTCTGCAAATCCATTGGGCACAATGTGAACAAATTTTAGTCACTTCAATTATGTAGTATCACATTAGTGATGTATTTCAAGTTCAGGAAGAGTAGAAGGGTGGTGAGAGTCTAGGCATTGAGAGTGGTGAATACCAAGGAGGACTTAGAGGTGGATATGGATGTGGCCTACAAAGAGGATATCGAAGAGGTGGAGGAAGACCCCCCACTTATTTTAATTGTGGTAATATAAGCCATGTATTGAGATATTACATTGAATTTTGCTCTCTATGTGGGTACTATTATAATACTGAGCATGTCACAGAGAATTGTCTACACTTATTGAAGACATGGGAATATAAGAAGGCACACTACAACATGGTGACTATAACTCCATGTGAGAATCAAAAGAAGGATGAAGAAGAATTTTCCATACTTATTGAATAAGTGGGAAGAAAAGAAGGAACATTGAAACATGGTTACTATGACACCATATGAGAATCAAAAGAAGGAACACTAAAATGTGGTGACTATAACAGCATGTGAGAATCAAAATAAGGATGAGGAAGTTAATGTGTGGGTGATAAACTAAGGTAGAAAAAATATGGGAATGGAATTTGAGCATGAAGAAAGATTAGGCCAAAGAATGAAGGGGAATATTAGAAAGGCAGTGTAGCCTAATCCTATTCTTGATGTTGCACAATAGAAGGAGTTTTTGCATGACATGTAGAAGGCCCTACAGGAAGAAATAGCATGCGAAGAGTTGTAGCACATGACACAAAGGTCGCTAGAATATTCTTGAGTTTGTGAGGAATTATAGTGTGTGACACAAAGGTTATTGGAGGAAGCCCGAGCCCATGAAGAGTTGCAGTGCGCCACACAAAGGAATTTGGAGGAAGATCATGTACATGAGGAGATATAGTGCACAACAAAAAGGTCATTGGAAGAAGCTCATAGGAAAGAATAATTACAAAGAGATGAACAAAGGTCAATAGAGGAGAACGTGCATGAAGAGTTGAAGTGCACAACTCAAGAAGAAGAATTGTGCGATATGGATCATGAAGAAGAAACTGAAGAACAAGTAACTTGCTACTTTTGTTTTTGTCTTAAGTTGTTAAATGATCCCGATGTTGCAAGAAAATTGAAACATATGTTAGCAACCTACATGGGGGAAGAAGGGAAAAATATAGCTATATCATCCCCCCTAATAGAAAGTGATATGTGTTAGGTCAGTAAAGATAAGTGCATAGGAAGAGAGTTCAATATTATGACTAAACTTGGAAGCTATAAGATGGATGGTGTCATTTTGGATTTTGGATCCGACGTGAACATATTGCTGAAAAAATCCTGGTATTTGATGGGTAAATTGAACTTTCTCTTGTCACCTGTTCAACATCAGTTGGTGAATCAATATAGAATCTATCCTATAGGTCGACTGGAGTAGGTCAAAGTGAACATAGAAGGGGGTGAAGAGGAAGGCATATTTTGAAGTGATCGAGATCATGGATGACTCATATCCATACCTTTCCTTACTTGGCATTGATTTGGCATTCGAAAACAATGTTGTGTTGAATATAAAGAAGAGACAAGTGTCATTTTAGATAGACACCCTATGCATGATTTCTCCATTAGATCCTAATGAATGAGACAAATATTACGAGCTTGTGAATGAGCATGAACAAAGCTATGTTATTGAAAACATATACCATATCATGGGGTGTAGGGAAGATCATATCAATTCCATTGCAGATGGGAAGATGAGTTGGAGAAGCGTGAATTACTATGATATTTATTTAGAGGATGCCATGGAGAGGTGGAATCGAAAAATATATGAAGTCTCTACTAAGAGGTTTGTGTGAATTACCACTTCAGGGCATGGTGATGAATTTGGTCCCTGTTTTTTTATGGGATGGATCCAATGGATACTTTAATTGTATGGATGCAACATATCCCTCCCCTCCACTGGGTGTTTTCCCTTGATACAATGTTAATAGGTATACCTGCACAGTGGTGGGAAATTCATCAGGCACATTTATGTGAATATAAATTTGTGGAAGATTCTATATAGGAAAGGTTTAGGCTACATGTGTTATTGTGAGAGGCGTTGGGTGGAAAAGTAGCAGCGGGGTGCACAAAATATAGCTATCAAAACTCAATGTGATCAATTGTAAATAAATTCCATCTGTTTAGTCCCTTTATCCCATATCAAGAAAAAATAAAGCTACATAGAATTAATGGAACAATAGGAGGTCAATGAATGCTCCCAGGTCCAACAATGACTAGTGTATAAAATCCATGATGGAAATATGGAGGATGGATCCTCATGAAAAAGCATCGTGACTCATCAGGGGCCACTATGCCAGACTAATACTTAGTGAGCTAATGCAAGGGTGCATAAGAATCATGCACGACACTCCTTGAAGAATAATACTTGTGCATGTAAAAAGTTGTCAACATCAAATTAAAGAGTTAGGAAACATAAACCCTTCCACGAAATAAATATCAACATATATGTCATATGTTTCCAAGGGTTAACATGTTTTGACAGTACCTGATGATAAATGCCAATATATGATCTGAATACTATGCACGTTTGAAAATAGAGATGAGTTTGAATGTCTCTTGAATGTGAGAGGACAGATTGGGCCTTCAACTAGAATGTTGTGTTGAATTTGAAGAAGAGACATACACCCTATACGTGATTGCATAATTAGATCCTTATGAAGGGAACATATATAATGATCCTATGATTGAGGATGTGTAGAGATCTATTATTGAAATATATACCAGATCACAGGGCATAGGGAAGATTATATCTATCCCACTATGAATGGGGAGATGAGTCAGAGAAGTGTGAAGTCCTATGATACTGATTCAGAGGATGTCATGGATAGGTGGAAGAAAAAATTGTATGAAGTCTCTACTAGGCGGTGCATGTGCATTACCTCTCCAGTGCACGAAGATGAATTTGGGCCCTCTCTATTTGATTGGTCATATCCAATGGATATTTTAATTGTTTGGATGTAGAATATACCTCCCCTCGAATGGGTGTTCACCCTCAATACATTGTAAACATGTATACTTGTGCAGTGCTGGGAAACCCATTTAGCACGGATCCATGAATGGTAAGTTGTATAATATCCCAAACTAGAAAGGTTCAGGCCGAGGGTATAAATATTCCAAAACATGTGTTCCTATGAGAGGCTTTGGCTGGTCAAGAAGCAGTGGAGTGCACGCAAGATATATCTAAAAATTCAACGTGGTTTGTCGGAAACCAATTATGTCCACTTAGTCCCTCTAGCCTCTATTGAGTAAACAAACAAGTTGTAAAAATCTAAAGAAACAGTGGGAGGTTAGTATATTCCCTCAGGTCCAAAAAATACTAGTGCATACCCTCCATGGTGGAAACCAAGAGGCTAGATATGTGTGAAAAAGCGTCATGACCCACCCAGGGTTGTTGTGGTAGACTCAGACTCAGTGAAATGATGCAGGGGTGAAAAATAATCATACACGCTCCCCAAAGAATAAGACATGCACATGCATAGAGCCATCAACATCAAATTAAAGAGTAAGGAGGAATAAATGCTTCCATGAAATAAATATCGACATATCCATCATACCTTTCCAAGGGGTTAACATGCTTTGACAATACCTTATGGTAAATGCCAAGATGATGTTTGAATATTATACACATTTGACAATAGAGATGATTTTAAATGTCCCTTGAATGTGAGAGGACAACCTATAACAAAATAAAGGGAGTTTGATACAAACATATACCAAAGCCTCTTCTACCCAACAATGTTAGTTTTATAGGATCTTGGATGGGGAAATTTCAAGATGTTCACTTCATTCTGCATGTGGAGGGCCAAAAAATGGTTCTTACATAAGAATGGGCCAATCAACTTTGACGAGTTGACATATTATCCCTGGTCAAGTGTCCTCACTTTGGCCATGGGGAGTCAGTTACCATTTGTGTTCACTTTTTTCTTACTCAATTACATGGTGGCTACCTCTAGTTGGGAGAAAAATTCACATTTTATGCAAAATAAATCCATCAAGTTACCAAACTTCCCATGCATGGAGAGGAACCCAAAAATTATCTAAAATATAAAAACACTTCCCAGGGATGATGTGTATGAAAAGTACAACACGTGTCGGGGAACATTCAATGTGGTGATTTCAGAAAATAGTGATCAAGAAGTTTGTTTTTCCACCCAACTGCTAGCCTGCAATATATTTTAGAAATGCAAGAAGGATGAGTGTCTGCTCGGCATCATCGTAGTTGTTGAACAATTTCTAGTTAGCCTAGAGATGATATATTCTCAATCAATTCGTCGATGATTTCTTGGATGCACAAAATTTTGGGAAGGACTTCCATTACAGTTGTATTAATTTTCTTCTTTCCATGGTTCACTGGAGAAACGCTCCAAGGTTTGAGCATGGCACTATGGGTGTCCTAGAATCCCCCCCCCCCCCTCGATTCCTACCCTTTCAAGTTATTGGAGACACTGTAATTTAATAAACAAACAATATAATATTTCATATGTGATACCAACAACTTATCTAGGTGACCACCTCGCAAGTGTGCATCCTGCGCAATATCATCAACATGTATTCCAATCATCTTATATTTGAATGAAATTTTCATAAAATTTATATATATCATAGTGATGACTAGGGGGGAACCATTGCATTACTTCCCTTCTATATCATGGAAGAATATATCCAATAGGGGGTGGTAGAGTGGCCAAAACATTTGAAATCGGTCTCGGATGATGAAATATACACTCTTGAAGTACGCACTAAGAACAACTAGGATCAAAGGTAGGCGAAGGATGCATGAAAGAAGGAATAATGAGTGTCCGCCACTAGAGGGGTATCCAAGGACAAGGATTCTTCAAATCAGAAATAAGAGCCAATTACTACATCCATAGACCTACTACACATCAGGTCCAATCCTAAACACACGAATTTTGATCAACATACAATGACCTTCCCAACACACAATGCGCAACAACCATTGTAGTCAAAACTTGCCATTGAAAAATGACAATGGACTGACCTGACCATTAGAGTGGCCACTCCTCCTATATAGTAGGACTTGGGATGAATTGCGCCTGGGATTGTGACTCTGGTCACTTCCCTCTAATGAAAAATTTTCCTGTAACAACATATTCAGATAGAGGCCACTCATAATTTTGACGATCTCTGTTGCTAGTGTGCAAGTTTCATTCCTTTTGTTGACACAAAACATCATCCATAAACCTCAATTCATGGCTCCAATATTCATGCATGGCTTCTTTGATTTGACGCTTCACTGGTCACCTTGAAAAACATGGTCAATGTAGGGATCCCTTTAGCACCAATTCCTAATCCAACAGTGTAGAATTGTATTACTACTCTACTTAAAAAATTGGGGGAATGACACTAGACACTTATTTCATCCAATGCACAACTTCAATTGAAAAATCAAGTAGAAATTGTACTGAACAACTAGACTCGTGTGCACTATCAACAAGAGGTTCATGCTCACCAAGTCTTGCAACAACTATATGACATAGAAGTCTCAACACATAAAAACACAATGACTCAAGGGTATGGTCGATAGTGCACTTTCCTAATACCTCAAAGGAGGCTCAGACATTCCCCCCTTTATTAATTATCGAAAGTAAAAGATCATATTTAGGAATTGGAGTCATAGAACCTACCACTCCACACTTGGATCCAACAAAATGCACCGGAGGATCTAGAGATGCAGAAAAATATTGTGGTGGCCAAATAAGCCATCTGTGGCATCCAGACTAGACTAAAGTATTTTCTGAGATTGGTTGAATATAGTTTCACCCTATGGAACCACTTACAGAGTGCACTAGAATTCATCTCCATCGATTATAGGGTTCATGTGGTAGAATAAAAAGTTGTTCAAAAAAAGATCGGATTTTAGCATGGTGGCAATTGTTAGAAATCTCGTGGAGGGAAGAAGATGATGGATATCCCAGAAATAGGATTCAATATTTTTAACGAAAGTATAATTATGATACCCCATCCCTTAAAATAGCACTTAGGGGTTGAGTGTGTTACACATTTTTGTAGTCCAAAGAGTATATCTTCTACTGCAGGTTTCATTCAAAAAATTCTAAAGAATTGAGACCTAATATTTAAGAGGTATGAATGTACTTTCAATGATTTGATGATAGCCCTAGAAGAAAAATTTATTCCTAACCCTATTGAAGATGATGAAGAATTCATTGAAGAACAAGAGCATGATGAAGGATTTGATGAGTAAATTCATCAATAACAGGAAGATAATATAGATGAACACTTCATTGAAGATCATGAGTTTGTTAATGTAGAGTTTCATCACTCCATAAAGGAAAAAAATGATGAATACTTTAAAGATCAAGAAACTCAATACTTTGTTAAAGAACTAGAAATTAAAGAAGAGATTCATGGAAGAAGTTATCAAACTCTTGAAGAAGGCCCTATTGGAAAGAGCACTCCTCCTCATGAATATGAGACATTGTAATTTTATCCTCCATTTAATGAAGATGAGGGTATCCAAGCTTCCTTATTTCCTTCACATAAAGACAAGGGTATGGTAAGTTGGACTTATTTTCAAATCTTTGATTCATATGATGCATTATTTGATGACTTGGAATGTGAAACGTTTTTAGAGAAACCCTTGGATTTGGTAAAATTTTAATTTGATCAAGAACATGAAAATCATGAGACTGAAAATATTGTTGATCTTCTTCATATTGGAAGGAATAAATGCGATATGAGTAGTTTTCATTTTGATGGGGATACCATTTAAAATATTTATGATGACTCAAGTTTCAAGAGCATGGAATTATTTCCTTTGTAACATCCATTGGTGTCAACATATTTTCATGATTATTATTATCCATATATGTACATTGATGATTCATATTTTTGGCAATATCAACGAGATATGTTCAAAGATTTATTTCAACCACATACGACCGATTTATTACAACCTTCTCATAGAAACTTCAAACCATATTCTTTGGGGTATGATACATATTATTTTGAGCACCTAGAGTTATTTTACGAAGAAATTTTTTAGCCACCCCTATGCTCAGATTTTGGTGAACATTCATGTGTCAAATCATGATTAGAACACTCTTATGGGGATATGATTTACACATGGAAGAAAAAATTTCATAGTAGAAGTTTCCATCCATACTTTTCTTCATATTATCCTCAATATGTGATTAGAAATACTGTTGGAAATTATGTTTTTGATATTGATATATGTATGGGGAAAAAGGTATTTTCAACTCATGGTTTGTTACAAGGATTTCCACCCACACATAGAAGATCAAAAAGCCCTAAGATGGGTGTAATTTTAATTTCAAGATCTTAATTTACACCCCATTTTCATCCCCATATTTGTCAAGAAATCATGAGGTGGTTCTCATATCTCTTATTATTCCATATCAAGCCTTAGGGGGTGACATTGCGAAAGAAATCCAAGTTGACCATCTTTATAAGTACATGGATCAACCTTAAAAGATACAAGGGTTGTATCATGAATTTATTTCTTGGAGAAAGGATGAGACATCATTGATATATTGCAACCGTATTCAAATATAGATAGAGAAAGATTATGGATGTAGATCTTGGCTTGATTTTTGTAATCTTTCCCACCCTTATGAGTTGGATTTGATTTTTGGTAACGATGTAGTCTGTCCCAACTCATGATCACTTTGATATTGACATATCCTTTTTTTAGTTTCTAACTAAACACAAGGGTATAACTTTTGACATCGATGAGATGCTAGGATGACTTCATTGGTTCTATCATTATACCTAGCATTTATGTTGTCCTATAGCATTAGGTAGGACATATTGTATGCTTGTTTTCATGCATCTTAATTGTGCTTTCTCATTTTATTATTTACAATTATTGTTTCATCATACGCATTTATTATTAGTTTCAATTTTGATTTAGTCATGTTTATCATTAAAGACGAAAAATAAATTGATGTTATGGTTTTACGATCGTTTATTTTTACCTTTCAATCACCAAGGGGAGCATATCCCCCTGCTCGTATTCACTAATTCTCTTATGTTATAAAGTAGTGTGAATTTTTAGTTGTAATGTAGAGTATATGTCTTGGAATTCCAAATTTTGTTGAGGTTTGCATGCACTCTATGGTGAGCACATGTCCCCATCTTGGAGTTAAATTTTACCCCTCACTTCTATGGGTAAATAAAGGAGGAATTGTTCACCATGATCCACATTTCAAACATCATATATGATGATGTTATTTTGGACTCTCCAAAAATTGTTTCCTGCATATTCCTTCAATTACACGCTCAAGTCATCTCACTCATATTACATGGTGCATTTACATGCTCAATTACATCATTCTGACACTTCATATTGAGTTATAAGGTTAATACTTGAGGCATGAAAATCATGATCATGGATTGATTTGGATAATTAATCATGATGATTCGGATTTATGATTTTTTCCTTGTCCCACCTTGATGGTCATTGTGTTTTTCTAGTCAATTGTTTTCACTCTTGGGAAACATTGTACTTTTTTCGGGCCTTAATGGTGTTAATGTGTCCATGTCCCTTACCATGAATACCATATTCTATGATCTATAACCTATCGATTTTCCTTTATTTTGTGATGGTTGTTACATTTATATCCAAAAGGTTTTTCATTCACAATCCCATGAAAATAAGGGGCTTGAAATAATAAGGTCGATGTATCTTTATAAAAATAGTTACATAGAAAGAGAGAAATAACTGATTCAAAATGCGGAGATAATAAACCAACAATAAAAGAAAAATATTTAAAAAATCGAGAAAAAAAAGAAGCATGAGCTCTACCCACTCTCTTAGAGGCCATCAAACCAAGTCCTATACAATGAATACATATCGTATGAAAGGACTTATAAAATCAAATGTAAAAATACAAAAAAAGGTTAAAGATGTAACGAAAAAGGAAAATTGGGTCTGGAAAGGCACAATGTCGAGGAAAGGGTACCTCATTGCCTAAGCACTCTCTCTACAAAAGCGCTCATGAGGATGACTATTATAAATGGCCTTGCATGTCAATGAAGTCCACCGCATGAAGTAAACCCCAATCCATATCACTACCATTTCACATACTCGTTGATGGGTTCCCTAGGACATACCTCTTGGCCTGGGTATTGGAACACCTAATAGGTGGTATTAAAGAACCTCTTGTACCTAGATTTGGAAAGTTATATAATTTTGTAAGATGGTGTGAAGTTTGAAGAGGATATTTTGTGAGATCTACGTAATGGATCTTGTATTAACATGAATCACTTTATATGTTGTGTTTGGATTGTATACCTTACCTCTAGTCTTCATGATACATCTTGGACCACCTGAGCTCATCCTTGAATGATGATTCCATATTCTTGGTGGATAGTTGGATCCTTTGGAGGATGTTGAGGGGATGATACATGTTGTCACCTAATTTTTTGGGGTAAATATTTCATGCACACACAAAGGTGTGCACTATATTTTTTTCCCGCACAACTTTAACTATGAAAGGGATGAAAAAAGGCATGCGCGCCTGTCAAAAGTTCCACTATGTGCACTGGAAATAAACAAGATACCACATGGATGCCAGAATTAGGAAGAAAATATTCAAGAAATATTCTAGAATGATTAACTCAGGAAACATGAGAGATCATGGAGAAGTTAAGGGATGAGATGGAAAGTTAGTTAAGACTGCCATGACTCCAAAGAGGCTACGTGGGCTACATGTGAGTGTAAAAAGCATGCAAGACTCGTAGTCAACATAGAGAGTGTAGAGGAACTTACAGTAATAGAGAACCAGAGAAGAGAAAGAAACAAAAAGGAAGCAACAATGACACATAAGAGGTTGTCGTTTCTATTTTTTTCCATTTAGTGGGTTCTCTTTGAATTCTCTTGGTCCATAGACCAGTCTAGTGATGTTTTTTAAGAGTTTGTTTGCGAGTCTATTTTTTTAGTACATGTAGAGTCTGAGAGAAAGTGCATGAAACCTTGTAGTGAACTACTGTGGGAATATATGAGAGCATAGGGTGTTGTTTATGATAAATGACAAGTCTCTTGGTCCATGTATATGACTGTTTGAATGAATAAAATACAATATGCAACTATTTGTGGCATTTACTTTGTTGATAATGTGTCGAAGGAATGTATGTGTTAATGTTACATGTTGTTAATATTTAAGGATAATGCAATGGAATCTATGAATGTCAGCCTCAGTGGATTCACTGTGCAAGTTAACCCTTCATCACCAGCATAAAACCAAATGGTCTCTATGATTATTATGGCATCTTGGGTGAGACCTTCTTCAACCTTCGACTGAGGATTTATATGCCAACGCCTTGAGGTTTTTCTTGGTAAATTCTAGATGAACCCTGGATCGTCAACCCCCTAGGATAAAGAAGGATGTGCACAAGAGAGCCAACTAATGGTTATGTTACTATTAATTATAGGTTTTGTATTGCAAGATAAAGGTAGAGAATGAGGTGGTATCCATCACAGGACGAAATACAAGATTGGTTGACCACAAAGAAAGATGAGTATGATTATGAACATGGAACGATGGAAGGGTAGGTATATATACATTTATATGCATGAAATTTTCTTTGGTGAATATCCATGTTTATTGTATGAATGGTTTAAGAGGAAAATTTCTACTAATAAGGCTTTGAGGCATCAAGAACCACTAGTATGGGATCAGGTTTTAGTAGATAGGATGAAGGCATTGGACAATAAGTGGGCTCAAGCAATTGAGATCTATTTTGACCGAGTAAAGGAAAGATACATTATTTTATTTGTTGTTTAATATAGTGATTCTTTCATTGATGTTGAAATATAGTTTATTGAAGGTCGAAAAAGGTTTCTAGAAGAAATACCACTATGGATCAAGATGTTGTTCATGGAGAAAGGGTTGATGCACATGAATCCTTATAGGATGGTTGAGTAGACTCCCCTATAACTTGGGGGGGATGAAAAGAATGGGGTATAGATATAAAGAAGATAGATACACTAAAGAGGATCCAGAAGATGTTAAGATGAGGTAAGAGAGAGAATGGACCCAAAAGAGCAGAGGAGAGAGAGAGAGAGAGTCAAAAGATACACAATAAGAGTTGAGCTAAGGAGGAAAGAGAAATAGAGGAGTGAAAAGAAGATAGGAAGGGGTGAAAGATAAGGGGTCAAGCCCATAATGAAGAGGAAGGAGACTACACTAGGAGGAAGAGTAGGAGAGAGTGTTGTGTCAGAGAGGATCATAGATGAAGATAGGTCGATGAAGAGGTGTGATGTCAGGAGTAGGGTGTCCAATGAAGATACCAGAAGTAGTGGCAATAGTGGATGAGAAGATGAATTCCGACCCCCTTTGATATTGCGATATGCGAGAACTTCAGAGGAGGATGAGGTGAAATGTAGAGGAGAAATGGTAGGAGAGGATGATTATGGTCCCCCAAGAGGAGGGTAAGAAGAGTTAGTGATAGTGGATGGTATTGCAAAGATGAAAGTGGGAAACTCTATAGGTTCCCTCATAAGAAATGATGGAAGAATATGGAGGTACCCCCCCTTTGAACCATCCCTCTTTCACATTTCTAACCAAGAAGAAAGAAAAACAGATAGTGCAAAAATAAGAGCAGAAGATGAAGTAGGAGAAAGGAGAGAAGAAACAAGTGAAGAAGAGGATGGAGTCAGTAATACTTTGCAATGAAGAGTATTACTACCAATATCCCCAACATCGAGTAGACAATAAAGAGTAAAAAATTTGAGGTTGACAATGGCGAATCAAAATTCCACTCTGAGGCTACTAATTTTCAAGGCCACTGTGATAACGGGATAAAAAAGGTCCCTAACAGACATCAAGAGATATTTTCTTAAGGAGTTCCAAAAACCTAAGTCATAATCTCAATGTGTTATAGATATTAAATAGATAAAGTATAAACTAGGAGAAGCCATGTGGGATTATAACCAACGGTTCAATATCTTGTTGGATAGGGTGAAATTTCATATCTAGGACTTGCAACATAGAGAATGGTTCATTGTGGGTCTTATTTCCCATATCTGAGTCCCTCTCACCCAAAATAATGTGAGAGTTCAGGCAGAGGTGGTAGAAATTGTGATGCTCCTAGAGGTGACACTAGGAGGAGAAACATTGGTAGGTTTGGTGCAGGTGCAGTCCCATCTTTCCAACCTAACGATGCAGTTGCAAGATATGGAAAAGGAAAAGGTGGTGCATGAGAAAATATGGTGTACAACGAGATCATATGGTCATCGTAGAGACTGATCCAGATGGATATTGGTGGCCACCCACCTTTTCCAACTGGCTCAAAACAGTTTTCTGACAATTTTGGCAATTTACTATTTTTAGCAGTTTTAACTTTCGGGGCCATTTTGAGGGCCTAAATGAAGTTTTTTTAGGATTGATCTCCTCAATTATATCCAAATACATGATTGAGACCCAAAAATGAATATCCTCGATGATACCTTTTCAACGGACTATCACACGCCTAAAACAAAGATCATATGCAAAAGTTACAACCTCGGGAAGTCGATGTACTAACTTACCCAAACGGGGCCCACATGACTTTTGGCGCTTCATCTCCGAGGGTTAGGTTTTTGGATGTCTATGGTTTTTGGAATTCTTTCTTATTGTAAAAATTCCTTTAGAGCCTCATTGTAACTTTCTTCTTGCGAATGCACACTGCCGTCACATCTCTTCTCAGAGATAAACTGCCACCATTCCAACAAGCTTGTTCGTGTTGCATTTTACAGTTTCATATTATTTCGTTATTGAATAGAAAACCAGTTTTACTGTATGTCTGTTATTTTGTGTTAAGCACCTGTTAATAATCTGTATTCATTTCTCTCTACTCATAAAATCCGGATCAGATGTATCAGAGTGGTCTGCTCCTTGTCGTCTTAATGCATGTCCCCAACGAGTTCGGAGTACAAAGAGTTGGGTCTCGATCTTGTTTCTCTTGAGGAAATAAGCTCTAGCAAGCCCAAGCGACCTCCAATGGTAGGAGAAAAGAAAGATGATGGGATAGGAGATCCTTTCAAACTGTTGACTGAGGAAGCCCTCACACAATAGAGGAACGAGATGATGGATAGTTTTGCGCAAATCCTTCGACGACTACCAACAGGCGACGCATCTTCTTCGAACGGAGGCGCCGCCCCCTTCAAGGCACAAATAAACTTCAATATTCCTATATTAGAAGGTCATATAGATGCAGATGTTGTAGACAAGTGGTTGAATCTACTAGAAAAGATTACTTTTGTGCTCCTCAAAGCCATTCCCCATGTCAAAGATTGGTGGGAAACTTTATGTGAGCGAAAGGAAACAAAGGAAACCTCATTATTTTCAGTCATGGCCACCTGGGAATCCTTCAGGGATATTATTAAGGAACAATACTACCCTATCGGAAGTTATGACGACCTATATACCAAATGGACCACACTGCGGCAAGAAAGAGACCAAGCAATGCCAGATTTCACAAATATCTTCCATACCTTGCACACCAAGTTGGATATCAAAGATTCTGAGCGATATCTGGTGCTCAAGTATCATGGTTCTCTGCATAGGTACATCTATACTAAAATGGAATTTCTAGACATCTCATCCTTGGGCGCGGCCTACCGATATGCCGTCAAAATCGAGAAGAATCTCAAACAAAAGGCATGAAAATTTGGGCCTAGGAACCCCTCACAACAAAAGCCAGGAAAGGGTGGCCCCAACCCACCAAACAAAGGACAGAGCAAAGATGGATAGTATCAGGAAAACCAGTCCAAGCCGCAAGAAAAGAAGGACACCAGAAAGACAAAGAAAGATACCGGGAAGTGGTGCGACTTCCATAAGAGCCCTTGGCATAAAACTACTGACTACCACTCAAAGTAGTCGTTGGTCACCGAAGTGAAAGCCTCTGAATCAGATGCAAATTATGACTCTGATCCAGAACCATAAAGGGGAAGACGGATCATTGACGCAGAACCCAGTGCCACCATTGCTACCACCAAGCTCTAGCCTTGTGAACCAGACGAGCCAGAAGAAGGAGAGCGCCTCTTCCATTCACAGATGTGGGTAAAAGGCACCCTGTTGCACTTCACCATTGATAGCAGTAGCCAGAAGAACCTCATCTCAATAGAGATCATCAAGCGGCTGGCCCTGCCAACAACGCCGCACCCACAACCATACACCATTAGATGGCTCCACTAAGGAAGTGATCTCCGCGTCAGCCAATAGTGTCGACTGTCGTACGGCATCAAGCCCTTCAAAGATGAGGTATTGTGTGATGTTGCTCCTCTCGATGTTTGTGATGTTATTTTGGGCCAACCTTATTTATGGAAATGTCATGTTGTATATGAGTCTAGGCCTCATAGTGTTATTATTACTTTGAACATGAAATTGTACAGGATACCCGAGGCAGTCCCACCTAGTGGTATTTCCTTGATCTCTACTAAGCAATGCAGGAAGGTCATCTCTCAGACGGGGAAGTTTGTCTTCTTCATGATTCACTCTCAGAATAAGCGAAAGATAACAACCACATCTAGGGTCTCTGCAGCTGACCTCTCCACACAGCAGAAGCAAGTAGATAAGGTCATGGAAGAATACTCGAATATCTTCTCCTCACCTACAGGGGTACCTCTGCACTGCCAGGTCAAGAACCCCGTCGATTTGACCCCTGATGCACCTCTACCCAATGGGCCAGTCTATCGTCGCTCTTTGTTAGAGAATGAGGAGATCAAGCGATAGATCCAAGAACTACTCCACAAGGGGCACATCCACCCCATCTCATCACCTTGCGGGAGCCCAATCGTGCTGGTACAGTAGAAAGATGGAACTTGGTGATTCTGTATTGATTACCGGGCTCTGAATAAAATCACAGTCAGAAACCGATACCTGATTCCCTGAATCAAAGACCTCCTTGATTAACTCACGGGGGCCAAATAATTCAGTAAGATTGATCCAAAGTCTGGCTACCACCAGGTCCCGATAGAACAGACAGATGTATGGAAGACTACCTTCAAGTCAAAGGAAGGCCTTTTTGAATGGTTGGTCATGCCCTTTGGTTTGAAAAATGCTCCAGCCACTTTCATGAGGATGATGGACGATATTCTGTGACCATTCACCAATACTTTTGTAGTGGTGTATCTGGATGACATTGTAATTTATAGCAAGACTTGGGCTGAACACTTGCAGTATATTCAACAAGTTCTGCACACCCTGTGACAGCAAAAGATATACACCAACTTGGAAAAATGCTCCTTCGACATGGACAGGGTCCATTACCTGGGCTACATCATTGATCAGCATGGCGTACATGTGGATCCAGCCAAGATCCAAGTCATCTATGACTGGCCATCCCCAACAACACTCACTGAGCTTCAAAGCTTCTTGGGCCTTGCCAATTTCTACCACAGGTTCGTGTTGGGTTTCTCCCATATTGCATGGGCCCTCAGCCAAATAAACAGGGGTGGTGGTAAGGAGAAATTTGCATGGGGCCGGTCCCAAAAATAAGTGTTCGATGATTTGAAGCAACGCTTATGATCATCCCCAGTAGTTTCACTACCAGACCTACAACATCCTTTTGAGATTGAGACATATGCTTGATACTATGTTGTGGGCACTGTTCTCACTCAGCACGGCCACCCCGTGGCCTATCATAGTGAGACACTATCAGATATTGTCTGTAAGTACCCTACTTACGACAAAGAAATGTACTCCATTGTGCAAGCATGCCGCCAGTGGAGACATTACATTCTTGGGAAGGAGACAGTCATCCACACTGATCATAAGCCACTACAGTTCATGCAGACATAGAGAAAATTGTAGAATGACCGCCATCAAAAGTGGTCCACATACTTGCAGCAATTCCACCTCAACATCAAGTATAAAACAGGAAGCACCAATCGCGTCACTGATTGCCTCAGCAGACCGCTAGTCGTGGCACTCACCACAATGCTAGACTCTTGTGGCCATGAGACATCTGGATGGCCCCAACACTATGAGACAGACCCTGACTTCGCCACCACCTACCAAATGTTGGGTGCAAACATAGTTGTCGATAATTTCCATCTTCAGTATGGGTTGTTGTGTCGTCTGGGCCATATCTGTGTTCCATAAAGTGAGCAAGCGAAGATGATCTGGGAATCCCACTACAGTCAGGTGTCATGACACTTCAGCATCGAAAAGACAGTGGCGATGCTACAAAAACATTTCTACTGGCCGAAACTTCCATAGGAGGTCAGGAAGTATATCAGGCCCTGCATTGCCTGCGCTATTTCCAAACCAACCACTAAGAAACAGGGTTTGTACAACCCTCTTCCTACTCTTGATAGGCCATGGGAATCCATCTGAATGGACTACGTGTCGGGCCTCCCATCCACCAAGCGGGGAAATGACTGTGTTTTTGTGGTTGTTGATCGCTTTTCTAAGATGGTGATTCTGGTTGCCTGCAAGAAGAGCATCACAACAAAGGCCACTGCCAAGATATTCTTTAAACGAGTCTAGGTACATTTTGGAATCCCACAAACCATTGTCTCAGATCGGGATAGTTGATTTCTCAGCACATTCTGGTCGAGCGTCTGGTCACTGCTGGACACCAAGCTCATAAAATCCACGACCTTCCCCTCCATACAGATGGCCAAATCGAGGTTGTAAATTGAATGATTGTGCATATCCTTCGCATGTATAATTCAAAGAAACCTTGCACATGGGATGAGAGCCTTCCCTATGTCCAACATAGCTACAACCAAGCCTTGCATAGCTCAACTGGCCACAACCCCTTTCAAGTGGGGTTGGGATTCCAACCATTGGGACCCCTAGATGTTGCACTTCCCCTTGCGGTCACCTTGACCAACTCATCTCCTACTCCAACTGAAGCTGAAAAAGCCACCCGGTTCATTGAGCGGGTCCAACACATCTGCCAACAGGTTCAGAATATCCTACAAAATTCCAATGACAAGTACAAATAGCGCCATGATCAACATCGGGTGCCGCATAAGTTTCAGGTGGGCGACAAAGTTTGGTTGCACTTGCAGAAAGAACATCTTATAGGACCCCATCGAAAGCTTTTCCCACTCCATTATGGTCCATACACTATCACCAAGTCCATGGGGGATAATTATTTTGATCTCAACATTCCTCCTTTCCTTGGTCTGCACCCAGTGTTCAACATGGATCTTCTTCGCCCTTATTTCCCACCATTATTGGACACCTCAGAAGTAGCAGAACAACTGACACCAATAGAGATAAACCCCGACTACCTACAACACACATCCAATGATCAGATTGTTGATAGATAGATCAAGGGCACTAGACAACAAAGGATCCAACTTTATCAAGTTGTCAAAGTAGTGCAGCTCCTGCACCAAGGCAAGTGGCTCACCCGGGGGAAAATTCAACAGAAATTTCCTCATATGATGGGGGACCTCAACGCAATGGAGACCATTGATTTCTAAGAAGGGAGGATTGATCCATATGGATATTGGTGGCCACCCACCTTTTCCAACTGGCTCAAAATAGTTTCCTGACAATTTTGGCAATTTACTATTTTTAGCAGTTTTAACTTCTGGGGCCATTTTGAGGGCCTAAATGAAGGTTTTTTGAGATCTAGTTCCTAAATGATATCCAAAGGCATGATTGAAACCCAAAAATGAATCTCCTCGATGATACCTTTTCAACGAGCTACCACACTCCTAAAACGAAGATCGTATGCAAAAGTTACGACCCCGGGAAGTTGATGTACTAACTTACCCAAACGGGGCCCACGTGACTTTTGGCGCTTCATCTCCTAGGGTTAGGTTTTTGGATGTCTAGGGTTTTTGGCATTCTTTCTTATTGTAAAAATTCCTTTAGAGCCTCATTGTGACTTTCTTCTTGCGAATGCGCGATGTCGTCACATCTCTTCTCAGAGATAAGCCGCCACCATTCCAACAAGCTTGTTTGCGCTACATTTTACAGTTTCATCTTATTTCGTTATTGAATATAAAACCAATTTTACTGTATGTTAATTATTTTGTGTTAAGCACCTATTAATAATCTGTATTCATTTCTCTCTACTCATAAAATCCAGACCAGAGACGATTATCCTATGATGGGAAATTATCTAGTGACTGGTGTGCCGAATCCATTTTTGGTTGGGCCTTAGACAGAATGGTTCAATGTTTGCATCGAGTGGGGACATATACCACTCCACTTCCCAACATTGGAGAAATATTAGAAGACTCACCATACTCCATTCTGTGATTTTTGCAAATCCATTGGGCACAATGTGAACAAATTTTAGTCACTTCAATTATGTAGTATCACATCAGTGATGTATTTCAAGTTCAAGAAGAGTAGAAGGGTGGTGAACGTCTAGCCGTTGAGAGTGGTGAATATCAAGGAGGCCCTAGAGGTGGATATGTATGTGTCCGAGGAAGAGGATATGGAAGAGGTGGAGGAAGACCCCCCACTTATTTTAATTGTGGTAATATAGTCCATGTATTGAGATATTACATTGAATTATGCTCTCTATGTGGGCACTATTATAATACTGAGCATGTCACAAAGAATTGTCTAGACTTATTGAATACATGGAAAGATAAGAAGGCACACTACAACATGATCACTACAACTCCATGTGAGAATCAAAAGAAGGATGAAGAAGCATTTTCTAGACTTATTGAAGAAGTGGGAAGAAAAGAAGGAACACTAAAACATGGTGACTATAACACCATGTGAGAATCAAAAGAAGGATGAGGAAGTTAATGTGTGGGTGATAAACTAAGGTAGAGAAAATATGGGAATGAAATTTGAGAATGAAGAAATCTCAGGCCAAAGAATGAAGGGGAATATTAGAAAGGCAGTGTAGCCTAATCCTATTCTTGATGTTTCACAATAGAAGCCATTTTTGCGTGACATGTAGAAGGCCCTACAGGAAGAAATAGCATGCGAAGAGTTGTAGAACATGACACAAAGGTCGCCGGAATATTCTTGAGTTTATGAGGAAGTATAGTGTGCGACACAAAGGTTATTGCAGGAATCTCGAGCCCATGAAGATTTGCAGTGTGCCACACAGAGGACTTTGGAGGAAGATCGTGTACATGAGGAGATATAGTGCACAAAAAAAAGGTCATTGGAAGAAGCTTGTAGGAAAGAATAATTACAAAGAGATGAACAAAGTTCAATAGAGAAGAACGTGCGTGAAGAGTTGAAGTGCACAACTCAAGAAGAAGAATTGTGCAATATGGATCATGAAGAAGAAACTGAAGAACAAGTAACTTACTACTTGTGTTATTGTCTTAAGTTGTTAAATGATCCTGATGTTGCGAGAAAATTGACACATATGTTAGCAACCTACATACCGGAGCAAGGAAAAAATATAGCTATATCATCCTCCCTACTAGAAAGGGATGTGTGTCAGGTCAGTAAAGATAATTTCATAGGAAGAGAGTTCAAGATGATGACTAAACTTGGAAGCTATAAGATGGATGGTGTCATTTTGGATTTCGGATCTGATGTGAACATATTGCTGAAGAAATCCTAGTATTTGATGGGTAAATCGAACTTGGTCTAGTCACTTGTTCAACATCGGTTGGTGAATCAATATAGAATCTATCCTATAGGCCGAGGAGAGTAGGTCAAAGTGAACATAGAAGGGGGTGAAGAGGAAGGAATATTTTAAAGTGATCGAGATCATGGATGACTCATATCCATACCTTTCCTTACTTGGCATTGATTGGGCCTTCGAAAACAATGTTGTGTTGAATATAAAGAAGAGACAAGTGTCATTTTAGATAGACACCCTACGCATGATTTCTCCATTAGATCTTAATGAATGAGACAAATAAAACGAGCTTGTGAACAATCATGCACAAAGCTATTTTATTGAAAACATATACCAGATCATGGGGTGTAGGGAAGATCATATCAATCCCATTGTGGATGGGAAGATGAGTTGGAGAAGCATGAATTCCTATGATATTGATTTAGAGGATTCCTTGGAGAGGTGGAAGCAAAAAATATACAAATTATCTACTAAGAGGTGTGTGTGAATTACCATTTCAGGGCATGGTGATGAATTTGGTCCCTATTTTTTTATGGGAAGGATCCAATGGATACGTTAATTGTATGGATGCAGCATATCCCTCCCCTCCACTGGGTGTTTTCCCTCGATATAATGTTAATAGGTATACCTGTGTAGCGATGGGAAATTCATCAGGCACATTACTGTGAATATAAATTTGTGGAAGGTTCTATATAGGAAAGGTTTAGGCTAGGGGTGGACACCCTCCAATACATGTGTTCTTACGAGAGGCATTGGGTGGAAAAGTAGCAGCGGGGTGCACGAAATATAGCTATCAAAACTCAATGTGATCAATTGTAAATAAATTCCATCTGCTTAGTCCGTTTATCCCATATCGAGCAAAAAGACAAGCTACACAGAATTAATGGAACAATAGGAAGTCAACGAATGCTCCTAGGTCCAACAATGACTAGTGTATAAAATCCATGATGGAAATATGGAGGTTGGATCCTCGTGAAAAAACATCGTGACTCATCAGGGGCCACTATGATAGACTAAGACTTAGTGAACCAATGAAAGGGTGCGTAAGAATCATGCGCGACACTCCTTGAAGAATAATACTTGTGCATGTACAAATTTGTCAACATCAAATTAAAGAGTTAGGCAACATAAACCCTTCCATGAAATAAATATCAACATATATATCATGTGTTTCCAAGGGTTAACATGTTTTGACAATGCTTGATGATACATTCCAATATATGATGCGAATGTTATGCACATTTGAAAATAGATATGAGTTTGAATGTCTCTTGAATGCGAGAGGACAGATTGGGCCTTTAACTAGAATGTTGTGTTGAATTTGATGAAGAGACATACACCCTATGCGTGATTTCACAATTAGATCCTAATGAAGGTAACATATATAATCATCCCGTGAATGAGGATGTGTAGAGACCTATTATTGAAATATATACCAGATCATGGGGCACAAGGAATATTATATCTATCGCACTATGAATGGGGAGATGAGTTAGAGAAGTGTGAAGTCCTATGATACTGATTTAGAGGATGTCATGGATAGGTGGAAGCAAAAATTGTATGAAGTATCTACTAGGCGGTGCATGTGCATTACCTCTTCAATGCATGAAGATGAATTTGGGACCTCTCTGTTTGATTGGTCATATCCAATGGATACTTTAATTGTTTGGATGTAGAATATACCTCCCTTGACTGGGTGTGCACCCTCAATACATTGTAAACATGTATACTTGTGCAATGGTGGGAAACCCATTGGGCATTGATCCATGAATGGAAAGTTGTAGAATATCCAAAACTAGAAAGGTTCAGGCTGTGGGTATAAATATTCCAAAACATGTGTTCCTATGAGAGGCATTGGTTGGTCAAGCAACAATGGACTGCATGAAAGTTATATCTAAAAATTCGATGTGGTTTGTCAGAAACCAATTCCGTCCACTTAGTCCCTCTAGCCTCTATCGAGTAAACAAACAAGTTGCACAAATTTAAAGAAACAGTGGGAGGTTAGTAGATTCCCTTAGGTCCAAAAAATACTAGTGCATGCCCTCCATGGTGGAAACCAAGAGGGTAGATATGAATGAAAAAGCGTCATGACCCACCCAAGGTTGCTGTGGTAGACTGAGACATGATGAAATGATGCAGGGGTGCAAAATAATCATGCACGTTCCCCAAAGAATAAGACATGCACATGCATAGATCCATCAACATCAAATTAAAGAGTAAGGAGGAATAAATCCTTCCACAAAATAAATATCGACATATCTGTCATACCTTTCCAAGGGGTTAACATGTTTTGACAATACCTGATGGTAAATGCCAAGATGATGTTTGAATATTATACACATTTTAGAATAGAGATGATTTTAAATGTCCCTTGAATGTGAGAGGACAACCTATAAAAAAACAAAGGGAATTTGATACAAACATATACCAAAGCCTCTTCTACCCAACAATGTTAGTTTTACAGGATCTTGGATGGGGAAATTTCAAGATGTTCACTTCTTTAACTACGACATATGCAACCTTGTCCAATTACCAACCCAATTCTTTTCCATCTACACCCAACTTGTTCTGCATGTGGAGGGACAAAAATGGTTCTTACATAAGAATGGGCCAATAAACTTTGACGAGTTGACATACTATCCTTGGTCAAGTGTCCTCACTTTGGCCATGGGGATTTAGTTACCATTTGTGTTCACTTTTTTCTTACTCAATTACACAGTGGCTACCTCTAGTTGGGAGAAAAATTCACATTTGATGCAGAATAAATCCATGAAGTTACCATACTTCCCGTGCATGGGGAGGAACCCAAAAATTATCTAAAATATAAAAACACTTCCCAGGATTATGTGTATGGAAAGTACAACACGTGTCAGGGAACATTCAAGGTGGTGATTTCAAAAAACAGTGATCAACAAGTTTGGTTTTCCACCCAACTGCTAGCCTGCAAGATATTTTAGAAATGCAAGAAGGATGAGTGTTCGCATGGCATCATCGTAGTTGTTGAACAATGTCTAGTTATCCTAGAGATGATATATCCTCAATAAATTCGTCGATGATTTCTTGGATGCACAAAATTTTGGGAAGGACTTCCATTACAGTTGTATTAAATTTCTTCTTTCCATGGTTCACTGGAGAATCCCTCCAAGGTTTTAGCATGGCACTATGGGTGTCCTAGAATCCCCCCCCCCCTCGATTCCTACCCTTTCAAGTTATTGGAGACCCTGTCATTCAAGAAACAAATGATATAATATTTCATATGTGATACCAACAACTTATCTAGGTGACCACCTCGCAAGTATGCATCCTGCGCAATATCATCAACATGTATTCGAATTATCTTATATTTGAATGAAATTTTCATAAAATTTATATATATCATAGTGATGACTAGGGGGGAACCATTGCATTACTTCCCTTCTATATCATGGAAGAATATATCCAATAAGGGGTGGTAGAGTGGCCAAAACATATGAAATCGGTCTCGGATGATGAAATATACACTCTTGAAGTACGCACTAAACACAACTAGGATCAAAGGCAGGACAAGGATGCATGAAAGAAGGAACAATGCATGACCCCCACTAGAGGGGTATCCGAGGACAAGTATTCTTCTAATCAGAAATACGAACCAATTACTACATCCATAGACCTACTCCACATCAGGTCCAATTGTAAACACATGAATTTTGATCAACATACAATGACCTTACCAACACACAATGTGCAACAACCATTGTAGTCAAAACCCACCATTGAAAAATGACAATGGAATGACTTGACCATTAGAGTGGCCACTCCTCCTATATAGTAGGAGTTGGAATGAATGGCGCTTGGGATTGTGACTCTGGTCATTTCCCTCTAAAGAATTTTTTTCCTGTAACAACATCTTCAGATAGAGGCCACTCATAATTTTGACGATCTCTGCTTCTAGTGTGCAAGTGTCATTCCTTTTGTTGACACAAAACCTCATCCATCAACCCTAATTCATGGCTCCAATATTCATGCATGGCTACTTTGATTTGACCCTTCACTGGTCACCTCGACAAACATGCTCAATGTAGGGATCCCTTTAGCACCAATTCCTAATCTCCCTTTAGCACAACTTCAATTGCAAAATCAAGTAGAAATTGCAGTGCACAACCAGATTCATGTGCACTATCAACAAGAGGCTCATGCTCACCAGGTCTTGAAAAAACTATATGACATAGAAGTCTCAACACATAAAAACACAACCGCTCAAGGGTATGGTCAATAGTGCACATTCCTAATACCTCAAAGGAGGCTCAAACATTCCTCCCTTTATTAATTATTGAAAGTAAAAGATCATATTTAGTAATTGGAGTCATAGAACCTACCACTCCACACTTGGATCCAACAAAACACACCGGAGGGTCTAGAGATGCAGAAAAATATTGTTGTGGACGAATAATCCATCTGTGACGTCCAGACTAGACTAAAGTATTTTCCTAGATTGGTTGAATATAGTTTCACCCTATGGACCCACTTACAGAGTACACTAGAAGTCATCTCCATCGATGATAGGGTTCATGTGGTAGAAACAAAGGTTGTTCAAAAAAAGAGAATTTTAGATTCTCTACCCTAAGTGGGTTAGTGCCAAGCTATTATGATAGCCATCATGACCAAGAAAACGTAAATCAATACATAATGTGTGGAGCAGAAGAACATTTAAGAGTTGGAAAATGATGTGGCTAATAAGGCCCAAATATTTTATACTCAGTTGACATCCATGCAACTTTTCGTTTCTCCCATGATCGAGGATATGGATTCTGTGGAATTGAAATCTCCTCAGGTTAAGATAGATGATGCAAAGGAAGTCGTTCAACTCACACAAGAAATTCATGACACCCTTGATGAATCTGATAATCAGTTCAAGGTTTCCTTCAAGAAATACTAAAAAGGGTTCCTTTCTTAGAATTAGTTATACCATAAGCAAGCCATTGGCTCAAGGACAAGCCAAATAATAGTGGTGGGGGATTTTTGGCACCCAAAGTTTTAGGGTAAATATTGTACGTGCGAAAAAAGGCATGAACTATAGTTTTTGTGCACATAAAAACAATTGTGCAAGGGATGAAATAAGGTGTGTGCACCAACTAGAAGTTCCACTATGCACACTAGAAATAAAGAATATACCACATGCACATTATAATCAAGAAGAGAATATTCAGAAAATATTCCTGAATGATTAACTTAGGAAGAATGAGATATCATGGAGCAGTTAATGAATGATTTGGAAAGTTAGTTAAGACTACCACGACTCCAAAGAGGATATGTGGAATACATGCAAGCAACATAAGCTTGCATGACTGGAAGTCAATAGAACGAGTGGAGCATAACTGAATGTGACATAGTGCCAAAGTAGAGAAATAAACGAAAATGAAGCATTGACGACACAAAAGAGGTTGGTGTTTCTATTATTTTTTTGGTTGATTATTGTTCATTTAGTGGGTTCACTCTAAATGTTGTCATTTGAGAGATGAGTTTGGTGATGTTTTGTAAGAGTCTATTTGTGAGCCTAGTTTTGTAGTACATGTAGAGTCTAAGATAAAGTGCATGGCTCCTTGTAATGAACTACTATGAGAATGTGTGAGAGAAAAGGGCATTGTTTCTGATAAATGATGAGTCTCTTGGTCAATGTGTATGATTGTTTGAATGAATAGAATACAAGCTATAACTATTCGTGTCATTTACTTTGTTGATTATGTGTCTAAGGAATGTATGTGTTAATGTTACATGTTGTTAATCATTAATTATATTTAATTGGAATGTATGAATGTCAGCCTGAGTGGATTCCTTGTGTAAGTTAACTCTTCATCACTGACACAAGACCAGATGGTCTCTGTGATTATCATGGCATCTCGGGTGAGACCTTCTTCAATATTCGACTAAGTATTGATATGTTGAGGCCTTGGGTTTTTTTTTGGTAAAATATGGAAAAACCCTAGGTCATCAACCCCCCAATTTTAATAAGGATGTGTGCAAGAGAGCCAACACTTCCCCACTTTTATGGAGGTCTGTTGAACAAAACTTGATCACCTCTATTTTCCTTCTCCTGGAATAATAATAAAAACAATTATCAAAAGAAGAAAATTTTGAACTATTATAAGCTCATGGTGAATCCCTCAATATCAACTTTGTGATACATTTTTCATAATCAAGATCTTACTTCGTATACCTAATATATTCAATATTTTGTCCAAAAGTCGGACAGAGAGATTACAAAAAGAACTTTGAATAAATTTTCTAAGTGTCACATTCTCCTCTCCATTTTAAAATTTTTGAATAAGTACTCTCCTCACTTAGTCATTTCTCTCACCTTTCATATCCACACTTAACCTCTCCTCTCCTTTCCCTAAACCTATATTCATACTCTCATTCCATATTTATCCATTTTCCCATTACTCTCATATTCCCCTTACTACTCCCCACACTGTAACATCCCAAGACCGAGCCCCAGTTGTAATTGAAATGTAATTATGTTTGTAGGTTGGTGAGACAAGTAATTATAAGATGGTAGGATTATGTGTATATTAGGCCGAAGAGCCTATATGCTAAGGTCAGTGGGCCTGATTTTTGTTTATGTAATTATGTAGATTATTAATACAATACATCGTTGTGTGTAGACCGACCACGAAGAAAGAGTTATGGGGGACTAAGCTCCATTGGGTAGGGAAAGGAATGGGGTTGAGAGGATAACAAAGAGGAGCTAATATTGAGGGCTTAACCCAAGGGGAATATTATAATGTATTTATGAAAAGTACTAAATTTGGGAAAATAAACCCAGTTATCCTAAGTTCCTTTGAGGAGAGGAACAAAATCCAAGTGGAGAGGAGCATGCTCCTAGAGAGCCAAGTGTCACCCAGGATGAATGTTGATTTATGTAGGAAGTTCCACCTTTTTTGGGGTTCACGAACCATTATGGACACCTTCCTGAGGATTTTGCTCTCACCATTGCAGCTCTCTCATGATTATGCAAGATGACCATTCTCATCATTTTTCTTGCTCACCCTCAACATTTTGACTAGTCTGGACATTTAGTTTCCCACGATTTCATCCTCAAAATGCTAGCCATCCCTTGTGCAATTCACATACACATTGAACAAGTACACATCTAGAATCATTTCTGCCTTTGTGAACCTTTGTAAATTGTTGAGTCGTTCCCTTGCCTTACCCTATTTTTGGTGGTTGTGTATTGAAGAGGTGGGTTGTTAGGCTCGTGGTTGAATAAGAAGGTTGTCAGGCGTATGAGAAACTCTCTTCAGGTGAGAGAGTTTGATAGGAAGTGAGTTATCCTGGAGGGAGTCTAATACCAACTATGGAGCTCTAAGAATTCCTGATCTGACCTGTTGTTGAGTAGTGAGTGTAAGTAGGCTCCTTGGAGAGAATCCTTCCAGTTTCATAGTGCAGTTTCATGTAGCCTCAGCCTAGGTATAGGATTCCTTTGCCCTGGATGGAGCTTAGTCCTAGCTCGGGGGTGACCCACTGCTGAGGGTGATGAGCAACGTGGTCTATGGATAGGAGGTTTGTGGAATGTCTACACATAGTTGGTGGTATTCTCTAAAAAGATAAGTACCATTTATGTGGTCATTTACTTGCTTTGTATTTGTACATGTTTTATATTTATGAGTTTAGCTTATTTATGAGTTTACTGTTATTTCCACATTTATCTGTATATTAGCATAATGTAATTGTTTGTTAAGTTATATATGTATGCTGTTATACAAGAGTTTCTGTGTGCCATATCCCAGCAGGTCTATGGCTAGGTATGATACATTTTGGGTTATGAGAAGCTCAGTAAGAATGTGTTTTTTAGTATCATGACCCAACTTGAGTGGTCGTGTATGTTACAAAATGGTATCAGAGCTAAGTGAAACTTCCAAGAAGTGACGTTTCCCGACCCGTTGGTGGGTGTGGACATAAAAAAATGGTATCAGAGCTAAGTGAAACATCCAAGAAGTGACATTGCCTGACTTGTTGGTGGCTGGGGATGTTACAAAATGGTATCAGAGCCATGGTTTAAACACAGAGCCTGGATGGGCCATGTTAGTGAAAGATAAAGAAAAAGCTTCAGAAAAGAATTGTTGTTGAAATGGACAAAATTCAAGTTCAGAGCCCATGGTTTCAACACTGAACCTAGATGGGTCGTGTATGAGTAAGTGGAAGTTACAAAGTGCCAGATGGGAGTTGAAATAATAATTGGCCAGTGTTCAGAAACACAGGAGGTGTAACAAGTTTAAGAAATGGCCATAGGGAAAGAAATCACAACATTCATGGTGTTGGGCCGTCAGATTTGGGAGAGAGCAAGATAAGTCGTGAGATCAAGTGAAGATTAAGTCACGGCCCTCAGATCTCATTGAAGGGGGATCGACGATGGGGAACCATTGCAGAAATCACAAGAGAAATTAAAGTGTGAACAAGTTGAGACTCCGCAATCCCTCAGGATAGTCAATATTTCTAGATCAACATATCAACGTTGGATATCGATACCACTACGGATGAGCATATTCGCATTGCGGATATTGGGAAGGAAATTAAAGCATGAGAAAGTTGAGTTTCTGCAATCAGTCGTGGTCATTGATCTTCATGATCCATTAAAACACAACTGTAGATCTTGCAAAGTGAGATAAGCACCCAAAGGTTAAGCCGAGGTCACAACTCTCGGTCACATGTAGAGAATACAGAGCAAATTTCGTGCATTTCCTATCTATCGATCCAAATAGGAGACATGTGTCAGAAGATCATCTTGTTCGAGGTTCGACATTCGAGAGAAATGGAGTGTGCCAATGCTCAAACTCCTGAAGTATCAAAGTTTGTGTTAAGAACCAAACTTCAATATAGCATAGAAAAACCTCAGGAAAAGTACTCAACGCCTTGAAAAAGAGATAATTTCAGATAATAAGCCTCTTCGAGGGGGAAACCTCCTTTTACCCCACTTAAATGTTCAAGTACAAGAT
>ML779806.1:953257-975126 GCA_009831015.1 Picea engelmannii
TGGTATATATAGGAGACTAGGAGGTATAATTACAAATAATGGCCTAAAGCCGACATAATTAAAATAACATTACTAATCTAAATTACAACTAATGGCCTAGAGCCGACATAAATAAAATAGCATTACTAATCTAATATGCCCTAATTAAGGGGTAATGAGCCAATATTAGGGCTTAACAGTTTGAAGTTTATCCAGACCATTCATCGCAGGAGATGCGTGTCCGAAGATTGGCTTGTTCAGGAATTCTACGTTTGGGAGAAACAGGGCATGCTAAGGTGAAATCTCCCAAATCTTGAAGTCCCGAAGTAACGTGGCCTGCTAACGTCACTAGGGGTGACATGGACACATGGGATGTGTTCCACATGTAAGTGAGTTATTATGTGACATATGTCACCCTCCTAATTGGTCCATGTGTTAGTTTCATGTGTCCTGCCACATGGCGCTCCTGGTGGTGGCACAAGGTAGTTAAGATTGGTGAAGAATTTAGCCGGATCGGGCTCGCATAACTTTGATCACGATCTATCAAGATCGATGGTCGAGTGGCATTGCGGAGATCATAGTTGCGCGGAGGATAATTATACAAGGAGGTCCCACAATCCAAACCACGGTTTCCCAGAAGGAGTATGTGTCAACGTGGGGAAAATTATAGAACGATCGGTGGGTTACTCTAAAACCGCCAACCCATGTCCCCACAATTTGAAATGTATAAAGTTTGATGTGACTTTTTTAGCATTTATTAGTTCAAGCATGGAAACTGTGGGCCCCAGTGGATGCGTGGCACCAGATCGTGAAGTCCAAAGAGTTGACACTCCGAAATAAATGGTGCATGAAGGAATGGAAGGAAGAATTTTCCAAATTTTCATAGCGCCGAGGTGACGTGATGTAATGATGTCACTGGGGGTGACATGGAAGTGTTCAGAGATTAGTTGTTCAGGAAATTTGGGATGTGCAAATGTGAAATCCTTTGAAGTCCCAAACCTTCGAATCTCCGAAGTCCTGGAGCTCTGAAGTTGGGAGTTATGTAATGGGTATCAGTTGTTGGATGATGGGAAGTCGTAGATCGTTGATCCACCCTACCTCACGAGTTTTACATTTTGGTACTCTGAGAGATTTGTTGGAAATTTCTTTGGAAACTGCTGAAGCCAGAGTCCCCAAAGCTCCGATCCACCTTAGATCCGAGCAAGGAATGTGGACTATAGATCCACTGTTTTTCGCACGTTGTCAGTTCGTTGTTCTATGATGTTTGGGACGGGTGGAAAAAGGGAAACCTTCAAAGTTCTAGAGACCTGAAGTCCCGATGCTCCATATAAGCACCTATCAACCTAGCACTTGGTCACAACCCATGGTCACATGAGGTTGGGGGGCAAAGAAAAGGGCTAGTGCCTAGAAATTGATTTCAAAACAAGGGGGGATTAAAGAAAGAGTCTGTGGGGTCCTGAATCATATGGACCTATACCTAAAGATGTAAATAAGTCCTATGTACCTTACGAGAGGATCCAACTTGACTTCAAGAACAAAATTCATCTCTAGAAGAAGATCACCTGTGCAAAGATCAGCTTCATAAGAAAGGAAATTTTTGGATAGCCATTAAGGTTAAGGTAGCTCACACAACCATGGTGAAAGAAGCTATAAGAGCCATCAATCTAAGGAAAGAATAGATCGTGACTGTCAAAGCATGAATTCAGTAGAAAGACACAACAACTGTCATATCTGGGAATTGCAGAGGGGGACCGTCGGATCAACATCTGATTAAGTCATGACCATCGGATCATCACAAGTAATATCTACGGTGGAGAGAAGTTTCAAAGATTACGAGAAGAAATAACATCCATGCAGATTTAACCTCCAAAATCCTCCTAAACCGTCGATCTGTAGATTCAGAAAGATCAACGGTTGGCATCGATTCCACTGTAGGCGAGCAGTTTCTATTGCGGAACTCGGGAAAGGAGATAAATGTTGCGCTAGTTGGGACTCTGCAATCGTCCCTGATCGTATATCTCCATGTTGGTTCAAGCATGACCATCGATCCTCTATAGGAGGTCAGTGCCTGAAGAATTGAGCGAGGTCATAGCCTCAATCACCTGGGTCGGAGTTATAGGTCCTTTGGGCATATGGAAGAACTATGTTCAATGCCTCTATATTAAAATTGTGGTTATGAAGATATTCGATCCTGTTAGTGATCGAATATGATAGCTAAGACAATCCTTGGCACCCCGATTTTGGGGTTTAAAATGCAGTTACAATAGAAGACTACATAAAAGGGTTTTAGGATGGGAGGGCCTTCATCAAAAAATTTATGCTCAGGACTCATAATTGAGTAAGGAAGAAGTCATGGGAAGTTCTTGGAAAGAGGATTCCAACTATTCAACCATAATTAAGGATTGAGCAGCTCAAATCACATGAAGTCAGAAAGAATATTGCAGGTGACCATAAAAGAAAAATTGTGCCTATGTTACCAAAATGATATACCGTGGTTCTAGCTAACAAATTTTGATGTATGCCTTTTTTCAGATGTAATGATTACATTTAAAACACAAAAATAAGATAGAGATGTATAAAGATCAAAGAAAGAATGACAAATATATCTCTTCACTTTAGATTTGATATCTTTAAGAAGTTATTGGATCATATGTTGGGTCCAGTAAGAAACATGGAAAACCCGAGTAAAATTCTGGTTCGGGGAAGACCTGTTATATACGGATTGATATATATATCAGAATGCTAGTTTTTTAATCAAGAAAGATGAAATGTGTGCATGGATAAAGTGACAACATCTCCAAAGTTCAATCCTATAGTTTGGAGATAGAAAATTTCTATCAGAATGAGTAGTGGAAGCATGGTATGAAGGTCATCAATGGTGACATGTTGGAAGTTGAATATGCATGTCAAAAGGAAATCATATGGGTTATGATAGGAGAAAGTAATAATTCATCAAGAAAATCCAAGTGATTATATGCTCAATCATGGAAAGGATAAATCAAGTACCTCAAGAAGTAAGTTGGTGTTAACTATCCAAGGTTACTTAGAGAACATGACTGAATATATAATTGGGTCATCTAGGAGTTGGATCAGAGGGATCCAAGTAATAGTGGGATGCTGAAAATTAATATCAACATAATATGTAGTTGCAAGTCCATGAACATCCTAAGATAATGGTAGAAGAAATCATGAGGTAGATATCAAGAAAATGGAAATGCAGGAAAACACTCCAGGATGGAAATCAAGAATAGTAGAGGATTGTTGATGCATTCCAAAGGTATTGAATATATTTCCACAATAGCATGGAGATGTCAAAGCCAAGAAAGACTTCGAAAATAAATGAATCTCTGTAGAGAGTCAGTAAGGAACCATGACAAAGAAATTGGTTCTATGCATGATTTTAAATGAAAAAGAGATGGTTCCTGAGAAGAATCCATCTCAAGTGGCATAAATCCATGAGTCACATCCCCAAAGGTTGGAGGTATCACTTGAAATTATGAAATAAATTAAATGCAATATTAAGTACTTTTAATTAATTCTATGCAGATAGGAAAGGAGGCATATGTGCATCCTTACATTATGCTAGAGATTCTCTATGCAAGCCAAGTTTTAGGCTAGTTGGCAAGGAGAATAGAAGAGTGCAAGAAAACTCAAATACTAAAGTACTTAGTGAGGAAAGGGCCGAAGTAGTTCAGTCTGAAAAGTAAATGGATGTTGAAGATCCAAAGTATATAAGACAAGATGATTGGAATTATAATTCATCCAAGTATGATTTGGGATAAATGGATCCAGGAAATAAATAAAAGATGAAGGTTAATATCAACTTAGCATTAAGCTGGAAAAGAAAATGCAACTAAGAGTGATTTGGCTAGAAAGTGCTCAGGTCAGAAATAACCATGCACAGTGGTTTCAGTGAGAGCACATGAAGATTCTGGAATCCAAAAGAATTGAATACTTATAGGACCAACAAGGGAAAAAATGATACAAGGAGAAAGAACTTGCTATGATTACTGCAGCAGCAAGTGTGTTATGGCTTGTTGGGATAGACATAAAGAGAGAATGCTTACATGTTTGCAAGTGTTGTTGATGATGTTTCTACAAATGGAAGGAAGCAACAAAAATCTAGAATGTTGATTATAAGACTGATAAGAGGCATGAGAGATTCTAATGTCATCAACTAATCAAGTAGCATCAAACTCGTTTAATGGTAGCTATGTAGATGAGATAATAATGATCAAAGTTGGAATGTTGGAAAGAAAAACTGTTGTTGAGGACACTAAATCCCTATAATTGTAGAACCTTGGTGGGGTTCTAGTAATGGGTTAGCACTCTCCTTGTGTGTGAAATACTTGGCAAGATGCATCACTGAAGGAATGCATAGCAGTGAAGGGATGCCTGAGCCTGGAAGGGCGAGTGCAACAAGGAGGAGGCAACTCAAGGATGCTTATGGCATGGTAGCTTCCATAAGGAGGGTGTGTCAAATGGAACAATGAGATGAATTATTTTCGGAAGAAACTCTATGGAATAGAGAAATTGACTTTGAATTGCAGTATGAATACCATAATTGGTGCTGGAAAGAAGAGCACCAGATGGATAACAAGATTCCAATAGGTAAATCTTGGAGATTTTTAAATAATTTGAATGGTACATGGTATATAATGCACTGAGGATAGTGCATAAATAAGGGGAGGGGATTGTAACATATGAAGACCGAGCCCCCATTGTAATTGAAATGTATTATGTTTGTAGGTTGGTGAGCCAACTCATTATAAGCTGGTAGGCTTATGTGTTTATTAGGCCGAAGAGCTTAGATGCTAAAGTCAGTGGACCTGATTTTTGTATATGTAATTATGAAGATTATTAATAAAATACATCGTTGCGTGTAGACTGATCACGAAGAAAGAGTTATGGGGGAATAATCTCCACTGGGTAGGGAAAGGAATGGGGCCCAGAGGCTAGGAAAGAGGGGCTATTATTGAGGGATTAACCTAAGGGGAATATTATAATGTATTCTTGAAAAGTACTAAAGTTGGGAAAATAAACCCAGTTATCCTATGTTCCTTTAAGGAGAGGAACAAACTCCAAGTGGAGAGGAGCATGATCCTAGAGAGCCAAGTGTCACCCAAGATGCATGCAGATTTATGTGGGAAGTTCCACCTTTGTTGGGGTTCATGAACCATTTTAGCCACCTTCCTGAGGAGTTCACTCTCACCATTGTAAATATCATGATTATGCAAACTGACCATTCTCATCATTTTCCTTGCTTGCTCTCAACATTCTAACCAGTCTGGACATTTAGTTTCCCACGTGTTCATCATCAGCATGTTGTCCATCCCTTATGCAGTTCATGCATGCACTGAACAAGTACGCATCCAGAATCATTTATGCCTATGTGAACCTATGTAAATCACTGAGTCATTACCTTTCCTTACCCAATTTTTGGTGGTTGTGGATTTAAGAGGCGAGTTGTCAGGCCCGTGGTTGAAGAAGCAAGTTGTCAGGCCTATGAGAAACTCTCTCCAGGTGAGAGAGTTTGCTGGGAAGTGATTTCTCCTAGAGGGATTCCAGTACCATCTATAGAGATCTGAGAATTACCGATCCGACTTGTTGTTGAAGCCCTGGAAGGGTAGTGGAGAAGCCGATGGATTGTTGAACAATGGCAGTGCATATTCTCGAGGTGGGACAGGCATGTGGGGAATGAGAGTCCATGAGAAGTGGGTGTAAGTAGGCTCCTTGGATAGTATCCTTCTAGTTGCATAGTGCAGTTTCTCGTAGCCTCAACCTAGGTCTAGGATTCCTTTGTCCTGGGTGGAGCTTAGTCCCAACTCGGGGGTGATTCACTGCTGAGCGTGATGAGAAACATGGTCTATGGATGGGAGGTTCGTCGAAGGTCTGTACACAGTTGGTGGTCTTCTCTAAAAAGACAAGTACCATTTATGTGTTCATTTACTTGCTTTGTATTTGTACATGTTTTATATTTATGAGTTTATCCTGTATATGTTGTACGTATAGGATTTATTGTTACTTCTGCAATTATTTGTATATTAGCAGAATGTAATTGTCTATTAAGTTATATATGTATGATGTTCTGCAAGCGTTTATGTGTGCCATATCCCAACAGGTCTATGGCTGGGTATGATACCTTTTGGGTTATCATAAGCTCAGTAAGAATGTGTTTTTCGGTATCATGACCTGGCTTGAGTGGCCGGGTACGTTACAAAATGGTATCAAAGCTAAGTGAGATGTCCAAGAAGTGACGTTGCTTGGCCTGTTGATGGCTGGGGACATTACAAAATGATATCAGAGCTAAGTGAAACATCCAAGATGTGGCGTTGCTCAACCTATTGGTGGCTGGGGATGTTACACACACTAATAACCATTTTCCCATTTTTCCATCTCCCCTCCTCTCATTTCCATACTTAACCATTTTCTCACTTCCACTCAACTCTCCTACTATATATTCCACGCCTAGCCATTTTTACCTCTTTCATTCCTTATTCTCCTTTCATTACTTAGCCATTTCCACATTCACATTCATTTTTCCTTTTATTTTGTTTCCAATATTCTTTTATTTTTCCATTTCCATTATCTCATTTTCCATTTCCTTTCCATTTTCCTTATTCCTTTCCTAGATTTGACGTAATTCTTTTTATATTTCATTTTATTTTCCATATTTATTTTATGTACTTCGCATGATTTATATTACTCTCCCCTCTCCAACAATTAGTCAAATTTATGACTTATTGTGGCTTGGTGATATTTCTTAAGACTATACCTTATCTCCACGACCTCCACAATGCACCACACCCTTAAATTCCACCACACTCATTATGCACCTATACTTATAAATATTCACAACTCTTTTTCCTATCTTTCACTAAATTTTACTATGTAACTCTTCCAACACTTAGTCAAATTTATAAATTGCAGTGGGCTCACGGGTTAACTTGTTCATAGTCAGGTTGGTGATAATTCTTTCATAGACTATGTCCCTCATCCATCTAAATGATTCTCCTTACTTAGAATATTTTACAACTCTTTTTTACTACCTTTTACCTCTCCTCTCCACTGCACTCAACACTTAGAACTTTCTCCTTAGAATATTTTACAACCTTTTACCTCTCCTCTCCACTTCACTCAACACTTAGAATTTTCTCCTTACTTAGAATATTTGACATCTATTTTTACTACCTTTTATCTCTCCTCTCCACTTCACTCAACACTTAGAATTTTTAGGATCTATTCTTATTAACTCTTACCGTAGGTCTGCGGTTATTTCTAAGACTCATTCAGGTAACCCCCACAAACCCTTCATATTATTTTAATATTATTTTTCTAGTTCTCCTTACATAGAGTGTTTTACAACTCTTTTTTACTACCTTTTACCTCTCCTCTCCACTTCACTCAACACTTAGAATTTTTAGGACTTATTATTACTAAGTCTTACTGTGGGTCCAAAATTATTTCTAAGACTCATTCATGCGAACCCACCATATTATTTTAATATTATTTTTCTGCTTCTCCTTAGAATATTTTACAACTCTTCCATATTATTTTAATATTATTTTTCTGCTTCACCTTACTTAGACTATTTTACAACTCTTTTTTACCACCTTTTACCTCTCCTCTCCACTTCACTCAACACATGGAATTTTTAGGACTTATTCTTGCTAAGTCTTACTATGGGTCTGTGGTTATTTCTAAGACTCATTCACATCCTTACTTATAATCTTTTACAACTCTTTTTTACTACCTTTTACCTCTCCTCTCCACTTCACTCAACACTTGGAATTTTTAGGACTTATTCTTACTAAGTCTTAAGACGTAACCCCGCGAACCCTCCATATTATTTTAATATTATTTTTATTTTCATGAGATTTATGGGCATATATCTAAATGACATGTGGTATTTTTATGTGTTGGAATACTGAGAGGGGGAGTGAATTAGCGTTACCCATTTTTAAAAATTAGCAGTTACTTTTTATATTTTATTGATTAACACAATGAATAAATAATGAATTGTATGCACAATCAATTATATAAATATATTTAATAGGAATTACAAGTTTTTATAAAGAATAGTGAAGGACACCAATCCTTTTTAGAGCACCAAATCTAGGAGACACCAATGCCCTTCTTCAGGGAACCAACCCTAGGAAGCACCAACTCCCTCGTATTTAGGGCACCAACCCTAGGAAGCTCTAACTCCCTTATATTTTACAATTTTCTTAGTAAGGATGTGAATCCTTCCATGCTCCTCCCTTCCACCCTCACTTCATACGAACCAATAGTTCTTCTTCTTTGACTCTTCTTCTGTTTTGATCTACTTATTTGGACTGCAGAGACACTTTCTTCTCACCACTCTTTTGTTGGATTACTAAGAGGGGGGGTGAATCAGTAATAGCATAATTATAATCCTTTTTCTCCAAATAATCCAAGTGTTATATCAATGTAGAATTATTATCCAATAATGAGCAATAAGAAATGAACAATCACACACATACACAGTACACCAATGTTTTACGTGGAGATCCAAATCTAGAGAAAATCACAGAATGATTTATCTTATTTGTCTTGAAAAATTACATTCATTGGAAGCATCAACTTCCTTTGTTTTCCAGCTGCAACTAGAAGGAGGCTCCAACCCCCTAGTTTCTCAGGCTACAACTTGAGTGAAGCTCCAACTCCCCAATTCTTTGGCTACAACCAGAAGGAGGCTGCAACCCCCTATGTTATTTGGCTACAACCAGAAGGTGGCTACAACCACCTATCCTTGCCTTGTCCAACTGCCCTGAAGTAGAAGTAGAATGATGGAACTACTGCCACACTATCACTATGAGATATACCGTTGTAAACCTGTACCAATAAACCTGAACCATGCATCAACCATGAATCAACCTGTACCTCAACCTGTAATCAACCTGTACCATAAACAAGTGCATTGACCATGCACAACTTGTACCATAAAAAATTGCATCAACCATGAACCAACCTGTACCAAACAATCTGTAATCAACATGTACCATAAACAAGTGTATCAACCATGCACCAACCTGTACCAAACAATTTGTAATCAACTTGTACCATAAACAAGTGCAACCAACCATGTACCAAGTATGTACCAATCATGTGTCAAGTACTCATCAACTATGGCTCATCAATATGTACCAACATCATCAACTATAAACCTCATGTATGTGTCAACTCATCAACTACTTGTCGCAACCATGTACCCAACTTGTACCTCAACCAAAATACCTCATCAATTTCATCATCCAAATATGATTTGTAACTCTGTAATAGACCTAGTGTATATTATCACATACCTACAAATATTCCTTAACTTTAACAACAAGAGACTAGCATTTTCATCAAACATTTCTTTAGTCTCACAAGACTAGTTTTGGATTAGTCAACAACCCTAACTTGAAATAATCATAACTTTGTACCTATAATGAATAAATATATGAAACTGATACACAATGTTCTTCAGTGTTTTTTATGCAATTCCTCCAGGTTTCACTACTTGGAACCTCTCAAAAAAGGAGTTATGGAAAAAATGGCACACCTTGTTGAATTCTTGCTTATTCTAGAGAGCGACCTTGTAGAGCATGCCCCGCATGGAATATTTATTGAATTCATATGAAAATGTTACACAACATACTAAATACTATAATCTAACCAACACATTTAGTCTTAATGAATTTGGATTTGTTATGAAGACGTTATGACATTTTTACCCGAAACACATGTTTTTGACTAGTTTCAGGACTAGCCACAAACCCTATTTTCCATGGAGTGTAACTCCAAAAATACAACGAACCACAAGATATATTTTTTACCACGGATACTTGGATATGTTGCATCAATGGAATATAAATTTAAAGGTCTGATTCATTCTAGAAAAAAAACATATTTCAAAAATGGTGAGATGACCTGAAAAAAACATACCTTAGAAAGCATCATCAAAAGAATTTATCCTTCCTTGAATTCCGGCCTTCTTTTCTTCACTTTCCTAAGAAATTCGGCTTATATATCCTTTGGTTACCTAAGACACCTATAGGTATTCAATATTCTCAAGTGTGTCTTAAATTATAGAGCCTTGCCTCTTATTTATACTCTCCAAGTAGCTTCCTTAAAAACATCTTCTAGGTCACTTTGCCCACTTTCCTTATTTTAGGGTTAACCCACTTCTAATTTCTCCATTAAATTTATTATTGAATTAATTTATTTTGTATTCACTTTGAATTATAGTAGAGTCATCACTTCAATTTATTATTTACCTTTTAAAATCTCTTAAACCACTTTGACTACTTTGACCTTTTGGGGCTTCTAGATGACATATGAGGGTCCTCCAACTTTGTAAGGCTATAAATCTCAAACTGTGAGGAGTTATGTGACGTTCCACATACCACCAGAAATGGAATGACATACAATATCCATATAAAATAGTATTACCTACAAATATATTAAAACTCATACCATTATCCATCAAACAAACTTTGGTCCATTACCCAAACCTGGGTTCTGCAACTTCTCATGGTCATAACTCTCTAACCGTGAGAATTTATGTGAAGTTCCAAATACCACCGTAAATTCCATGAAAATAACTATCCATTTAGGAAAGTTTCACTAACAAATTCATTGGCGTTCATCTCATTATTCCACAAATAAGCATGGTTTCTCTAACCATACTTCCAGGATAACTCAATCCGCAAAGCGTCTTCCCGTGAGGGATTTCACCATAAGGGGACCACTTTGGAGTTCATCCATTTATACTTATTATAAACCATGACAAGAAAATAATAGTTCATATTTACATAAAACAATCTTGGGTCCATTACCCAACCTTTGTGCTATGGGGCTTTCTTCAAGGGTTGACATCAATGATAACCAACCTTAATCAACAATCTCCCCCTTTGGCATCGATGGCAACACTCTGATGCAATACTAAAATCATATCACTCATGCTCCCTTGGAACCATGCCTCTCTCCTCTGCCTCTTTCCTCTACATATGATAAATCTCTCCCCCTTTGTCATCAATGAAAACTGTATATTTCCATCCGGGGTTGCTCCCCCTGACTGAATTGTCCTCTTATGGTGCTTCCTCGTGTAAATCTAAGACATATAAGATAAGCATTAAAAAATAATTCATTTTAGAGTAGAAATAACTCCAATTCTCTGGCGAAGATATTCAAAGGATTCCCGTGCAAGTGGTTTTGTGAAGATGTCTGCCACCCTTTCTTTTGTGCCCACATACTCAACTATGATGTTCTTTTCTGCAACCTGGTCCCATATAAAGTGATACTTTATTGGAATGTGTTTCATCTTGGAGTGCATCACTGGGTTCTTCGAGATACTAATGGCGCTTGTATTATCACAATAGATTGGAATGGGCTCATCATACTCAACCTATATATCTGTCAAAGTTTGTTTCATCCAAATAACCTGTGTACAACATGATGCTGCTTCAATATACTCTGGCTCGGCTATAGATACAGATATTGATGATTATTTCTTGCTTATCCATGATACTAAACACTCACCCAAGTAGAACGATGCTCCACTAGTGCTTCGTCGGTCATCAATACAACCTGCCCAATCTGCATCTGTGTAGGCAATGAGTGATAGATCCTTTCCTTTTGGATACCATAATACAAACTCTTATGTTCCTTTGAGATATCTGAAAATCCTCTTCACTACTAACACATGTGACTCCTTTGGTGCTGCTTGAAATCATACCACCTGTCCAACTACCTTCATTACATCTAGTCTGGATGATGTCACATATAGTAGGCTGCCAATCATTGACCTGTATTTCTTCTGATATGTAGACTTCGAATCATAATCTTTGCTCAACTTGCAACTGGTTTGCATGGGAGTGATAACTAGTTTGCAATATTCCATTCCAAACCTCTTTAGCATTTCTTTGATATACTTGGTTTGAGAAATAAAGATTCCTTGGTTTCATTGATGTATCTAAAGTCCCAAAAAGAAGGATAGTTCTCCAAGTAATGACATTTCAAATTCATTCTACATATATTTTGCAAATTTCTAGCTTAACCTGTCATCATCACTACCAAAAATAATATCATCAACATAAAATTCAATTAATAAAATATTACCTTCACTTACCTTGATGTAGAGGTCGTTGTCTGCACTTCCTTTTCTGAACCCTGCCTGCTGCATATACTTATCCAGTCTAGATTACCATGCTCTAGGAGCCTATTTTAGACCATACAAGGGCTTCTTTAATTTACACACATAATCTGCGTTCTCTAACAATTGAAATCCTTCTGGTTGTTCAATATAGACTTCTTCTTCAAGTTCCCCATTCAGAAAAGATGATTTTACGTCCATCTGATATAATTTAACATTTTTGGAGCATGCATAGTCTAAAATCAACTGGATTGCTTCCATTCTGGCAACTGGGGCAAATGTCTCTTCAAAGTCGATTCCTTCAATCTGTGCATATCCTTTACATACCAATCTATATTTTTTCCTTGTAACTTGTCCATATTCATTTAATTTATTCTTGATAACCCATTTTGTGTCGATCAAATTCTTCTTCTTTGGTCTTAGAACCAGTTCCCAAGTGTCATTTTTCTCTATTTGATCCAATTCTTCATTCATGGCCTTATTCCAAAATTCATCCTTGTTGGCTTCCTCAAAACAGTTTGGTTCAATTGTAAATAAGAGTGCTAGGTGTGTTTGTTCTGGTGAATGGATTTTTCTTCTAGTCTCAACTCCTGGATCTTTGTTTCCAATAATATGATCTGAAGGATGATTCTTCTATACTCGTTTGCTAGGTGTCTTTGGAGATACTTGTTGAACTTGCTCTTATGTTTCTGTCGGATTCTCTTCATCTTCATCTTCTACTTCATCTTCTTATTCTTCTTCTTTGAAAAGTTGTTCCATTGATTTGTTTTCTTCTTCCTTTGATTCTGGTTTGCCTGTTTCATCAATTTCTACATTGATTCTTTCCACAACTTTGTTCAATATTATATTGTAACACATGTATGCTTTCCTTGTACTTGAGTAACCAACAAATACTCATTTATCCACACGAGAGTCAAACTTTCCCATTCTGCCATCTTCTCTTTTGATGTAGCATTTGCTTCCAAAAACTCTGAAGTGCTTCACATTTGCTAGTCTTCCTTTCCATAGCTCGTAGGGAGTTTTATCAGTGTTGTTTCTAAGCACTACTTTGTTTTTAATGTGAACTGTTGTATGCACTTCCCATGTACAAAATATATTTTTCAATTTGGAATCCATTAGCATTGTCGAGCCATTTCTTGTACTGCCCTGTTCTTTCTTTCAATAACTCCATTCTGTTGAGGTGTCCTAGCAATGGAGAATTGTCTTTTTATTCCATGACTACTGCAGTAGTCCATAAATTCCTTTGAAGTGAACTCTCCTCCATTATCAGATCTCAAGCATTTGATTCTTGAATCCATCTCATTTTCAACCATTTCCTTGTAGATATTGAAGTTTTCAAAAGCTTATGAATTGTTCTTGAGAAAGAAAATTGTAGTCATTCTTGTATAATCATTAACTAATAACATAAAGTATCTCTCACCTTTTAAGCCCTTTGTTGTAGTTGGTCCAACTAGATTAGTATGCACAATTTCCAGTGGTCTTGTTGTTGAATATTCCTTTGATTTGAACCTGCTCTTTATTTTCTTTCCCTATTGACAAGGCTTGCACAAAGTGTTGGTTGGTTTTGTGATATGGGGCATTTCTCTAAATGCTTCTCTTTTGTTGACTTTGACAAGGTTATCAAAATGAATGTGACCCATTCTTCTATGTCATAGCCAACTTTCATCTCCCTTTCCTAGACAACACTTTTCATTTTCAATTTCACTTAACACATATATGTTGTTTGAAGTTCTTGCAGTTGTACCAACCAATTTCCATGAACCTTCTCTTCTTATCTCACACTTTTGTGAATCGAAAGTAACTTTATGACCTTGGTCACACATTTGAATCACACTTAGAAGATTATCTTTCATATCTTCTACCAGTAGAACATTTTGTGCCTTTTTATTCTTGTTCCCAATTCAGACCGTGCCTTCTCCAATGTTTTTGGCTGAATTATCATTTCCGAAGGAGATTGATCCATTTCTTTCCTTTCGCAATGTAAGAAATTTGTCTCTATCACCTGTCATGTGTTTTGAACACCCACTGTCAACATACCAACCATGTTTCTTCCTCTTAGTTGTAGAGCGACTGTGCATTCTTCATTGCTACACTGATGTTGTTTTCTTATCCATGTCATTTTTTGAGGTTCTTGTCTATGACTGTTTTTATTCTATTGAGGTTCTTTAGGAGGGACTATCATTTTGCAATTTTTGGCCACGTGTCCAAAATTGTTACATTTGTAACATTCCACTTCAGTGCTCAAAGATTCAAACCTGTTGTAACTTCTTCTCTGTGTTTCACTAGGTCTTATTGAGTAACCCCTTTGTGTATGACTCTCAAAGTTGTTATTGTTCCTATTGTTATCTCTGCAATTCACAACTTTATGTCCAAAATTATTACATGCATAACATAAACCAAAAAATATAGTTTGATACTTGGGAGTTGAAGATCTTTTGAAAGAAGGTTCTCTTATGAATCCTTCTTCTTCTTGAAGCCTATCTGTCTGTTGTTGATTCTAAAATCTAAATCTTATCGGTGGATGAGTGTCCATGTAATCTTCCTTGTACATCTTCCTATCCCCTTTGATTGTTTCTGCATAGCTTTTTGGATTTGTTTCTCACTCTGTTGTTTTGGAGCTTGATCCCTTTTCTGTCTGATTGTATCCATGTCCAGACTTGTCAAGATGAGATTTTTGACTGTTGATAATGTCATCCAAAACTTTTGAGCTATTCTGCATATTTTTCTTTTGAATATCCTTTCTTAATGTGACAATCTCTGCTTCCAAGTTTCCAATGATATTGTCATTTTCTTCTAGCTGTTCTTTGAGGTCTTCTTCAATTCTTTTATCTTCTTCTATTTGAACCTTCAATCTTGTGATCATTTGTTCTAGTTCTCGAGGGTCCATTTTCTTGTCTAGTTATGCTTGTAGTTTCTTGTTCTTCTCCTTTTCTCTTCTGATAACTTCTATGGCACACATTAATTCTTCTCGATAGTCAACTTCCGCCTCTTCAATTTCGTCTTCTACTTCTTCATATCCTTCTTCGGTTTCTTCATATTCTTCTTTGGAGTCTTCTTTGTCATGAATATAACTCTTCCTATCTCACTGTCACTGATTTCATCTTCATTTGATGATGATATGTCTTCTTTGATGCATAATATTTTATTGAAATATTTCTTTGTAGTTCTTTTTCCTTTATATGTGTGTTTTCCTTTTGAGTAACCTTCGTCATTTCTCTTTTTCTTTTGAGGACATTTGTTAGAAAAATGACCAATACCATCACAATTAAAAAAAATCAAAGGAAGCTTACCTCTATAACTACCATTGGTTCCCTTGTTCAGTCTTTTGACGAAGTTGGCCACTTCTTCATCATCTTTTGAAACATCATTGCTGCTGCTATATTCTTCTTGTTCCTTTTTCTTTTTCTTTGAAGGCTACTTATTTTACATATGGATTTTTCTATTCAGTTCTCATTTCACATGCTGTGAATATTCCATGTAGTTCGTCCATGCTTATTGAGTTCAGATCCGATCTTTCTTCTAGTGTTGATATATTAGGGTTGAATCTCAAAGGAAGAGATCTTAGTACATTTTGAAAAATTACAGATTATTCGATTTATTCTCCCAATCCTATGATTGCATTCACTGTTTCGTCAACTCTTAAGAAGTAGGCTGCAATATTCTCATTTTCCTTCATTTTTAGTTGTTCGAACTGACCTCTGTAAGTTTGAAGTTTTGCTACTTTGACTTTTGTATCTCCTTCATAAATACTTCGAAGCTTGTCCCAAATCTCTTTGGCAGATTTACAATGTGAAACTTTGGTGAATATTGTTTCACTGAGACCATTCAAAAGTGCATTTGTAGCTTTGGAATTATTTTGACCAATTTTCATTGTTTTCTCATTTGTTGGTGGAACTTCTAGTACTATGTATCTATCTACAATTGATTGCTAAATTTCAAACCCATGTGCTTGTATATATGTCTTCATCCTTATGCTCCAAAAACATACTTATGTCCATCAAAGTGTGGTATTCCATTTTTATATGAGTTGGTACTCTCCATGATCTACCTTTCAAGGGTTAAACTAATTTCTGAAGGAACCTTCTCTGATACCAATTGTTGGATTACTAATAGGGGGGGTGAATCAGTAATAGCGTAATTATAATCTTTTTTCTCCAAATAATACAAGTGTTATATCAATGTAGAATTATTATCCAATAATGATAAATAAGAAATGAACAATCACACACATACACAATACACCAGTGTTCTACATGGAAACCCAAATCGGGAGAAAACCACAGAATGATTTATCTTATATGTCTTGAATAATTACATTCATTGAAAACACCAACTTCCTTTGTTTTCCAACTGCAACTGGAAGGAGGCTCCAACCCCCTAGTTTCTCAGGATACAACTTGAGGGAAGCTCCAACTCCCCAATTCTATAGCTACAACTAGAAGGAGGCTCCAACCCCCTATGTTCTTCGGCTACAACCAGAAGGTGTCTACAACCACCTATCCTTGCCCCGTCCAACCACCCTAAAGTAGAAGTAGAATGATGGAACTATTGTCACACTATGACTGTGAGATATACCACTCTAAACCTAAACCATGCATCAACCCTTACCTCAACCTATAATCAACCTGTACCATAAACAAGTGCATTAACCATACACCAAACTGTACCATAAAAAAGTGCATCAACCATGCACCAACCTGTACCAAACAATCTGTAATCAACTTGTACCATAAACAAGTGCAACAACTATGCACCAACTAGTACCAACCAATATGTAATCAACATGTACCATAAACAAGTGCAACCAACCATGTACCAAGTATGTACCAATCATGTGTCAAGTACTTATCAACTATGACTCATCAATATGTACCAACATCATCAACTATACACCTCATGTATGTGCCAACTCATAAACTACTTGTCTCAACCATGTAACCAACTTGTAACTCAACCAAAATCCCTCATCAATTTCATCATCCAAATATGATTTGTAGCTCTGTAATAGACCTGGTGTATATGATCACAATCCTACAAACCTTCCTTAACTTTAACAACAAGAGAATAGCATTTTCATCAAGCGTTTCTTTAGTCTCACAAGACTAATTTTGGATTAGTCAACAACCCTAACTTGAAATAATCATAACTTTGTACCTATAATGAATAAATATCTGAAACTGATACAGAATGTTATTCAGTGTTTTTTATGAAATTCCTCCAGGTTTCACTACTTGGAGCCTCTCAGAAAAGGAGTTATGGAAAAAATGGCACACCTTACTGAATTCTGACTTATTCTAGAGAGCGACCTTATAGAGCATGCCCTGCACAGAATATTTGTTGAATTGATATGAGAATGTTACAAAGCATACTAAAGAATGTAATATAACCAACACATTTGGTCTTACTTAATTTTGATTTTTTATGAATAATTTATGATGTTTTTACCTGAAACACATGTTTTTTACTAGTTTTAGGACTAGCCACAAACCCTATTTTCCACGGAGTGTAACTCCAAAAATACAATGACCCACAAGCTGAATTTTTTACCACAGATAATTGGATATGTTGCCTGAATGGAATAGAAAATTCATGATATGATTCATTCTATAATAAAAGTTATTGCGAAAATGGTGAGATAACCTGAAAAAAAACATACCTTAGAAAGCATCATCAAAAGAATTTATCCTTCCTTGAATTCCGGCCTTCTTTTATTCACTTTCCTCAGAAATTCAGCTTATATGTCATTTGGTTACCTAAGACACCTATAGGTATTCAATATGCTCAAGTGTGTCTTAAATGAGAGATCCTTGCCTCTTATTTATACTCTCCAAGTAGCTTCTTTAAAAACATCTTCTAGGTCACTTTGCCCACTTTCCTTATTTTAGGGTTAACCCACTTCTAATTTATCCATTAAATTTATTATTGAACTAATTTATTTTTTATTCATTTTGAATTATAGTATACTCATCACTTCACTTTATTATTTACCTTTTAAAATCTCTTAAACCACTTTGACTACTTTGACCTTTTGGGGCTTCTAGATGACATTTGAGGGTCCTCCAACTTCGTAAGGCCATAACTCCCAAACCGTGAGGAGTTATGTGGCATTCCACATACCACCAAAAATGGAATGACATGTACTATCCATATAGAATAATATTACATGAAAATATTGTTGGCATGTTTTATAGGCAACGTATGCTTGTCATTGATGGCAAGTACAACAACAATGATGGCTTGAGCACAGGTATAATGTGCTAGGCAAGCACCAGAAGTATTTTGGGAAGACGCAACAGAGAAAGATCATGAAGACCAGAAGAGATAGTGCAGAGGTACACGTAGAGTGTAGAGTATGTGTGTTTGTCGTTGATGGAAAAGATCACAACCAACAACACAACAATGATCGCATGACAAGATTAGAAGCTAAATTCCATCTCGGGTATCAGAAACAAAGACTCCATTTCAGAGTTCTGGATACCGGGAGTTGGAGGAGTCAAGAGTCGAGACTCTTCATCACAAGAGTCCCAAAGTGTCGAAATGCGAAACGCTAAAAATCCCGAAATAGGCACATCAACCAGAGTTTTGGATATCGAGAGTTGGAGGAGTCAAGAGTCGAGACTCTTCATCACAGGAGTCCCAAAGTGCTAAAATGCGAAATGTCGAAAATCCCGAAATAGGCACATCAACCGAAGTTTCGGATACCAGGAGTTGGAGGATTCAAGAGTCGAGACTATTCATCACAGGAGTCTCGAAGTGACGAAATGAGAAAAGTCAAAAATCCAGAAATAGGCACATCAACCAGAGTTTCGGATACCGGGAGTTGGAGGAGTCAAGAGTCGAGACTCTTCATCACAGGAGTCCTGAAGTGCCGAAATGCGAAACACCAAAAAATCCTGAAACAGGCACATCGACCGGAGTTTCGGATACCGGGATTTGGAGGAGTCAAGAGTCAAGACTCTTCATCACAGGAGTCCCGAAGTGCCGAAATGCGAAATTGTGAAAGCACTGTATGGATAAGCGCTTGGTCACCGCTAGTGGTCACATCGTCGAAGAGCTATAGAGAAGAGCTCGAAGAGACAAGGTCCATTTTGGAGGTTGGGACATGGAGAGTCGAGACGACTCATCACAGAATCCCCAAAACGTGAAATGCAAAATATGTGTTCAGAAATGGCCCCTGGTCATAAACTATGGTCGCATCGATGAAGGCTCAAGGGAGGATGTAACACGAAGCTAATCTCCATTTCGGAGATCGTGACTTGGAGAGACGATATGCCTCACCACAGGAATGTCGAAATGCCGAAATGTCGAATTGTGAAATGGCGAAATAAACACGAGACCCATCATTTATGATCCAACGGTGCAGGTTATTCAGGAATATGATCGAAGGGCTATTGTTGATCTTATCAGTTAATGGATCAGTGGCGATTTAGTTGTTGATGTGGATTTTGGAGGTTCACAGTGTAACTTCTAGAAATGACTGATTGTTTCTTCCAGAGGACTCGAAGAGACTTCAGGGTGATCACCAGAGAAGTTGAAGAGTCTCAAGGAATTTTCCAGGGGATTGAAGACTGTTCATAGAGGCGATTGACAGATGGAAGAGCATTGTAGTCTGTAACTCCAACAAAGAGGATGAGCTCAACTGTGACAGAGAAAACGAAGAGTCTCGACTGTTAGATAGGCTAAGGAATCTCAACATAACACCTAGTGATGATGGACACACGGGTTTAACAGCCAGAGAAGCTGAAGAGTTGCAATGATGATCAGGCAGAGCACTCGACATGAAGAGCATGCAGAAGCATTGCGCATATGGGATGCACAAGGTGCACAGAGACTATAAGAATGCATAACAAAGAAGAGATGGGTGTTTTTGTTGAGAGGGATTTATGCGCGTAGAAGGAGGCAAAGTGCAGCAGCCAAAATGCACATAATAGGAATGGTGCATTGAAGGGACATGGTGCATAGAGCATAAAAGGCATAAGAAAATAAAGTGTAAGGGGAGTGTGCAGGAAGACACTGATGCAGGTAGAGTAGAGCAATGTAGCAAAACAGTGATAAGACCAGTAAGCCATTGATAAATATTGTATCACTGTGATAAACTTTTATATAGAAAAATTTATATTTCAGGGTGGTAGGGAGGTTCTAGGGAGGACTGTTGTCCTCAGAGGTTCAAGTGGGTGCTTGAACACAAGGAGTTGTAGCTTCCATTTGGTTGCAGCCAGAAAAACCAGGGTGGCAGGGTGGTGGAAGGGAGAACATTGGTTCTCTGATATATAGGTCGGTGCCTCTGTAACTGGAAGTTGGTGCTTCCATCCAGTTGGTGCTGGAACTCTTAGGGAGTTGGCGCTTCCTTCTAGTGGGTGCTATAGAAACTAGGGAGTCAGTGATTCCTTCTAGTGGGTGCTAGAGAATCTAGAGAGTTGGTGCTCTCAGCAAGTAGCGGCTTGAGAAACAGAGGTTTTAGCCTCAATATGAGTTGGTGCTCATAAGTATGATAATGTACAGAATGTAAAGATTACTTATCATATAAAGAAGAAGAGGTTTTTACCCTTTAAGGGTTTCCTCAGGAAATATTTGTCTCTATATATTTCATATGTGTGAATGATGTTGAATGTTCTATTGCTTACTTCCCTGCATTATTGTGATTGACATTAAGTGTTCTGCAAAGAGTTTAAAATAAGCATAATTGTTTAAGCACGGTAACAACTGATTCCCCCTCCCCCCCCCTTCTCAGTTGTCCAACAATTGGTATCAGAGTCGACCCCTTTTATCTAAGGGTAGATACTAGAGCTTAAACATGTCAAGCCATGAAGGAAATTCAACCAATAAGGCCCCATTGTTCAATGGAACAAACTTTGCCTTTTGGAAAGTTAGAATGAGAACCTACATAATGGATTTAGGTGCAGATGTCTGGGATGTGGTAGATACTGGTTATGTAAAGCCAGTTGTACTAGCTAATAAGGATGACAAGCTAGAATTTAGCTTCAACACTAAGGCTATGAATGTTATCTTGAGTGGGCTTGTAGAAGCAGAATTCGTAAAAGTTATGCACCTAGGAACTGCCAAAGAAATGTGGGACAAACTCATTAGCAGTTATGAAGGTAATGAAAAGGTAAAGGATGTCAAGCTTCAAACCTACAGAGTATAGTTTGAATAGATGAAGATGAAAGAAGATGAAACTGTTGGAAAATACTTTCTAAGAGTTGAAGAACTGGTAAATGCAATGAAAGCACTTGGTGAAAAAATTGAGGAACCTTCTTTAGTTCAGAAAATTTTAAGATCTCTACCAGATATGTTCAACCCGAAGGTCTCTACTATATAAGAACTTAATGATCTAAAAAACTTGGAGTTTGATCAACTTCTAGGAACACTGACTGCATATGAAATGAGAATAGTTAAAGATAAACCCACCTACAGAGAAGCATCATTTAAGGCATACAAGAATGAGGATTCTGAGCCTAATGAAATTGAAGCAAAATTTGTGAAGAGACTGAAGAAGGGATCATGCAAATACAAAGGTAAACTACCTTTAAAATGTTTCAACTATGGTAACATAGGTCATTTTGCAAATAAATGTCCTCACAAAAGAGAGGATCAAACATGTGATGATGAGGAGAAGCACAAACACATAAATTTCTTTAAAGAGAATAATTTTAAGAAGAAAAGTCTTTGTGTAAACAATGATGATGATCCTTCAAATGATGAAGACAATGACTCCTCTATTGAAGATAAA
>ML779806.1:982210-993048 GCA_009831015.1 Picea engelmannii
CCCCCCCCTCTCAATTGTCCAACAAATATATCAAAACTGATACTATTATCCATCAAACAAACTTGGGTCCATTACCCAAACCTGGGTTCTCCAACTTCTCATGGCCATAATTCTCTAACCGTGAGGAGTTATGTGAAGTTTCACATACCACTGGAAATGGCATGATAAGCACTATCCATATAGTATAGTTTCACTGAAAAATTCACTGGCGTTCATATCATTATTCCACAAATAAGCATGGCTTCTCTAACCATATTTATAGGATAACTCAATTTGCAAAGAATCTTCCCATGAGGGATTTCACCATAAGGGGACCACTTTGGAGTTCATCCATTTCTACTTATTATCAACCATGACAAGACAATAATGAGTCATATTTACATCAAACAATCTTGGGTCCATTACCCAACCTTTGTGCTACAGGGCTTTCTTCAAGGATTGACATCAATGACAACCAACCTTAATCAACATCTTTCTCGTTTATATACTCTTCCAACTGGTGTGAGATATGAAACACAATGTCCCTTTTTTTGGACCATCACACCTCTTAATTTTAACATTAACAATAATAACTATTATTATTCAAACATTATTGTTAATTCTTTAATTTAGTGAGAGTGATTTTTGTAAATCGATCACAGGTATGGATCGATTTCTTTTTAACTCGTTTCCATGTCTTTGAAAATATTGAAGAAATCGAGTTCTGTAGTGGTGTTTCCTTCAAACCATGTACATGTGACCAACAACACAAAACCACAGGCTTATTAACTAAGCTATGTACCCAACACCTTATGGATTATATGTTTGTAACCCATGACTGGGGGTTGGAACCAAGTCCTTTGATGCTTTGTCCTTCGGGAATTCAGGCCTTTCAACCTTCCAAACCTCTCGAACCATATTTCGCCGAAGTGCATATACGATATTCACTAGTAGATTGAACGTTCCATATTTAATCTTTTTTGATCAGATGATCCTTATTTATCTAGAGGCTTTAATCATAATCAACAATCATGACGTAATCAATACTTGAGATTAACGGTTCTCTTTTATTCTGGAAGTTTGGCTATTTGTGGCTCATGGACTCTGGAGTAGCAATTCTTCCAGAGTGATTACCTACCGAATAAGTCATAAAGAGGTTGTGATCACTTTTTATCAGTTAACACCTCCACTTATGCTACCCTTCCACTATGATTTATCATCGATTGAGAATGCTCCTGAAGTAGATCAACGATTAGAGTTACTTCATGACACTTTGTGGCTTACTCTGTCTTTCCACTAAAATTGATCCAATGGTTAGGATACTTCCCGAAGTGTTCCTCATATCTGACGACTCATGTCCACTTTAGGACTTTGGCCTTCGGGTAATCTTACCCGTTCTGGGATTTTTTTCTCTGGAGTAGTCAACGTCGAGGTTGAATGTTGTTCTACTCAGCTTTATTCCAATGACTAAGATATCTTCCAAAGCTCCTGCTTCATATCCGTCAGTTGAGATCTAATTCTACTGACTTCGCCTCAATATGACAGTCCTGATTTGTCCCAAAATCTACATCAACAGACATTATTATTTTCCTTGTTTATACAGGTTTCCTCTATGATCTAACTGTCGGGTTTGCATCCGAATTTTGGATGAATGGCTCCCATTGCTTGATCTTTTATAAAGGTTTACCTTGTTCAGTAAGATTTTCTCCTGTGGGATTTCTACAACGTTATCTCTCTTGAGCTTTGATCATAGGATCATTGTTGATCCTATCGTGATCAACAATAATCACGCATTTCTTCATCCTTAAGGTGATGTTCTTCTGTCGATATTTAGTATACTTTTCCTCCTGAGATTAACCTTGCTGCTTTGTTGCATTTTCTTTCCATAATTGACCCTTCAGTACAAATGGATAGACCTTATTGGCCATATTGACACTAATTCCAACTGTATAACTATTCATGACTGACTCATGTTAACATCATAACAACCTATCATGACTGTTGACATCAATGACAACATATCAATGACAATATGTCCAACAATCACCCCCTTTGCCATTGAGGGAAACACACTAACTTCATACACAAACCCCCCTGTGATGATGCTTTTTCCCAATGAATTTACTCTCCCCCTTTGACATCAATGGAAAAGGTTTTCTCCCCCTATGATTAATCTATGCATGTGTATATGCTGCTGACCAGAATCTAAACTCAGGTAACTCCCCCTGCAATCATACTCTGCCTTCCATAACTGAATGAATCCCACTATCAATATTCTCTCTCTGCTTCTAACTTATCTTCCCCTTTATTTATGAAGGGGTAGTTCTTCTTGACAAGATCTCCTCCCCTGTCATTTCTACAGGATTTCATGTATAACACTATATACATCATATTGTTTCCACTGCAGATATTGTTGTCCTACTGGAACACTGCGTAACTGAATCTTATAATTTTCAAATGACCTTCTGACCTATCTATTGCTTCTCATTAATCTCTAACCATATGTATCCATATTTATCCTAGATGCTTCTTTATTGTACACTGCTCTTAAAGTCATCTGATAGAATTTATACTTTGATTGCCACATGAATTGGCTTGATGATAGAATGAAATCTATTCAACTAGAATTGATCTAGTTATCCAACCAACTCAAACACACATCGACCAACCCATACATATTTCATATTTTGTCTCTGAAATTGTAGTTTCCAGTATTTTCATTTTCAAACTTGTACTCAATCTATCTTCATCATCACCTCACTGCTGCAGAATTTTCCATTCATTCCATTTCTTGCTCACATAGTAACTTCCATTTAGGGTTTATCCACTTAGAATCGTTATGAGACCAATACATAACTTGTACTATTCCTGGGCAGATGAAGACCTGCAATAAACTATGTCATATCCTCCATAGAGTTATATCATCAAACCATGATGCTTTCGATGATCCTATTCATTTTTATGTGCTTCAATGCTCACAGGAGAATCAATAGGAATGATTTTTAAGTCTTCCCTAATTTCTCGTGCCCTTCTTTATTTTTAATTTTTATTTGAGAAGGAGTTCCAGTGGATCATTAAAATAGGATTGAAAATTTTCTGAGATAATGATCATTGAATTCTTCTGGTTGTTTTATTGTTGAACATTCATCATCAACGTCACTATTATGTGCACCAGAAGCTTCTTTATCCTTGTTTTGAGAATATTCCTTTATTAATTTCCATTTGTTGGGTAATGGATAATCTTCCTGTATGACATTATCAAGTTTTGGAATTGTGTCATATTTTTCTTTAGGAGTTTTCATGTCTTGATTTTGATCTACTTTATATGCATAGCTTTGATTATTATATTCCTTATTATAATTTTTACCCACAAATCTCCTATTATTAACTTCATCAATTTCAGGAGAAATATTTTCATCAACTTTCTTGTTTGATACTTTAGATTTTATTTTCCATGTCTTCTTATTTTGTTTGTTAGGGTTTCCTGTTTTTAGGGCTTACATTGGTAATCTACATTCTCTGGTTTCATGAACATAGTTGTTGCATTTTTTACATTCAATATTGAAGTTTTGCAAAGGATAAAATGAGTTATAGTTTCTCTTCTCTGTCATGTACTTATTGTTCTTATATCTTTGGATATTTCTACAATTGTATTTTCCATACTCTTTGCAGTGTACTACCTTACGTCCAAAATTATTGCAAGAGTAACAGTATCCAATACATATATGTTTAGGGGTATTCCAGCTGAAGATTATTTTCTTCCTGTCATTTTTTACTCTAGTAGGGAATGTTGATTTATGTTTATGTGGAACAATGTTCAATGGTATCATATTAGCCTTATTATCTTATCTTCTTAAGGAGCCCTTTAGAGCATCTGCATAACTAATTGGTCTTTTGATAGATCCTTGCGATGTAGAATTTGAGTCTTGGGTGTATCCCAAACCAGTCTTGTTGTTTGGTGATCTTTCACTACTACGAATTTCATCCAAGATCTTTGAACTATTTCCAAATTTTGATCTCTTCTTTTCTATATCAAGTTCACTTTTTAGTAGCTTAATCTCAGCTTCTAATTTCTCACATGCTTGTTTTTTATCACTAAGTTGTTTTAAAATGACTTTTTCAATTTTATTAGCTTCCAAAAGATGGGATTTTAAATCATTGATGTTCTTCTCTTATTCTTTTATAGTTCTTAATGCATCTATTTATTTTGCTTGATTTGATTCTTCAAATTCTTGAAGTTGTTCCCTAAGTAGATTGTTCTTCCTTTTATACTTTCTTAGTTCCTCCAGAGCATTAATCAGTTGATATTTTAGGTTCACTTCTCCTTCAAATTCAATTTTTTTTTCATCATCTACATTATTATTTTGATTGTTCATTTGCATAAATAGAATCTTTGAATCTTCATCTTCACTTATGTATGAAGAGTTGATGTCTTATTTAGAGTAGAGGTTTTTCTTTTTCTTATGAAATTTCTTCTTGTATTTGTTTTCCTTGTTGTGAACTTCTTCATCATTTTCCTCTTGCATGGGATGGGGACATTTGTTAGAAAAATGTCCAATTCTGCCATAGTTGAAACATTTGAAAGCTAACTTTCCTTTATATTTTCCAAATCCTTTCTAGAGTTTCTTTATAAAGTTGGCCTCTTCTACATCTGATATATATGATAACTTATCATTGGTATTTTTCTCCTGCCTCATCTTTGTTTTATATTCTTTAAAGGATGTTTCATCTTTTGTTGATTTATCATTCCCTGCTCTCATTTCATATACTGTAAAAATTCCATGAAGTTGATCAACTGTGAGTGTGTTTAGATCAGATCTATCTTCAATTGTAGAAATCTTTACATCATATCTCATAGGTAACAACCTTAGTAATTTTTTCACAATATGTTTATCTGTAATTTCTTCTCCCGCCGCTCTAATTGAATTAACCACTTCATCTACCCTATGAAGGTACTCAAAAATATTTTCTTCTTATTTCATTTTCAGATTTTCAAACTGAGTTCTATAGGTCTGTAGTTTGTCTTCCCTGAATTTTTCATCACCTTCATATACAACCTCCAATTTGTCCCATATTTCTTTGGCCAATTTACAATGCATAACCTTTATACAGATAGAATTTGTCAACCCTCCTAAAATTGCATTAACAACTCTTGAGTTGTTATTTCATATTTTATTTCCTACGGTATCTTTGGGTGGAGTAGTTGGTGCAGTGTAACCATCTACAATGAATTTCCAGACATCAAAATCAAGAGCCAACAATAAGTTTTTCATTCTTATTTTCCATAGAGCATAACCTCCTCAATTGAACAATGGTGCTTTGTTGTTAGACATTTCCTCTTGTTGATCCATCTTCAGGATCTACTTTCTAGTTGTTAGACCGTGCTGAAGGCACCCGCTTTGATACCAATTGTTGGAATACTAAGAGGGGGGGGGTGAATCAATATTACTCCTTTTTAAAAATTAGCAGTTACTTTTTATATTTTATTGATTACCACAATGAATAAACAATGATATGCAAAATCAATCATATAAATATATTTAACAGGAATTACAAGTTTTTATAAAGAATAGTGAAGGACACCAATCCTTTTTAAAGAAGCAACTCTAGGAGACACCAATCCCCTTCTTCAGGGCACCAACCCTAGGAAGCACCAACTCCCTCATCTTTAGGGCATCAACCCTAGGAGGCTCCAACTCCCTTATCTTTTACAATTTTCTTAGTAAGGATATGAATCCTTCCATGATCTTTCCTTCCACCCTCACTTCATAAGAACCAACAATTCTTCTTCTTGGACTCTTCTTCTATTTTGATCTACTTATCTAGACTGCAAAGACACTTTCTTCTCACCACTCTTTCTCGCTTATATACTCTTCCAACTGGTGTGAGCTATGAAACATTGTGTCCCTTTGTTTGGACCATCACACCTCTTCATTTTAACATTAACAATAATCATTATTATTATTGAAACATTATTGTTAATCCTTTAATTCAGTGAGAGTTCTTTTCGTAAATCGATCACATGTATGGATCAATTTATTTTTAACTCAATTCCATGTCTCTACAAATATTGCAGAAATCGATTTATCCAGAGTCGCTTCCTTCAAACCATGTACATGTGACCAACAACACAAAACCAAAGGCTTATTAACTAAGCGATGTAACCAACCCCTTATGGCTTATATGTTCATAACCCATGACCGAGGGTTGGAACCAAGTCCTCCTGTGCTTTGTCCTTCAGGAATTCAAGCCTTTACGACCTTCCAAACCTCCCGAACTAGATTTCGTCAAAGTGCGTATAAGGTATTCACTAGTAGACCGAACGTTCCATATTTAATCTTCTTTGATCAAACGATCCTTACTTATCTAGAGGCTTTAATCACAATCGACGATCATGACTTAATCAAGACTTCATATTAATGGTTCTCTTTTATTCCATAACTTTGACTATTCATGGTTCCTGGACTCTGGAGTAGAAATTCTTCCAGAGTGATTACCTACTGAATAAGTCATAAAGCAGTGGTGACCGCTTGCTATTAGTTAACACCTCCACTTATGCTATCCTTACACTATGCTTGATCATCGGTTGAGAATTCTCCTGAAGTATATCAATGGTTAGCGTTACTTCGAGACACTTTGTGGCTTACTCTGTCTTTCCACTAAACTTGATCCAACGGTCGGGATACTTCCCAAATTCTTCCTAAGACTGGATGACTCATGTCCACTTTAGGATTTTGGCCTTCTGGTAATCTTACCCATTTTGGGATTCTTTTCTCCGGAGTAGTCAGCACTAGGGTTGACTGTTGTTCTACTCATTTTTAATCCAATGGCTAAGATATATTCCGAAGCTCCTGCTTCAGATCTGTCAGTTGAGATCTAATTATTCTGACTTCCCCTCAATCTGACGGTCCTGATTTGTCCCAAAATATACATCAACGAACATAATTATTTTCCTTCTTTACGTAGGTTTCATCTATGATCCAACAGTCAGGTTTTCATCCAAATTCTGTATGAATGGCTCCCATTGCTTGATACTTTATAAAGGTTTCTCTTGTTCAGTAATATTTTCTCCTAGGGATTTCTGCAATGCTATCTCTCTTGAGCTTTGATCATAGGATCATTGTTGATCCTATTGTGATAAAAAATAATCACGAATTACTTCAGCCTTAAGGTGATGTTCTTCTACCAATCTTTAGTATGATTTTCCTCCTAAGATTAACCTTGTTGCTCTGTTGCATTCTCTTTCCGTCATTGACCCTTCATTACACATTGACATACCTTATTGGCCATCTTGACACTAATGCCAACTATAAAATTGTTCATGACTAATTCATGCTTCCATCATAACAACTTATCATGACTGTTGACATCAATGACAACATATCAATGACAATGTGTCCAACATTATTGACTAGTGGGATTGTGACATGTGTTTCCAATGTTTTATGGTCATATATATAAATGACATGTGGCAGTTTTATCGACCAATTTGAGTGTGACATGTGTTAACCAGTGAGATCATGACACATGGAAACTTATGAAAATATATCACATAGAGACACATGGTGATGACGTTGATGTTGACTGGGTGATTACAAGGATGCAACTATGTTAAACCCTAAATAGTGGCTCATTACCCCTTAATTGGGGAATATTACATTAGTAATGTTATTTTATTTATGTCAGCTTTAGTCCATTAGTTGTAATTATACCTCCTATTCTCCTATATATACCAAGGAGACATTTTCATTTGGAATCATATTGTATTTGGACATTTATGTGGCCATAAGGAGGTTTCCCCCTCGAAGAGTCTTATTATCTATATTTATCTCTTTTTCAAGGCATTAAGTAGTTATTCTAAGGTTTTTCTATGCTATATTGATATTTGGTTCCTAACATATGGTATCAGAGCTCAAGATCTTGGGGTTTCACTGCTACATCTGAGACACCTTGGAATTTTCAATATAACTTTTTTTCTACAATGACTCAGAAGGAACAGATTAGAGGCTATTTAGTATAAGGATCAAGGTACGTTGGGTTAAAATTTTATCTCCTGAGGCTTTATACTTTCGGAGATACAACCTTTGTAAGATAGGGTTCTACAATCATCTTGAATTGAGTCATTGCGAAATTTTCACTACAAAATTGTTTCTGTAATGTTTCATACCTTGAACTCCAGAGGCCATTCACATAAATTAGTAAGGTATCTGTGGTAACAATTTTAGCTTATGGATCATCTTACATTTGTAGATACACCCTGTGGAAGATAGGGCATCTGACTAGCCCTATTGACTAGTCTCAAGAAGGTGTTCTGGGTAAAACAATCATAACTTCTTCCTAGAGTATCCAAATTGATTTAGACCTGTTGTATTGGATAATGGACAACCCGTAGTAGTTATGGTACTATGTTTAGAATTTTATATCAATCATTTTGTGCAGGGCAAGCTATACAAGTGAGATCTCCTAGAAAGGAAAAAAATCAGCAAGTTGTGGGGAAGTTACCATAAATTCCACTTGGCACATCCAATTTTGATCAGACCTATGGCATTGTAGAGAAGAAATATTAGAGACCTACAAAAAAGAAAATTTCATACTCAGAAGGGATGAAATTTTGGAGATACAACAAAAGGAAGATTGTCTAGCAGAACCACCTCAAAATCAAGGTTTAAAGTGATACTTGGCCAACATGCCACCAAAAAAGGGAACTTCTACACCAAATGAGCCTCCAAACAATCCTACTTGGACTCTTGATGAAGGTTAAGAAATGCGTAGGGACATAAATGATTTACAAAAGAAGTCAGTAACAAAAGATGAACTACAAGAGATGATGGATTCAACGGAAGCTAAGTTGGAGGCAATAAATACTAAGATGGATGGTTTAAAAGGGGAGATCATGGAAGGATTGAAAAATTTCCTAATAGAAAGGACACGTGAAAGTGAAAATGTATCCCATGAAATTCATGATGAGGACACAAGGAAGGTGAGTCAAGAATGGAGAAACTCCAATTTTGGGTTGAAGACCAACCACGTTGCTAAGATCGATATGAGGAAGTTTGATGGCAAGGACCCAATCACATGGATACTTCAGATGGAGCAATTCTTTGATCTACATAATGTGCCACATAGACAAATGGTATGAATTGCTTCTTTATATTTAGAACCCAATCAATTTGTATGGTATCGATGGATTTTTTCTCACAAATCACTCGTCACTTGGACAATTTTCATGGAAGAAATGATAGCACACTATGAGGATACACAGAGCAATACCTTCTTTATCCAATTGACAAATCTCAAGCAAAAGGGTTCAGTTACAGAGCACATTGAGAACTTCCAAAGATTGAATATAAAGGTAACAAATATTCCAGATGAGCACTTGATTGATGTATTCATTGGAACTTTAAAGGATAAAATTCAACATGAGGTTCGCCTTTGGGAACCCAAATCATTGGAGAATGAATTTAGGGTGGAAAGAAATGTTGAAAGTAAAAATATGGCTATGGATACTATAAGGACCAATCCTAACATCTATAGAGAGAATAATGGTCATTCTTCTAAAACACCTCAACTTACAAGGTTGACACCTCAACAACTGGAGGAAAGAAAAGCAAAAGGTTTATGCTTTAATTGTGACAACAAGTATAGTAAGGGACATAAGTGTGGTGAGAATAAATTATTCTACATAGATTGTGAAGAGGAAGAAGAAAAAAAACAGAACAAGAACCATCTCAAGATGAAAATGTAGAAGCAATTTCGTCTGAAGAGTTGACTCCCACGATATTGTGTAATGCATTGGTTGGAATTAGCACTCCTCAAACCCTCAAGATTGAAGGATATATCAGAAAGAAAAAGGTATTAGTCCTAATTGATTCTGGCAGTACTCATAATTTCATTCACTATAAATTATCCAAAGCTCTCAATTTCTCTATATATCCAGCGCCAGAGTTTCAAGTAACGAGTGTAGATGGATGAATGATTAATTGCTCAGGAAAATGCAATAAGATCAATATTACTATGGGGGAATATGTAATGAATATTCCAATGATTTCTATACCCATGGGTGGTGTTGATCTTGTACTAGGAATCCAATGGTTGCAATCATTAGAAACAATGGATTTTAATTTTCAAGAACTTTTCATGAAATTTTCATTGGAAGGAAAATAAATTGAGTTAAGAGGTATCACAAGGAAACCTGGTAAGGTGATAAGCTCTAATGGCATGAAAACATTATTGAAAAAGTGGCATCAAGGTGTTATTGCACAAATATGCTCACTAGATGTTCAAACATCTAAGCCATCTATTCCTCTAGATATCCAAGGGATCATTGATAAGCATTCCAAAGTATTTGAAGATATTCCCAAAGGTCTTCCACCCACTCGAAATCATGATCATGATATTCACCTAATTCCTGGGAGTGTTCCTCCTAAAATCAGGCCATACGGATACTGTTATGCCCAGAAGAGTGAAATTGAGAGCATGGTTGAATAAATGTTAGAAGTTGGCATTATTAGACCTAGCCAAATTTCTTACTCTGCACCGGTGGTAATGGTATTCAAGAAATATGAATCATGGCATATGTGTCCAGATTATAGAGATATCAAAAAGATCACTATTAAAGATGGGTTTCCCATTCCTGGCATTGATGAATTGTTAGATGAACTACATGGATCAATCTATTTCACAAAGTTGGATCTTCGTTTAGGGTATCATCATATTAGAATGAAGGAAGAAGATATTCCAAAAAAAACATTCTGAACTCATGAAGGCCATTATGAATTTTTGGTCATGCCTTTTGGCCTTACAAATGCACCTTCCACATTCCAAGGGTTGATGAATTCCATTTTCAAGCCCTTCCTTTG
>ML779806.1:993098-1030148 GCA_009831015.1 Picea engelmannii
TGAAGGAGGTAGAGTATTTGGGTCATATTGTATCTCATGAAGGTGTCAAGGTAGACCCTAACAAGATTAAGGCCATGATGGATTGGTTGATTCCCAAAACATTGAAGAATCTTAGAGGATTTTTGGGTTTGACAGGTTACTACCACAAGTTTGTTCGACACTATGGAAGAATAGCAACACCTTTAATGACACTAATTAAGAATGATGAATTTTCATGGAATCCAGAGGAAACTAAATATTTTGAACAACTTAAAGAGGTGATGTGCAAAGCTCCTATATTGACCACTCTAGACTTCACAAAAACCTTTATTATGGAATGTGATGCCTCGGGAAATGGAATTGGTGTTTTCCTAATGCAAGAAGGAAGGCCCCTGGATTTTGAAAGTTGACCACTCAAGGGAAAGGACTTACACAAACCCATTTATGGGAAGGAAATGATGGAAATACTACATGCATTGAAGAAATAGAATCCTTACCTAATAGGTAGGCACTTCAAGGTCAAAAAAGATCATGATAGTCTTAAATACTTCTTGGAACAAAGACTATCTTCAGAAGAACAACAAAAATGGGTAACCAAGATATTGGGTTATGATTTTGAAATCGTCTATAAAAAAGGGAAGAAAAATGTTGTGGCAGATGCACTCTCAATAAAGGATGAAGATGTTGAGGCCTTTCTCTGTGATGTCTCGATCATCCAATCCGATTGGATAATAGAAGCAAGGGATGAATGGAAGAATGACGAAAAAGTGTGGACTTTCATTCAAAGGTTGCAGCGGGATTCCAGTGCATCAGATACATTTACATGGAAAAATGATTCACTATGGTACAAATATCAATTATATTTATGTAAGAAATCCCAACTAAAACAAAGGGTACTATTGAAATTGCACACCTCTCTAGTAGGAGGGAAATCGATATTTTTGAAAACCTACCATAGGGTCAAGAAGGAATTTTTTTGGGATGGCCTTAAAACTAATGTTCAAAGGTTTGTGGCAGAATGTTTGGTTGGCCAACAAAATAAGGTGAAAACAATTAAGACCCCAGGTCTTTTACAACCATTAGCCATCCCAAGTCACCGCTGGGAGGAGGTTTCCATGTATTTCATCACAGGGTTACCGAAGTTGAAGGAAAGAGTGTCATCATGGTGATTGTTGATAGACTGACTAAGTAGACACACTTTTGTGCACTCTCTCATCCCTTCAAATCTCGTACAGTTGCCACTGCATTCATGGAGACAGTTCAAAAGCTACATGGCAGCCCAAAGATTATTGTAAGTGATAGAGATCCCATCTTCATAGGACATTTTTGAACATAATTATTTTCTTGTTTCGGTACTCAATTGGCTCATAGCTCATCCTATCATCCTCAATCTCATGGACAAACCGAGATAGTGAAAAAATGTCTGGAAGGGTACCTTCGTTGCTTTGTCTCTGATAAACAAAAACAATGGTTCAAATGGTTACCCTTGGTAGAATGGTGGTATAACACTTCCTTTCATACTGCAAGGAAAATGACACCATTTATGGCACTCTATGGATACCACCCTCCTTCCATCACTTCTTCTCTAAAATAAAAATATAAAGTTCAAGCAGTGGAATATGACATCGAGCATCAACAAAAAATTCTCCATATATTAAAGGACAACCTGACCATGGTAGAGAATCACATGAAACAACAAGCAGATAAACATCGTAGTGAAAGAAGTTTTGAAGTAGGGGATTGGGTGTTTTTAAGACTACAACCATACAAACAGATGTCCCTCAAGCAAGACAAGAAGGATAATAAATTATCACCAAAGTACTATGGCCCTTATAAGGTGTTGCAAAATATTGGTACTATGGCATACAAATTGGAGTTGCCTGCATCTTCACTAGTACACCTAGTTTTCCATGTTTCATGTTTAAAGAAGGTCATAGGTGACAAGATCCCAATTCAAATTATATTGCCAGAACTTGACGAGGAAGGAAAAATCATATTGGATCCTGAATCCATCACTGACACAAGAATTTGTCAGCTAAGGAATAGATCCATTTCAAAGTATCTCAATAAATGGAGGAAACTATCGACTGAAGATTACACTTGGGAAGATGAGTCTTTTATATAGGAGCATCCGGAGTTACTCAAGCGTTGCGGACAACACTTGTCTCAAGGGGAGGGACATGTTAAGCCCTAAATAATGTCTCATTACCCTTAATAGGGGCATATTACATTAGTAATGTTATTTTATTTATGTTGGCTTTAGTCCATTAGTTGTAATTATACCTCCTAGTCTCCTATATATACCAAGGAGACATTTTCATTTGGATTCATCTTGTATTTGGACATTTATGTGGGCATAAGAAGGTTTCCCCCTCGTAGAGGATTATTATCTGAATTTCTCTCTTTTTCAAGGCGTTGAGTACTTATTCAGAAGTTTTTCTATGCTATATTGATATTTGGTTCCTAACAAACTAGGCATTGATTGAGCATAGGTGGAGGATAACTAGGTAATCAAAATATTAATTATTTTGGTAATCCTCTAAAGGTGTCGAATGCTTTAATATTCAGAGTCTTCTCTTACTAAGAGTACATTACACTTTTTAATATATACACTAAATAATCCAATATCCCCATGCATGTGGGATAAGTATTTTGAAGAAAAAGTCGAAATTCTTATGAAGGAGGATGAAATTTGAACCAAGGGCCCAGATTGCACCATGGAGATCAATCAATGTTTATTGAGTCTTAATCTTATAAATATAATATATCAAGATTTGATACCTCGCTGGAGAAGTATTTCAATGAGGAAGATGATGTAAGAGTTTTTAAGGGTTGGAATTGACCATATTTTTCTCAGAAATTGAAAGAGCAGTTAGTAATATTTTTATGCCTTGCTAATAAATCTGCTTGACATGTCGAATTCATGAGCTCATATGTTGAGGTCCACGAATTGAAATTGTGCCCAATAGGACTCATTGGAAAGCTACGAAAATAAATATCTCATATAAATTGGTTTCCATGGCTGAGAAGTTGAGTATCACATCCAAAAAATTAAAACATTGTCCTCTCTTTAAAGGGGTAGTTAATTATATTTTTCAAAATAAAAAACTATTAAAAAGATTTTATTAAAAAACGAAAATGGACCACGTCAAGATGAAAATGTTAATGATGAAAATTAATTAAGGATCCTTATTTGAAGTATTAATTAAAGCAATCATTTTCAAGAAATAGAAATACCTAACTACTCGAGGAGTTAGAAGAACCAGTTTTAAGAGGCGAGAAAGAGCTTCATCAAGGGTTGGAAGAGAGTTAGAGAAGGTTTCATCACGAGGGTAGAATATCAGAATAGAAGGATCAAAAAATTAATATGAAGCCAAGCATATGATCAATGAATATATTTCTCCATATTATTCATCATTCTTCTTCTTTTACAATCATTTCTCATAGCTTTATGTTTGTATTTCTGAACCAAGCATGGAGTTGAGTCTCACGTGTTGTTTATTGTATTCTCCAAAGAATTTTTTTTATATGATCATGGAGAATTTACAGTCATGAATGTGACTATCAGAGATTTGTGTATTGTATAATATATTTCATGAATAATAATCCACAAAGAATTAATTTGGGAAATGACTTCAATGACTTCTCACATCTTGATATTTTTTGAGTGTGATATGTTTGAAGTATGCTTATAAAAATTGCTTATGTTATAACTACCATAATCTTTTAAAATGATTTGAATGATCAAAACCATTTCCTCCTATTTCTCAAGAGAAGATATGGATGTTTTTTTATTTGTATGTGATTAAGAAGGTTGTATATATGATGTTGAGCATACATATATTATGATATTGAAGCCTTCCTTCAATATTTTTATTGTTGAGAAGTAATTTTCTACACATAAAAATCAGATCAAGTTATTGAAGAACCATTTCATTTACAAATCCAAGCAATAAATATCTAGGGTTTGTTGTCTAGCATTATCGCTAATCCAAGTTATTCAAGTTATATCTTTTAGCTAAAGAGGATTATCACCTCTTTAAAAATGTAGGGGGCTTTGTATCCTCATGAGGTTTTTGTTTCGGTCTTAACAGATCCAAACATCAAATTTTTTGGCAGCCATACTAGGAAGCCATTTATTTTCAAGAAATTTGAGACTTTGTTCATATTTGATTGAGGAACCAGAGTCTCGATGATTCAAATTTTTAGAAAGAATATTCAAGAAGACTATCGCTTGTTCTAGATGCATGGAGTTTATAAAAAAATTATTCAAAGATGTTTGAATGAACTCAAAGAGAGCCAAGAGGTTCAATTTCCCTCCAATTCACATTGAGAGTGCCCCTGACTCATTGGTACAAGCAGCAATATGTTTCAAAGTTTTGGAGTTCATCCCATAGATCAGTTGGATGCATGCATGGCTCCATGGAAATATACCTACACTTGAAAGTGTCCCCTCCTCTCAAGTAAGATAGGGTAAGTAGATATTGTATGTACACAGTTTCTTTCTTCAGTTCAAGTTTTTCATAATAAGGACGTTTCTATTTGAATATGACTCCATGTTCCAATGGAGAAGAAAACTGGTCTTCAGTTTCTAGTGTTCTCAGCAACCCACATGGGATCATTGTCCCGTAGTTGGAGCCTGTTGTTGACCAAAAAATGGTCGCATCTATATTCCTTCTCCTGAAATAATAGGTTTTTTTATTAGAAGAAATTTTTTGAACTATTATAAGCTCATGGTGAATCCCTCAATCTCATCTTTGTCATACCTTGTGAGGCGAGTTGTAAGCTATCTTTTCTTTGGTTTGTGTGTGTGGCCCCTTTGTGGCTCGTGGGGTTTAGGGGGAAGAAGAGTACCCCTAACGTTGGCTGGAAGGTACCAGTGAATTCTTCACGGTTAGCAAGTACAGAGTTGGATGTAGTGAGATAGTGGGAGGACACCTTCAAAATTCAACTCGTATGATACGGTATTTTATTTGAATTTGGATTTAGATTTTAATTATGTTGACATTTGCCGCAACCATTGGTATTATGTATATCATTGATGATTCCCTTGTCGTTGAACGGAATTTTGTATCGCTTGTGTTCTTGGAGCAACTAAATTAATAAATTATTACCAGGCTCATTCATGTTTTGTGATCTTATTATTAAATGCTTTGTATATTTTTAGTGAATATGCTAAGGAGAATGATTTCCTCTATATTCCATCTGTCTACTATTTTTAGGTGCCTTGGCCCTCCTAATATTACATGATTATTCTACCTTTCCTTGATGATATCTTGGATTATTGACTTGTAATTGATGTTTAAGGTGAGTCTTCTTTACAAGCCCTTTCGATCCTATAATAAGCGTTGCAGGTCTGGTGGCTGCATAGCCTTGATGTTGTGTTCCAGAGTAATCTTGAAGTCCCTCCTTGGAGGGCCAAGCTATGCGTCCTTTCTAGCGTTTCTTCTTTCTTGTTGACTTAATTTAGCGAACCTAAAACCACCAGACTAAGTTTTATCCCCAGATCGACTGAATTTAAGAATTAAATTTTGATTGCTACCTGAATAAATATTGGCTTACTTCTATTTCATATCTGCCTAAATTGCACCATTGAATTTATTCCTTGCATTTTGCTTGGAAGTTCTCGCGTTCTTGCCATTATTACCTCTCATGCAAGCTAGTCTTACGGATTTTAGGATCAATTTTGTAATAAGGATCAATGGCGCTGCCACCTTTTGAGCATGTCTTGAAAACGTTGGGAATGCATTGTCAAGAACTAACCCAGACCCAACAACTCGAATTCGCCCAGCTGATCCGTTTCCCTTGGGGCGTTTTTGCTCAATTGTTTTTTCTGAGTGTTGCAGGGAACCCCTGTCATTTTTGTTTTCCTTGCTTTTCTGGGGGGTATTGTCTCTGCGTTTTCCCTGTTCTTCCAGGTGCATAACAGCAGAAATTTTTCGTTGGGTTGGCTTCAGAAATGCGCCCAAGTCTGAATTCTCTCCCGGCGAGTTATTTCTGAAATTAAATGTTGCGTGTGGCCTTTGATTTCGCCCAGACTCAGAGACTCTTGTCGTTTTTATAATTCTGGGATTCTCTTCTGCGTAAGCTATTAATTTTTTCCCAGCACTTCCACCATAAATTTTGTGAGACTGGATTGTTTTTGGACTGCATTTTTATTCTCTGCACTTCTTTATTTATCCCAACGACCTTCCTTACCCAGTTCGACCTTCTTCACCGATCCAGCGCTTGGCATGTAACCGCTGCGAGTTCTGGCTGGGGCCCTTTTCCTGTGTTTTTCTTCCTCCTTTTATCGTTGCGTGGTCCTGACTTTAAATGTTTTTAATAAAGTTTTAGAGGAGAGAAATATGCGCCTCCAGCGCACTCGTGGCTGACATTGCCTGACACAACTCTGATCCCTTCTTGTCCTTTCTTATCTCGTCCACCTACATCCTTCGATTAAAACCTCATGCTGCATTTATTTTAAGAAGGAACTTTTACCCTTTAAAGATTTTATCTATTTTACCTCGAAGTGCATAGATAGGGGAACTTTAATTACCACGCCCATGGGATAGCACAATTGGTTAAGACATGCACACACTCTTCCAGTTTGGGGAGAGGTCATGAGTTCGAAACCTGTGTCCCTTGGGGCTGCGATGCTTTATCACTCCCATACCAGCCACTATGTGGGGAAGTATCTGGGGTGGGTTTCCAGCACGGAATCTCCAACGTGGAAAAAAAAGGGGGTTTTTTTTGTTTAAAATCTTTTCAGCGCGGAGAGGTCATGAGTTCGAAACCTGTGTCCCTTGGGGCTGCGATGCTTTATCACTCCCATACCAGCCACTATGTGGGGAAGTATCTGGGGTGGGTTTCCAGCACGGAATCTCCAAGTTTTTTTTGTTTAAAATCTTTTCAGCGCGGAATCTCCAACGTGGAAAAAAAAAGGGGAACTCTAATTATTAATTTTCCTACCATAAGGTTGGGGTGTCAAAGGTTTGCAAAAAGAAAAATATCAATTAAGTTTTTTTTGTTTAAAATCTTTTCAGAATGTGAAAACCGTAAATCAAGTGGAACTAGTTTAATGAAAACCCCCCTTAAGGAATATGGAGTTGGTTTAAATTATTATCTTTGGCACATGCATCAATAATAATCATTTAATATTGCACTAACGAAGGTGTAAGGTAAGGATTGATTGGTTTAGATAATAGATTCCTCGCGTGCATAAATTTATAATGTATTCAATACCTTTTGGTCTTTAGACTTCTTGCGCAAGTGGATTCTAATGAAGCGATGATGTTCTAGATAGTAATTATATAATGTATTGAATACTTCGTGGTTCTTAGACTTTTTGCGCAAATGGAATGTAATAAAGGAGATGTTGTTTTATATGATAAATTTTTCGCACACTTAAAATGTGATGTACTAAATGATTTGTAGTTACCTTGGCGCCTCAAAAACTAATGAATAAACACGTGAGCTTTGTAGATAGACTTGGTGATTACCTTTGCACCTTGTTTAAGTTGGCGTTTACTCTTGCGTTAATCATGATGTGGGTGTGTGCTTGAATTAGAATTGTTTTACTCTTGCGACTTAAATTAATATTGATTGATTGTGTAATTAGTTCACTTTTGTGCCATGGAATTAAGTTGATGTATGATTTATGAAGCAGTTTGATTCTCTTGCTCGATTGAATAATTGATGTGATGGTTTATAACTTTATTATTCGTGCACCTTGAGTTGGGTTAGTGATATTGATTGTGGACCTTTTGGTTCCGATTGATTGTGTTAGTGGGATGTAGACACCTCCTTGTTCCTCAGAACATTCGCCAACCCTAAGACCTTAAATGGTTAAAATCAATTGGAACTTGGGATTGAGCATTGCTTATGTGTCCTGGAGGTCCTAACCTTGTAGGGTAGGATGGGGGGCTAGACATTTATATTACTTGTATGGTTGAAGGTTGTTGCAATTTGCTTCAAGCTTTCATTAGGTGTTAATCTGCTAATATTTTTATGTTTATGTGTCGCTACCCTTCGTTGACGTGTTGACTACGTTGTTATATATTTCAATGATGGGTAGCGGATGATGTTGTTACTTGTGTCGTTATTCCATTTATGATGATGTTAATTGTATTTCGTTACTAAATTAAGGATGTGTCAACTTGAGGCGTGATTTAATGTTAATGCGTTAATTTTGTTTTGTTAATATTGGATGATGTGCCAATGATGTTGTTATTAATTGTGATGTTTATTTCCTAATGCAAAGAAAAAAAAATTACCTGTTGTAAGTCACTTTCGTTGTCATAACGAGAGGGTCGTTACATATGGTATCAGAGCGGGTTTAACCATGCAACTGTGGATAGCCACGCCTTCCACTGAATTAAAACCTTGACTAATACTTAGCACTAATTAAAAATTTTAACCTGTCCATTAGGTAATCACGGTTAGAGGATGCCACAGAGATTCAATGTGGTGTTGGGGAAGGAGGTGTGACGCCTCTAGAAGCTCCCGCATCTTAGGAGTCTAACCTCTAAGGGGAGGAACAAGTCCTTGGGAAAGAGTCGATTGTTGTAAGGGACGTGGATGGTCTGACAAGGTCCTTCCAGGGAAATGTCAAAGGCCTTGACTAACCGTCTGTATTGAGATGAGCCCAGGGAACTTGTACCCTTGAGGGTCCACAACGCACCCTAGCCAGTACTTGTAGCATTCATAGATAAATCAAGAAGGTTAATTTCCTGAGTTCACAAGTGCCACAGATGGTTCAGCCGTTGAGCCATGGTTGGAGAACAAGGCAATGTACTTTGTGCTTCACGGTTACGACCTCCAACATAAAGGTTGACATGACGGTCTTCAGCTAAAGGGGAGCACTCTTCTATGGTGGAAGATGCTCCTACCTCAGCTAAACATGGTCGTCGAAGTCGTGTTATGGGAACGATTCGAAGAATGGTTCCCGGAGATGTAATTGTTAGAGAAATTTATTAAGCACCAACTCGATGAGTTCAACGCCTTATGACAGGGTGGTCGTATGGTGCCAGATTATGAGACCAGATTTATGGAGCTACTTTGGTATGCCCTAAATCTGAACACAAAAAAGCTAGAGATCAACAAGTTTGTGATCTACCTTAACTCCATATTTCATGTGAAGGTGAGGATATAAATTCCTTGGACATTGCACGATGCAGTCCAGTAAGCCTCATAGTTGAGGAATAATTGACCGTGGGAGTCAGGGCAGGACCCCTACAAAACCATCTAGACTGACAACATCTGGTGTGCAGAAACATAAGACGCCAACTTGAAAAGACATATTGGTAGCAAGATATGTCTATAGAACCCTTGTTCATGACACCACAAAGATGGGTTCCTCAACAAAAGACCCCCTACAGGGGACCGTTGCCAACAGTCGCAGTTAGGCTTGTCAACATAACAGACTAGGATCTTAAGCTAGTAGGCCAACAACTTCTACTTGAAGGCCAAGAGTACTGGACCAAAAATGAGTGTTGGACATGTGGAAAGCCACCTTACCAACAAGATTGTCCAGTTGAAAAGGCCATAGCGACTGGGTCAACAGGACACACTATCGTTATGGAGATGGGCAAGGCCCACGAGATTCATGATTGTGGTGAATAACTACCAGGCCTAGCACCAAACCACTGTGCTCGAGGTGTCAGGTACCATCTCCAACCAAAATTTAGTATTTTTTAGATCCCAGTGCTCAAAGAGATTTGTTCTAGACAATGCTAAAAAGAATTAAGGTAAAGGAAGTCGAACAGGATGATTTTAGCTATGTGGAAATGGCTTTGGGATCCAAGTAGAAGGTTGGAGGAAGGGTTATAGATTGTAGCCTTAATGTAGGAGATTCTGTCACGAAGGCCAACCTATACGTCACGATGTTAGGACGTTGTAATCGATATGGATTGGTTGGAATCGCATGAGGCGATACTCAACTCTAAGATGAAACAGTTGAGTTTGATTAATGATGAGGGACAAAGACGAGTGATTGTAGGAAGAAACCAGGGAGATTCCCTAAGGTTCATATCTTCCCTACAACTATGAAAGATCATGCACAAGGGATGCAAGATATATGTGATCCTTGCATTGAACGAAAAGGGCATGGCGGAAGGACTAGAAAACCTTCTGGTAGTACGGTAATTTGCAGATGTATTCCTAGATGAGTTACCAGGGTTGCCTCCTGAGAGGGAATTGGAATTTACCATAGACTCAAAACTTGGAATCGAACCAATAATGAGAACTCCTTATCAGATGTTGACCCTTGAGTTATAGGAGTTGAAAATGCAACTGAATGAATTGTCGGACCTAGGACTTATACGTCTAAGTGTGTATCCTTGGGGTTCTTCTGTTATTTTCATACGAAAGAAGGATGGGTCGTGGAGACTCTGCTTGACTACTGTCAAGTATTCATTGATGACATATTGATATATTCTCAGAGGAAGGAAGAACTTGATGAACTTTGTGCTTATTACTACAATGTTTACGAGAGAACAAATCTCAGGGACTATCGAAATGCTCTTTTATCAATCGAGGATTCATCAATTGGGGCATGTTATCTCTGACGAAGGTATCGTTGTGGAGCTAGTGTAGGTAGAGGCTATTAGGGAATGGTCTGCATCGATGAACGTACCAGAAGTACGTAGTTTCATGGGTTTATCTGGATATTATTGACGATTTGTTGAAGGTTTTTGAAGATAGCAAATCCGACCACAAAAATCTATAAGAAAAACAAGAAGTTGTATGGACCGAAATGTGCAGAATCATTTTGAAGGTTTAAGGAGTTGTTGACAACAAAACTGATACTAAAAATCACTGATAGGGACGAGGACTTCTTGGTAGGAACAAATTCATCCAAGGAAGGCTTAGGTGGAGTCTTGATGCAAGACGATCGAGTGATCGCTTACATCTCAAGAAAGTTAAGAAAGCATGAGGAGAACTATGTGACACACAATTTGGAGCTGTTAGCCATTATGTATGCCTTGAGAGTTTGGAGACACTACCTGATGGGACAAAAATTTGAACTAAAAATAGACCACGATGGTTTGCAACACATTTTACGCAAACTGAGTTGAACGCACGGCAAAGGCGTTGGTCATAACTGCTTAGTGAGTATGCTTTTGAGATTACCTACATAAAAGGAATAATCAACAGAGTGGCATATGCGTTGAGTCGGAGACCACACATATTTTCATTGATACCTCTTTGGACGAATCTAGTGAAAAGATTATAACTTTACTGTGTGATGATGACTGATATAAAGAGGTTAAGGAAGATATCAGATGAGACACCATGTTTGTACAAAAATTTGAGGGATTTACTGTGGACAATGATGGATCAATGAGATATAATAACCATATTTATGTACCACCTTATGACGCATTGAGAGGTTTGATATGAAACAAAGCTCATAGAGAAGTGTATATGGCTCATCTTGGAATCACGAACATGAGGGCAGACCTTAATCCCTCATTCTTCTTGTAGGGATGAAGGAAAACATAGTTAACTACTTGACGAGGTGTTTGGAATGTCAGGAAGTAAGGGATGAACATAGACATCTGGCTGGATTTCTACAGCCACATGTCATTCCAGAATAAAAATGGAGGCCATTTTGATGGACTTCATTGTGGGATTTTCGCGGACGACAAGGAGGCATGACTTGATTTCCATGATAGTTGACACTCTGATGAAGAGTGCACATTTTATTCTTGTGCACACGACATATTAGGAACTTGACATAGATAGAATTTTATTAGCGAGATAGTGAGACTGCATGGCATGCCTAAGAGGATCATATTCAATCGAGGATCGATGTTTACAGGATAATTTTGGACTAGTTTCCACGAGGCCTTGGGAACCCAACTTAACTTTAGTACCACATATCACCTGGAGACAGACACACAGATTGAAAGTATGAACCAAATCTTGGAAGATATGTTGTGTATGTACGTGATGGACCAATATAAGTGTTGGGAGGATTTCTTGCCACTGGTAAAGTTTGCATACAACAATAACTATCAAGGCACCATTAAGATGATGCCATTTGACTTTCTTTACAGGCGACCATGTCGGACGCCTTGAGCTGGGATCGACTGGAGGATAAGGTCTTCGTGGGACCCGAAGCAATCCTAGAAATGGAAGAACAAATGAAAACGATAAGACAAAGGATCAAGAAAGTGTAGGATTGACATAAGAGTTATGTTGATGCGCATCGCATTGACTGTAGTTATGAAGTTGGTGAGCGAGTTTTCTTGCGGGTGAAACTGCACAAGAGTTCGATCAAGTTTGGAAAGGGTGCTAAAATTTCTCCTAGGTTCATGGGACCTTTCGAGGTTCTGGAAAGGAAAGGGCCCATGCCCTATTGACTAGCCTTGCCTAATTATTTGAGGCATATGCACGATGTTTTCCATGTATCTATTTTGAGACATTATGTTAGTGATCCTACACATGTGATTGACATGAGTTCTTTGCAGGTATCAGACGAGGGTGCTCTTACGGCGGAGCTAATATGCATTCTAGACCATCGCATTCGACAAATACGACATCGAACAGTCGATCAAGTCAAGTTCCAGTGGGAAAATTATAGTCCACACTCAACTACCTGGGAGGACGCTTATCATATGCATCAACACTTTCCAATTTTGTTTGATAGCTAGACATTTAGATATTGTCAGATACTTTATTTATGCACTTGTATACTGTGAAACTTTGGGATGAAGTATGAAACAAGAGGGGGTGTATGTAACATCCCACTCTTGCGCACACCTGATGTGACTTATTCTTTGAGGACACTTGCATGCAAGTGATTTGGTTCATTATATGATTGTCTGCTTCACTTATGGATTCTGATGATGAGATTGTGGATTATGATGTTATGTTATGTTATTTATGTATAGATAGGTGCTATTGACTAGTTTCTCCTTAGTGTGTAGGACTCTTGATAGATTGAGGATGTTGATGGCGTTGATGGACCTCCTTGGACTCCATTTCGAGTCAATGAGTGGACTGTTTGTGGTTTGGGTATTTATATTTATGCATATATGATCTATGATCTGGTATATTATGATGTTGTTTATGGATCGTTGACATGTTTCATTGATGGATGCAGGATGACGATTGCCTGCTAATCAGAATCACATTAGGAGTAAAGGGGTCATGCACAACAACTAGAGATATTGAGGGAGAGGTGTGGTAGCAGCCCTTCCGCAGCCTATTAACACTCTCGTCGTGGATCGAATTGTAGGCTAACCATTACCTAGTTCGAGAGATCCATGATGTCATGAGGGAATACTGAGACAGTCGCTCACGAAGATTCTAAGGGGCGCGAAATAAGGCAGGGTCCTTATTCCTTAGAGGTCCTTAGTCTCCCACAAGGTCGCTTGATGGAGTATTGACTTCAAGGGTTGGATGTCTACCAAAATCAGTCAAATGTGAGTGCAACCCTTGGAGCACGTCACATAAATGAAACATGAATAAGGGTGAGTGGCACCCTTGGAGCACGTAGTACGTCTTAAAGGGAACGTCGCCATTTTTAACACTGGTGAGTTAATGAACCTAGGTGCCTAGAAAACAATATTTTATTTTGATGTGATCAGCCTTAAAATAAATGTTGTATGAGTAAAGTTTATTAATTATAAAATTTACCTTAAAAAAATGCTAAGCCTAGTTTAAATTAAAGCCTAGGTCTAAATAGGGTATGAGGACTAAAAATTAATTAATCAATTAATAAAAGGGGGATGAAGAAAAAAAATTCAAATTAAGAATTTAAAGGAGAAATAATTTATCTAAGAGTTAATTACTCTTCATTATGCAAAGACATGCTAATTTGGAACTTAGACAAACATGGGAAATTAAATGCAAAAAAAAATGTCGAACATAGAAAGGAATCTAGTCTAGAGAACTTCCTAAATAAAACTCAACTAAGATTTAAGTAATGCATCAATCATTAAAAGAAATTAAGGGAATAAATGGACAACAAGGAGAGTTTTTAGGAACACTTTTAGGTGGGTGAGGGAAATTGTCAATTAATTTAATTAAATAAATGAATTTCTGGTGCCACTAAGGGATTGGGTGACAAGTGTACGGGGGAAAGTTTTTTTCCCTAATTAAAATTTAATAAAAATAATTTAACGTGCAATTGGAAAGTGTCACTAAGAAGAACTCTATAAAAGTAATGGCAAGGAAGAGGAAGAGATAATGACTGTTATGCGTAAGTTTGTGTTGCTGTATTTTTCTTGGCTGATTTTTCTTGTGGTAGTTGGGATACCCAGCTCAAATAGAGAGTTGTAGCTCAACCTTGCAAGGTGAGCTGAGAACTACCTTTTCTCTGGTTTGTGTGCGTGGACCCTTTGCAGATTAGGGGGATCAGGGGGAAGAAGAGTACCCCTAGTGTTGGCCGAGAGGTACCGGTGAAGTCTTCACCATTAGAAAGCAGAGAGTTGGACGTAGCGAAATCGTGGGAGGACACCTTCAAAATTCAACTCGTTGGATACAATATTTTATTTGAATTTTCATTTGTAAAGGATTTAGATTGTAATTATGTTGAAATTTGTCACAACCATTGTTATTCTTTATATCGTTGATGATTCCCTTGTCTTTGAACAAATTTTGTATCACTTGCATTCTTGGAGCAACTAAATTAATAAATTATTGTGAGGCTCATTCATGTTTTGTGATCTGATTATTAAATTTTCCGTATATTTTTAGTGAATATGCTAAGGAGAGTAATTTCCTATATCTTCCATCTATCTATTGTTTTTAGGTTCCTTCTCCCTCCTAATATTACATGATTATTCCACCTTACGTTGATGATATCCTTGATTATTGACTTGGGATTGATGCTTAGCCGTGAGTCTTCTTTACAAGCCCTTCTGATCCTATGATAATAGACGTTACAGGTCTAGTGGCTGCATAGTCGAGCCTTGATGTTGTGTGACAAATACATCTTGAAGTCTCTCCTTGGAGGGCCAAGCTATGCATCCTTGCTAGTGTTTCTGCTTTATGAATCTTGACTTAATTTAGCTTCCTGCAGAACAACTGTTGTTAGGTTTTGTTGGAGACATTTAAATGGTTTGGATTAAGTATATTGAAAGTCTGCCTTGTGCAAGGAACCTAAAACCACTAGACTAAGGTTTATCCACATATCGACTGACTTTAAGAATTAAATTTTGATTGCTACCTAAATAAATATTGGCTTACTTCTATTTCACATCTTCCTAAATTGAACCATCAAATTTATTCCTTGTGTGTTGCTTGAAAGTTCCCGCGTTGTTGCCACTGTTAACTCTTATGCAAGATGGTCTTGATACGAATTTTAGGATCATTTTTGTAATAAGGATCAATGGCACTGCCACCTTTTGAGAATGTCTTGAAAACCTTGGGCATGCGTTGTCAAGAACTAACCCAGACCCAACAACTTGAATTTGCCCAACTGATCTGTTTCCCTTGGGGTGTTTTTTCTCAATTACTTATTCTGAGTGCTACAGGGAACCCCTGTCGTTTTTGTCTTCCTTGCGTTTCTAGGGGGGGATATTGTGTCTGCATTTTCCCTGGTCTTCCTAGTGCATAACCCCTGGAATTTTTCGTTGGGTTGGCTTTAGAAATGCGCCTAATTCCGAATTATCTCCCGACGAATTATTTCCATAATTAAATGTTGCATGTGGGCTTCGATTTCGCCCAGAATTTGAGACTCCTGGCATTTTTCTAATTCTGGGATTCTCTTCTTCGTTAGCTATAAAAAAATTTCCAACTCTTCCACCATAAATTTTGTGAGACTGGATTGTTTTTGGACTGCATTTTTATTCTCTGCGCTATTTTATTTATTCGAGAGACCTTCCTTACCCAGCCTGATCTTCCTCATCGATCCAACACTTAGCATGAAACCGCTGTGAGTTCTGGCTGGGGCCCTTTTTCTGCGTTTTTTTCCTTCCTTTTATCGCTGCGTGGGACTGACTTTAAATGTTTTTAATAAAGTTTCAGAGGAGAGAAATCTGTGCCTCCAATGCACTTGTGGTCGAGAACGCCTTGACACATCTCTGATCTGTTCTCATCCACCTGCATCCTTAGATTAAAACCTCATGCTCCATTTAATTTATGAAGGAACTTTTACCCTTTAAAGATTTTATCTATTTTATCTCGAAGTGCGTAGATAAGGGGAACTCTAATTATTAATTTTCCCACCATAAGGCTGGGGTGTCAAAGGTTTGCAAAAAAAAAAATATCAATTAATTTTTTTTGTTTAAAATCTTTTCAAATTGTGAAAACCTTAAATCAAGTGGAACTAGTTTAATGAAAACCCCCCTTAAGGAATATGGAGTTGGTTTAAATTAGTATCTTTGGCACATGCATCAATAATAAGCATTTACTCTTGAACTAACGAAGGTGTAACGTAAGGATTGATTGGTTTAGATAATAGATTCCTCGCGTGCATAAATTTATAATGTATTCAATAACTTTTGGTCCTTAGACTTCTTGCGCAAGTGGAATCTAATGAAGGGATGATGTTCTAGATTGTAATTATAGAATGTATTGAATACGTCGCGTACCTTAGACTTCTTGCGCAAATGGAATGTAATAAAGGAGATTTTGTTCTATATGATAAATTTTTAGCATGATTAAAAGATGATGTACTGAATGATTTGTAGTTACATTGGCGCCTTAAAATTTAATGAATAAACACTTGCGCCTTGTAGATAGACTTGGTGATTACCTTTTCACCTTGTTTAAGTTGGTGTTTACTCTTGCGTTATTCATGATGTGGGTGTGTGCTTGAATTAGAATTGTTTTACTCTTACGAATTAAATTAATATTGATTGATTATGTAATTGGTTCACTTTTGCGCCATGGAATTAAGTTGACGTATAATTTATGAAGCAATTTGATTCTCTTGCTCCATTGAATAATTGATGTGATGGTTTATAACTTTATTATTCGTGCGCCTTGATTCATGTTAGTGATATTGATTGTGGACCTTTTGATTCCGGTTGATTGTGTTAGTGGGATGTAGACACCTCCTTATTCCTCAGAACAGTCGCCAGCCATGAGACCTTAAATGGTTAAAATCAATTGGAACTTGGGTTTAAGCATTTCTTATGTGTCCTGGAAGTCCTAACCTTGCAGAGTAGGATGGGCGGGTAGACATTTATATCACTTGTCTGGTTGAAGGTTGTTGCAATTTTCTTCAATATTTCATTAGGTGCTAATCTACTACTATGTTTGTGTTTATGTGTCGCTACCCTTCGTTAATGTGTTGATTGCGTTGTTATCTATTTCAATGATGGGTAGCGGGTGATTCTGTTACTTGTGTCGTTATTCCATTTACGATGATGTTAATTGTATGTCGTTACTAAATTAAGGATGTGTCAGCTTGAGGCATGATTTAATGTTAATGCATTAATTTTGTTTCGTTAATATTGGATGATGTGTCATTAATGTTGTTATTAATTGTGATGTTTATTTCCTAACGCAAAGAATAAAAATAAAAAAAATTACCCCTTGTAAGTCTCTTTCGTTGTTGTAACGAGAGGGCCATTACATACATTATGATTATGCTTTGGTTTTGAGTTATGTTGTGTTGAGTATTGAGATTTATATGTTACTTTATTTGATGTAGAATATTGATAGGTATTATGATGAGGGTTCCTGAGTGTGCAAGAAACGTGACATGATGAGGATTTTGATGGCATCGAAAAACATCCTTGGAATTTAGATTGATTCAGGGAGTGGACTTTTATTTTGGTTTGAGTACTTGTTTTATATGCATATATATTTGATGATGATTTAGTTTGGATTTCATGTATATGGATTATTGAAATTATATTTGTCAGTTGATGCAAGCATGGTGACACTTGGTAATCTGACTCACATATGGAGTAAAGAGGTCATACACAAATACCAAATGGATGAGGGAAAAGTGTGGTAACGTCCCTATCACATCCTACTAGCACTCATGCCGTGACCTGAACCGAAGGTTAACAATTAACTTGTTCCAAGAGATTCACAATGTCGTGAGGGCAGACTAAGATAGTCACTCACAAGGATTACTGAGGGATGCACAATGAGGTGGATACCTTATTCCTAAACAAGCCGTTAGTCTCACACAAGTTTGACCAGTGGAGTGTTGACTCCAAGTTTCAAACAAACTTCCAAACTATTCAATGGTGAGTTGAACCCTTGGAGCATGGAAGTTCATCTTGAAGGGCATGTCGCATAAAACAAAATTGTGAGTCAATAAAAATATAGAATGCCCAGAAAATAAAATAAATTCTTAGACTTCGTTAGAAAATATCATATAATTTATTATTAAACTATAAAATAGAAAACTAAAAAAGAGTCTAACTCTAGATGTTTGACTAAATAAAAAATTAAAGGGATTAAGGGAATATGGATAAATAAACCTAGTAAAGGAATAATATAAATAAAAATTAGATGTGTGCACATGTGTGCATGATATTAATAAAAATAGATTTTGAATTAAAAAAAAATTATTGCATGAGAGAATGGTTTGTTAACATAGAGTTAGTATCCTAAGTCATAAACCACTAAATCTTAACTAAGAGACGAATCCTAATCAAAATCAAACTAAAATTTAGTTAAGGGACACAACAAAAGAGAGATTGAGGAACTAAGAGACAACTATGAGGAAAAATATGAACTGATTGTGGGTGTGAGAGAAAATACTTAATTAATTTAATTAAAAAGGGATTTAACATGTACAAATTGGGGAGAGTGTCACATGTGTTGTGGGTGAATAATATTTAATTTAATTATTAAAAATGATCTAATTGTGCATGAGATGACATGTGTCAAGGTAAATTTTCCTATAAAAGAAATGGTGAAGAAGAGAGAAAGGACCCTAACGCTGGATGAATGAAATGATGGTGAATTTTCTATTGACTGAGTTTACTTGTGTGAGTTGGGATTCAAGCTTGTGGAAGCCTCTCCTTTCAAGGGAAATCTTGAGCTAGCTTGGATATGAGTTACTGTGTGTGACCCCTTTGAGGCTCGAGGAGATAAGAGAGAAGAAGAGTAACCCTAGCATTCGCTGGGAGGTACTAGTGAAGTCTTGGGATTGACAAGCTAAGGGAAGAATGTTGAGCAAGCTTGGTATTGAGAATCAACATATATCTTACACCATTTCGGTTACGATATTTCATTTAGTTGGATTGTGAATTGGAATGTTGTTTGTACCCACTATGTATGGAATAACTCTTGAATATTCATATATGTGAATCGACTAGTGATTTAAATGTTATTATAATTTTGATAAAAGGAATGCAATATTGAAATTGTAAATGATATACAAATTACTGTGTTAGATTCTTTTCATAATTGTATATACAATGTTGGGAAAATATTAGTTATGAAAATGGGTAATATAATCATGGATAGGCCCCGGATGGGGTGACACGTAGGTCTATGGATACAGGTGGACTCGCACTCAGCCTAGGCATAAATGCGGACGGCCATAGCTGCAGTTGCAGGACGGAGGGACCTTTCCCTCGCGCGATCATTTACGACCTCAGTGTTCCCGGGATGGCAAGGGTTAAGTGTGGGCGGGTGACCTCGGCTCCTGATTATATGGTTTTCAATTTGCCCGGACAGAGCAGGACTGCACCTGCCTCGGCTTTGCTTATTGCTTGGACGCTCTGGTGCGGTCCAGCATTCACCGTGCCTCGGCATTCTACATTTTCGTTGTATTTCTTTCTGAGTGTAACGAGACAGAGTTGGCTTGCTCGTGCTTCGCACCTGCAATTGCTCTCGTCCTGGCTCTTCTGCCTTCACCTGCAATTGCTCTGCTCCTTCGCCATGGCTCGAAAGAGAGGCAGACCTCGCCGTGGCGTGGCCTGGGAGGCTCATAAGGCGCAGCGGCGTCGAAGGGAGCATTTGGAATGCGCCTTGGCTCTAGCGACATCCATTCTTCGAAAGAAAGCCAGGGCAGAGAATTTGGCGCGACTTGCCACCATTGTTGAACCTGGAGTTGAATGCAGCCGAGACGTCAAGGAAAATGCGTCGGGAGCCCTGCAGGAAGCTGGTATTGAGGAGGAGTTTCCCCCCTGCATAGTGGTGGAAGACCCGCTCATGGAGGACCTGTCGATTATCGAGAAAACCCGAGCCACTGCGGCGACCCATCGGGAGGAAAGCAGACCCACTCCGACACTGGTAGATGATACCCCCGGCTGTATTGTGGAAGAAATACCCTGGCCTGGTGACGCCAATTGCAGCTGCCATAACATACAGGTGAACGAAGCAAGCACGAAGGGTGCAAAGGTTGATGCGGAGTAGAGGGTGTTCGATGCGGGTTCTGGAGTGGCGGTGGATGTGGGTGGCAGCATGCATGGCTCACTCATCCGGCAAGAGCACCTGGCTCTCATGTTTGACCTTCGTGGCCACTTGTCTGACCTGGAGCATCGGGCCCTCCTCATGGGCCAGTGCATGGACATGCTCCTCGATGCATTTTCCAACGCGCCAGCTAAGAGAAAATGCCCCCTCTGCGCGCAAGCATTCTCCATCCTGGCTGGGTCCACGCGGCAGACTGGCGAGGATGACAGGTCACCAGGCACCTATGTTTTTATGCTCTCTTGGTTCCTAGTTTTATTATGTTACTGTTCTATGTGTATTTAGACCATAGATATCTATCCTGGTTTCCTCCGGGCAGGACAGACGCTACTCTGTTTTTATGTTCTATCATGCCACTGCTACTCACCCTCCATCTATGCTGGTTTCCGATAATCGGCAGCATTTTGGGTGATATCAGACCTACTCTTTTGTATACTCTGTAAAAGTTTTTGTCTATCTAATATAGCAGGTTCCACTTTTTTATTTAAAAAAAAATATATAATCATGGATAGGGTTAAATATGAAATTTTTTATTGAGTTAGATTTGGATTAATTAGTCGCTATATATATTCATATCAGCGTGGTAAGTATGATATATCTCTTTACTGTGTACAATTCTCTGAAATTCGTAATTGTAATTTTAGTAAATCTGATCTTTAAACCTTCCAGTCTAATTTTAGTAAATCTGATCTTTAAACCTGAAGCTCCCTGGAATTCCACGTGGTTTCGCTCGACCACTGTCAGTTGTAAGGCTCATGCCGAGGGAGCGTATTCTGCGGTCGCTCTTCGAATCCTGTGGACTCCTCCAAGGTGGTGGAGAGATATCCTTTGTGCACAGCGCTGGCATGCCCATGGGCTCACTACGCACTTATAGTAAGGGTAGTTAAAGGCCTCGAGGACGTTATCGGGGTTTCCATTGCTTCGCTCGACCTCAACGAGCTCTGGGATTTCCCATTTTCCACTTGTAATGCCCCCTCTAATTTGAAAGAGGTCTACGCTTGCAGAAAAGGAAGGAGTGGCAATGATGGTTGGGCCACGGTTGCTCACTTATATATATCTTTTTCCTCAACTAATGGCAGTGGCGATTTGTAGCTAGTGGTGCTCCATATAGCTTTGAACTTGTATAGCGGTTATACCTTAGCACATTACAGGCAAAAATGCAACCTTCCTCCCAGATGGCCATGAATCCCACCCACTTGCCTTTCTTTTTCACTTACACGTCTTTAAATTATGTTACGGTGTAATATTTTTAACATTGGTATAAAAGTGTTTTACATTTTTTTAAAAATTCCTTATAACTTTTAACATATTATTATTTTTAATCTCAATGGAAAATCTATCAAGGATGAGTTGCAAAGCTTAAGGATGAGCTGCAGAGCTTACTGCATATTGTCATGGCAATTTGGCTAAAGCCTCAACATTTCCTCGGGGCATTAAGGATCTGGCTCCGGTGTTAGGTGAGTGTATATAATCGACATTACTGCATCTATAATATAATTTTTTTTGGTTTTACTTGTGATCCAAATGCTAACCTTAAAATAATCCTTTCAACACTATTGTTATTTACAATTTGAACAATTTACATATCATTGTTTGATTTTGCTATTGTATTAATAGGTGTTTTGTAGTAACAAGTTTTTTTTTCTTGGATTTAGATTTTCATTTTCAGTTTTCCTTGTTACAAATATGTACTTGTCCATCACTAGTTGCATGAAAGCCTGTAATCATCCCTTTATATTCCCTTGCTCTTCCCCTTTTGAGAATTATTAACCTATATCATGAAATAAGAACTTTCCGTTTCATTCTTTAACCATTATTATAAAATATTTTATTTTACCTTATTCTCAGTAAGCTACCTTCTTCTCACAATCTTATTGTTGATTGATTTATCTTTGTTTCATCTATATTTCTTCTACGTAGGTTTTTCTTTATATATTTTTGCTTACTCATTAAATATAATAGATTTATAAAAATTCAAGGTTATAATGGAAGGTAATATCACAACCTGATTTGTTTCTATTAGTGTTCTTTTTAAATATAAAATAGCGTCCTCCTTCAATGACAAAAGGGATGTAGATATTCTGCAGAGTCTCAATTGCATGTTTGGTCAATAAGAAGAATAATAATAACTTCATGTGTGTTAGAATTACATAAGGAAGCTGGTTATGATTCATAGAGATTCTGTGCAAATGATACAAAATGTTAGGCTTGGAAACCTTGGAGATCCTATTTTTGTACCTTTACCTTTTCCATTATTGGTAATGGATATCACATTATATCCCTTGTTAGTTAATAAGGAAAACCACAGAATGAACTATGGCATTTTCTCTTATATTCATGTTTACCACCCTTGTAGAATTGTGTAACTCAATGCAATTAGTGATGAAAGTGATTATGGTGGTGACATCGTTAAATATATTGTCCATTACTAGAATGGACTTTATTATTTTATGAATGGCTTGTCTGTTTAAGGACAAAAGTAGGTTCATACAAGTAAGGATATGTTTATAAAAATTAATAATTTAATGAGTATTGAACTTCATATTATATATATATAATTTTTCTTTCATTAAAGGTTAAATAGGTGTCTTAGATTATTCTCTTTTACTAACTTATAGTTATTAAATTGGTTATTCCTTGTTGATTTATGTTAGAGAATATCTTCTAGTTGATGATTGGAGTAGTTTTATTTAAGGGGTTTATTTCTACAAATTCAATGTACCCTAATTACCCTAATAGCAAGTAACAGTGTTAATAAGTGCTTTAATGAATCTCTTAGTTATTTTTTCATTGTCGAACTCATTGCGTGATTGTAATATTGCTATAGTTATAAAAATATAATTAAAAAAAAAACAATTTCATTCGTGTTTCTACTTACCTTAATTTATAGCAAAAATTGGAGGTACGTTACATATGGTATTAGAGTGAGTTCAACTCTGTGACACCAGACCCATATTCCTTCCATTGTTTTATATTTAATAGTTAAAGATGTATCACTAATCTAAATTGAATTGTTTAATGATAGGTATCATCGTTAAAGGACATAGAATTAGTAGACTTTGGGATGCGGGAGGAAGAGGAATTCCTCTTCCAAGTACGTCAACACCCGAGGGATCTGCTCCACTGGGAGAAGGACAAACTATTGATCAAGAGAAAATTGCAGTGGGAGACGTCATGGGAATGATGAGGTCTTTTTAGAGAATGTTTGAGGAATTGATAAACTGCCTTGATCACGATGAGGGAAGGGAGTCTGTTCCTTGTGAGGTATCATAGCGCCCTTCTGTAGTGAGTAGTATTGTTCATAGAGAATTTGAGAAGGTAAAATTACCTGAGTTCATGGGTTCTACATATGATTTAGCCACCAACACATGGTTGGATAATATGGCAATGTTCTTTGCACTGTGCGATTATACCTCCAACATGAAGGTTTGCATATCATTGTTTCAACTAAATGGGAGTGTGCTTATTTGGTGGATGACACTCCTACCACAATTGAACATGGTCGTTGAAGACATGTTATGGGAATTGTTCGAGGAATGATTCCGAGAGAGGTACTTATCTGACAAGTTCATTAAGCACCAAATTAATGAATTCAACGATTTACGACAGGGTAGTCGTACAGTACCAGAGTATGAGGTCAGGTTCATGGAGTTTCTCAGATATGCTCCGCATATGAACAATGAGAAATGAAAGGTTAACAAGATTGTGTTTGGTCTCAACTTCAAAATTCATGCTAAGGTGTGGATCTTGATGCCTTAGACTTTGCAGGATACAATACATAAATATTTTATTGTTGAAGAAGAGTCGAACAATGGGGGTCAAGGTAGGACTCCTTCCAGGCAGACAAGATAGATACTGCATCGAGCGTCGTAGCATCAGACACCTGTTAGGAATAATTCTGGGCACCATGATGCACCTAGAGGACCTGTATTTTCTACACCATGTAGGTAGACTACCAATCATAGTACTTTGTATCTAGAGCACTACCGCAATAATAGAAGCGTTTTCCTTAGAAACAAAAATAGTCTAGATCATTTATGTAGAACAGATCGGGGCCTCAAAACCCTAGACCAACATATTCTTCCTCTGGAACTAAAAGCACCAACCCTAAGAATGAATGTTGGACTTGTGGAGAGACACATTACTAGAGATATTTCCCTATTGAGAAGGGAATATTTTCTGGATCAACATGATAGATGACAGTGGGAGATTTGGGCAAGGCCCATAGGATTCATGGAGCGGTTAATAACCGCCATGCCCAAGCATCACTCTATAGTGCTAGAGACTTCAGGTATGATAGATGATCAACAATTTAGTGTTTTTATAGATTCGGGAGCTACTAAGTTTTTTATATCAAGTGTTGGGCTTAAAAGAATTAAGGTCAATACAGTTGAACAAGATGAGTTTAGATACGTGGAAATGGAATCACATGCCAAACAAAAGGTTGCATGAAAAGTTAAGGATTGTCACATTAACTTAGGTGATTTCGTAACAAGTGTAAACCTGTATGTCATAATATTTAGATCTTACGACATTGTGATTGGAATGGATTGATTAGAATTGCTTGATGTGATACTTAACTATAAGACGAAAATATTAAGTTTGATTGATTATTTGTGATAGATTAGAGTAATTGTGGGAAGAAACAAAGAAGTGTCGTTGAGATTTATTTCTTCCCTACAATTATAGAAAAGTATACACAAAGGATGTAAGATATATGCCATTTTATGGCTTAATGAAAAGGGGGAAATAAAAGGATTATAAAACCTTCCTGTAGTGTCAGAGTTTGCTGATGTTTTTCTCGAAGAACTACCAGGTTTATTGCAAAAAGAGAATTGAAATTTACCATGGATTTAAAACCTAGAGAAAAACCGATTGCAAGAACTCCATACCGAATATCGACACCAGAATTGCAAGAGTTAAAGATGAAATTGAAGGAGTTGTTGGATTTGGGACATATACATCCAAGCATATCACTATGGGGTGCACCATTTAATTTTTCAAGAAAGAAGGACAGATCGTGGATGCTTTTCATTGACTATCATTAACTAAACAAAGTCACGATCAAGAACCAATATTTGTTACCAAGGATTGATGATTTATTTGACCAAATGAAGGGAGCGATAGTGTTTTCAAATATTGGCTTGAGATCAGGATATCATCAGTTGTGAATCAAAGATGAAGATATCCCTAAGACCACGTTTAAAATGAGATTCATAAACTATGAATTTACTATTTTATCATTTGGATTGACGATTGACCCGGGCATATTCATGAATTTAATAAATGGGGTATTTCACGAATACTTGGAATAATTTGTACAAGTATTTATTGATGACATATTTATTTTCTCTCGGATGAGAGAGGATCATGATGAAAACCTGAGATTAGTGCTACAATGTTTAAGAGAAAACAATTTGTATAGAAAGTTGTTGAAATGTTCATTTTATCAAACAAAGATTCACTATTTGGGATACATTATTTCTGGAGAAGGTATCATTGTGGATCCAGTGAAAGTTGAGGCTATTATGGAATGGTCATCACCAACGAACATGCAAAAAGTACATTTTTTTATGGTATTAGTAGGTTATTATGGATTCTTTGTAGAATAATTTTCAATGATAGCAAATCCAATCACAAAATTGCAGAAGAAGAATAAGAAATTTGTATGGTCAGAGAAATGCATGGAAGCATTTAAGAAGTTTAAGGAGTTATTGATGACAACACCAATAATGAAAGTTCCTGATATGGACAAGGAATTCTTGGTATGTGTTATCACATGAAATCATCAAGGGTCACTAGTGACAGTCATGAGCACATGCGAATGGGCGGGTGGAGTTTTTGATGGTGGAGATCCTCTGTGCATTTCGATTTAGTGCCATCTCTAAATGCGGTTGAAAGGATTCCATAGTTGGCAGGCGGATAAATATTTGGCAAGGGCGCTAAAATAACAGGTGCGTCCAGATCACAGTTCGCAACCAGATCAACAGTCACAAGTCATTTCGGTGCTGCAACATGGTCGGGCGTTAAAATTCCTTAAGCGGGCCGAAATCCAAACCACGGTATCACTGGAGAGATACGTGGTGGAAGGTGGTGCATTTCATGCCCAAAAGCGGTGTGGGTCCAAACCGCTTTTGATGGCCCCGAAATCATGTGCTCGTCTAGCAATGAATCTAATAACAATATGCACCCACCTCCTAGTTGTCAAGACGCACCCCGATCCCAAGGGGATTTAGTTAATGAACGGGGAATGGTATTTGAAACCTCATTTCAATCCATAAATAGAAGGCACATAATCTCTGGTTCAGGAGACATAACTTTCAGCATGAGGTACCACGATGGACAGTTTTTTCTGCAGGGCCATACTGATTCGAGTTTTCGTCTGACAAGAGGAAACACACACAGTCTGAAAAAAGGATGCAGATATTCTTTCAACTAAATGGGAGTGTGCTTATTTGGTGGAAGACACTCATACCACAATTGAACATGGTTGTTGAAGACGTGTTATGGGAATTGTTCGAGGAATGATTCCAAGAGAGGTACTTATCTGATGAGTTCATTGAGCACCAAATTAATGAATTCAATGCTTTACGACAAGGTAGTCGTACAGTACCAGAGTATGAGTTCAGGTTCATGGAGTTTCTCATATATGCTCTACATCTGAACAATGAGAAATTAAAGGTTAACAAATTTGTGTTTGGTCTCAACTTCAAAATTCATGCTAAGGTGAGGATCACGATGCCTTAGACTTTGCACAATACAATACATAAATATTTTATTGTTGAAGAAGAGTTGAACAGTGGGGGTCAAGGTAGGACTGCTTCTAGGTAGACAAGACAGATACTGCATTGAGCACCGCAACATCATACACCTATTATGAATACTTATGGGCACCATGATACACCTAAAGGAACTGTATTTTCTACACCATGTAGGAAGACTACCAATCATAGTACTTTGTATAGAGCACTACCACAACAATAGAAGCGTCATCCTTAGAAACAAAAACAATCTAGATCATTTATGTAGAATAGATCGAGGCCTCAAAACCCCAGACCAACATATTCTTCCTCTAGAACTAAGAGCACCAACCCTAAGAATGGATGTTGGACTTGTGGAGAGCCACATTACTAGAGATATTTTCCTATTGAGAAAGAAATATTTTCTAGATCAACATGAGAGATGACAGTGGGAGATTTGGGCAAGGCCCATAGGATTCATGGAGCGGTTAATAACTGCCAGGCCCAAGCATCACTCTATAGTGATGGAGACTTCAGGTATGATAGATGATCAACAATTTAGTGTTTTTATAGATTCAAGAGCTGCTAAGTGTTTTATATCAAGTGTTGGACTTAAAAGAATTAAGGTCAATACAGTTGAACAAGATGAGTTTAGATATGTGGAAATGGCATCACGTGCCAAACAAAAGGTTGCAGGAAAAGTTGAGGATTGTCACATTAACTTAGGTGATTTTGTCACAAGTGTAAACCTGTATGTCATAATATTGGGATCTTACGACATTGTGATTGGAATGGATTGGTTAGTATTGTTTGATGTGATACTTAACTATAAGACGAAAAGATTAAGTTTGATTGATTATTTGTGATAGATTAGAGTAATTGTGGGAAGAAACAAAGAAGTGTCGTTGAGATTTATTTGTTCCCTACAATTACAGAAAAGTATGCACAAATGATGTAATTTGTATGCCATTTTAGTGCTTAACGAAAAGGGGGAAACGAAAGGATTATAAAACCTTCTTGTAGTGTCAGAGTTTGCTGATATTTTTCCTAAAGAACTACCAAGTTTACCACAAAAAAGAGAATTGAAATTTACCATGGATTTATAACCTAGAACATAACCGATTGCAAGAACTCCATACTGAATGTCGACACCAGAATTGGAAGACATAAGATGCAATTGAAGGAGTTGCTAGATTTGAGACATATACATCCAAGAATATCACTGTGGGGTGCACTGTTTATTTTTGTAAGAAAGAAGGACAGATCGTGGATTCTTTTAATTGACTATCATTAACTAAACAAAGCCATGATAAAAAACCAATATTTGTTACTAAGGATTGATGATTTATTTGACCAAATGAAGGGAGCGACAATGTTTTCAAAGATTGACTTGAGATCAGGATATCATCAATTGTGAATCAAAGATGAAGATATCCCTAAGACCATGTTTAAAATGATATTCAGACACTATGAATTTACTATTTTATCATTTGTATTGACGAATGTCCCAGGCATATTCATGAGTTTAATGAATGGGGTATTTCGTGAATACTTGAACAAATTTGTAAAAGTATTTATTTATGACATATTTATTTAATCTCGGATGAGAGAGTATCATGATGAACACCTGATATTAGTGCTACAATGTTTAAGAGAAAACAGGTTGTACAAAAAGTTGTCGAAATGTTCGTTTTATCAGACAAAGATTCACTATTTGGGACACATTATATCTGGAGAAGGTATCATTGTGGATCCAGTGAAATTTGAGGCTATTATGGAATGGCCATCACCAACGAACATGCAATAAGTACATAGTTCTATGGTATTATTAGGTTATTATGGATGCTTTGTAGAAGAATTTTCAATGATAGCAAATCCAATCACAAAATTGTAGAAGAAGAATAAGAAATTCGTATTGTTAGAGAAATGCATGGAAGCATTTCAGAAGTTTAAGGAGTTATTGATGACAACACTAATATTGAAAGTTCCTGATATGGACAAGGAATTATTTGCATGTGTTATCACATGAAGTCGTCAAGGGTCATAGGTGACAGGCATGAGCACATGCGAATGTGCGGGTGGATTTTTCCATGATGGAGATCCCCTATGCATTTTGATTTAGTGCCATCTCTGAATGTGGTTGGAAGGATTCCATAGTTGGCAGGCGGATAAACCTTTGGCGGGGGTGCTAAAATAGTAGGTGCGCTCAGATCAATGACCACAAGTCATTTTGATGCCGCAACATGCTCGTGCGTTAAAATTCCTTGAGCGAGCCAAAATCCAAACCACAGTATCGTTGGAGAGCTATGTGGAAGAAGGTGGTGCATTTAGGTCCCAAAAGCAGTGTGGGTCCAAACCTCTTTCGATGCCCCTGAAATCACATGGTCATCTAGCGCCGAATCCAATAGCAGTATGCGACTGCCTCCTAGTTGTCAAGCCACACCTCTATCCCAAGGGGAATTCAGTTAATGAACGAGGAATTGTAGTTGAAACCTCATTTCACTCCATAAATAGAAGGCATGGAAGCTCTGGTTGAGGAGACATAAATTTCAGCACGAGGTACCACGATGGACGGTTTTTTCTGTAGGGCCATACTGATTTGAGTTTTCGTCTGGCAGGAGGAAACACACACAGTCTGAAAAAAAGATGCACAAATTCTTTCAACTAAATGGGAGTGTGATTATTTGGTGGAAGACACTCCTACCACAATTGAACATGGTCATTGAAGACGTGTTATGGGAATTTCTCGAGGAATGATTCTGAGAGAGGTACTTATCTAGCGAGGTCATTGAGCACCAAATTAATGAATTCAATGCTTTACTACAGGGTAGTCATAGAGTACCAGAGTATGAGGTCAGGTTCATGGAGTTTCTCATATATGCTCCACATATGAACATTGAGAAATTAAAGGTTAACAAGTTTGTGTTTGGTCTCAACTTCAAAATTTATGCTAAGGTGAGGATACCGATACCTTAGACTTTGCATGATATAATACATAAATATTTTATTGTTGAAGAAGAGTCGAACAGTGGGGGTCAAGGTAGGACTCCTTCCAAGAAGACAAGATAGATACTGCATTGTGTGCCGCAACATCAAACTCTTGTTAGGAATAATTTTGGGCACCATGATACACCTAGAGGACTTGTATTTTCTACACCATGTAGGCAGACTACCAATCATAATACTCTGTATAGAGCACTACCGCAACAATAGAAGCATTGTCCTTAGCAACAACAATAGTCTAGATCATTTTTGTAGAACAAATCGGGCCCTCAAAACCCTAGACCAACAAATTCTTCCTCTGGAACTGAGAGAACCAACCCTAAGAATGGATGTTGGACTTGTGGAGAGCCAAATTACTATAGATATTTCCCTATTGAGAAGGAAATATTTTCTGGACCAACATGATAGATGACAGTGGGAGATTTGGGCAAGGCCCATAGGATACATGTAGCAGTTAATAACCACCAAGCCCTAACATCACTCTATAGTGCTCGAGACTTCAGGTATGATAGATGATCAACAATTTAGTGTTTTTATAGATTCAAGAGCTACTAAGTGTTTTATATCAAGTCATGGACTTAAAAGAATTAAAGTCAATATAGTCGAACAAGATGAGTTTAAATATGTGGAAATGGCATCAAGTGCCAGACAAAAGGTTGCAAGAAAAGTTAAGGATTGTAACATTAACTTAGGTGTTTTCGTCACAAGTGTAAAATTGTATGTCATAATATTGGGATCTTACGACATTGTGATTGGAATGGATTGGTTAGAATTTCTTGATGTGATACTTAACTGTAAGACGAAAAGATTAAGTTTGATTGATTATTTGTGATAGATTAGAGTAATTGTGGGAAGAAACAAAGGAGTGTCATTGAGATTTATTTCTTCCCTATAATTACAAAAAAGTATGCACAAAGGATGTAAGTTATATGCCATTTTAGCACTTAATGAAAAGGGGGACACGAAAGGATTAGAAATCCTTCCTGTAGTGCCAAAGTTTGTTGATATTGTTCTTGAAGAACTACCAGGTTTACCACAAAAAAGAGAATTGAAATTTACCATGGATTTAAAACCTAGAACATAACCGATTGCAAGAACTCCATATCGAATGTAGATACCAGAATTGCAAGACTTAAAGATGAAACTGAAGGAGTTGTTGGATTTGGGACATATACATCCAAGCATATCACCATGGTGTGTGCCATTTATTTTTGTAAGAAAGAAGGACATATCGTGGATTCTTTTCATTGACTATCATTAACTAAACAAAGCCATGATCAAGAACCAATATATGTTACCAAGGATTGATGATTTCTTTAACCAAATGAAGGGAGCGACAATGTTTTCAAAGATTGACTGGAGATCATGATATCATCATTTGTGAATCAAAGATGAATATATCCATAAGCCCGCATTTAAAATGAGATTCAAAACCTATGAATTTACTATTTTATGATTTGCATTGACGAATGTCCTGTGCATATTCATGAGTTTACTAAATGGGGTATTTAGCAAATACTTGGACAAATTTGTATAAGTATTTATTGATGACATATTTATTTACTCTTAGATGGGAGAGGATCATGATGAACACCTGAGATTAGTGCTATGGTGTTTAAGAGAAAACAAGTTGTACAAAAAGTTGTTGAAATGTTCGTTTTATCAGATAGAGATTCACTATTTGGGACACATTATTTCTGGAGAAGGTATCATTGTGGATCCAGTGAAAGTTGAGGTTATTATGGAGTGGCCATCACCAATGAACATGCAAGAAGTACATAGTTTTATTGTATTAGTATGTTATTATGGATTCTTTGTAGAAGAATTTTCAATGATAGCAAATCCAATCACAAAATTACAAAAGAAGAATACAAAATTCGTATGATCAGAGAAATGCATGGAAGCATTTTCAAAGTTTAAGGAGTTATTGATGACAACACCAATACTGAAAGTTATTGATATGGACAAGGAATTCTTGGTATGTGTTATCACATGAAATCGTCAAGGGTCACAGGTGACAGTCATGAGCAAAGGCGAACGAGCGGGTGTATTTTTCCACAGTGGAGATCCCCTGTGCATTTCGATTTAGTTCCATTTCTAAACGTGATTGGAAGGATTCCATAGTTGGAAGGTGTATAAATATTTGGCGGGGCACTAAAATAGCAGGTGCGCCCAGATCACAGATCATGACCAGATCAAAGACCACAAGTCATTTCAGTGTTGTAACATGCTTGGGCGTTAAAATTCCTTGAGCGAGCCGAAATCCAAACCACGGTATCGCATGAGAGCTACATGGAGGAAGGTGGTGTGTTTTGGGCCCACAAGTGATGTGGTTCCAAACCTCTTTCGACGGCCTCAAAATCACGTTCTCGTCTAGCACCGAATCCAATAGTAGTACGCAGTCGCCTCCTAGTCATCAAGCCACACCCCGATCCCAAGGGGAATTCAATTAATGAACGAGGAATGGTAGTTGAAACCTCGTTTCACTCCATAAATAGAAGGAATGGAAGCTCTGGTTGATGAGACATAGATATCAGGACGAGGTACCATGATTGATGGTTTTTTTTGTACGACCGTATTGATCCGAGTTTTCGTCTGATAGGAGGAAACACACAGAGTTTGAAAAAAGGAGGCACAGAGGAAAATCCTTGGACATGATGGCCAGTTTGCGCTCCTAGCGTTTGTCCAATGCTGGGTATAAATACATCAGTTAAATAATATGTTAGGGTCGTTGATGGTTGAGAAGATCTCCCTATTTTGTAATAGTTTTATAGCAGAGTTTTTCTCTGGTTATGTATGACACCTGAGACTTTCTCATTAATAAAAGTCAGTTTCTTTCACCATATTGTTTCCTATTGTGCTGAAACACTCGTGCATGGATGATCCAAATGAGTTGTTGTAGTTGAATTATAATGGAGGTTTGATTATAATGTTGCTATGATCTGTTTTAGTGTTTTCTTTCACTTTCCTTTTTCCTCTTATGCTGAGATGTTCATGCATGGATGATCTAGACGAGTTGTTGTAGTTGCATTGTAATGGAGGTTTGATTACGTTGTTGTTGTGATAGATTTCAGTACCTAAACTTCAGTTCAAGAGTGCTCTTGTGTCTGAGTTTTTCTACACCAAGCTACTTGAAGGTCGGATGCTTATGGAAGACTTTTCCACTCTCCTCACTCAGTCTTCCCCCTTCTCACCTTTAACCTTTAACCACTAACTGAAGTTAATGAGAACCTCATTTGTTTATGCATTTCTAGTCCAGTTTTTTTTGTTAAAACATTCTCATGATGATCTTTTTCCATTTCACCTCCACTCATAAACATTCCTCCACAAACCATTTTTTGATGGGTACTAAGCTCATCCTCCTGTAATTTGAGGGTGAATCTCAGTGCTAACATTCATGGCGTCATTTTTGGGGATGAATTGAATACATTTCCCTAGGATTGAATGACACAGAAATTTTGATTATGAAGGTGAATCAGAAATCAGTACCTTGAAGATTGCAGATTGCACCTTGCGACTCAACTGTTTCAGTTGTGGCTCCCAAAGGTAAACACACGAGGTCTACTCCACAACTATCTTTGGCAACACCTGAGGCTGACCCAAAAAATATTATTAAGAAAGGAAATACCTCTAAAGAAGGACTTTCAACTGATGTACCGGGTAATTCTGGTAATTTACATGATTCTTCTTTTAAAACTCCAGTAGTTGTATCTAATTCTCCTTTTATACCATCTATTGAAGTTTCCAAAAGTTTAGATTTTGGAATATTTCATGTTGAGCTTACCCCTTCTAGCATTCATTTGAAAGGATAAAGTTTTGAAACCAATGTTTCCCTTGCTATTGTAAAGTGGTTTAGACCTGTGAGCTTAGAAGATTTTCCCACTTTGGGTTTTCCTACTCATCTTCCTATCAAAGTTGTTGTAAATAAAGAAGGGGAAACTTATTTTCCTTTGAACCCTATACCATTCTCCTCCAAAACTCAATCGTTTCCCATTTCCCCTAGAAACACACCTATAGTCCTACCTATCCAATCTCCATCTCCTCCTTGTTCTCCTACAGTTGACATCCAAATGGCAGGTGCTAATCTTCCTAGAAACATGATGGATGCCATAGTGGTTGCTAGATATGCCCCTCTTGTTTTACCTCAGCCTATGAATTCTCTCCCAATTGGAGACTACTTTAAGTACATGCTCAAGTTCACAGGGGAGGAAGACATAACTGGAGAAGAACACCTTTCAACTTTTTATAGTTATGTAGACAATCTTAACATTGAAAATGAATATGTGTGGATGAGAGTTTTTGTAGAGAGCCTCGATGGTGAGTCTAGGGAATGGTTTATGGGTTTGACTCCTGGATCTATTGCTGGAATTGAAGCTCTGGATGATTCATTCTTGAAGCATTGGGGGGATAAAAAATATTTTCTTTATTATATTACAAAATTTGGGCCACTTAAGAGGAAAGACGGGGAATTTGTTTCAAACTTCTCAAAAATATTTAATAAAATGTACAATAATATTCACATTGAAATAAAGCCTACAAAAGCCTTTGCCAAGATTACACATGCCAGTTCATTTGACCTTGATGTTTTCCTCTTGTTGAGAGAAAGAAGAGATACCTCTTTAGCTCATATGAAAGATGCATCCATTGAATTAGAGTCTAATATATTGGCAGCTGAAAAAATTAGGAGTAAATTCAATAGAGACAGAAGAAAATATAGGGCTAAAGCTTCAACCTATGATTCCTCTGTTGCCTACCCTCAAGTGGATGAGTTGAAAAAACTGGTAAAATCAGTGTCTACAAAAATGGAGAAATTGAAGTTTGAAGGAAAGAAGAGCTAGAGGAACACCCAAAATGCTGATAATAGGGGTAATTTCAGAAGACCCAATAATTCCCCTTAGATCATCCAAAGAGATCAAAGAAATAGGGATAGGGATAATGAAAAAATCCAAGCCCCTCTCCAAAATAACTTGATTATTGATGAAGAAGGAGAGAAAGAAGAAGATGACCCTGAAATCTATCTTGGTGACACCTCTTCATATCCTTATTTAACCCAGTATACATATGAAGAGTCTCTCATGGATAGCTGACCAAACAAACTAAGGAAAAGGGAAAGGATCGATGACAATCCTAATAGATACAACTTGAGGTCAAAGAAAAAAGTAGGGAAGCCTAACATTTCTGATTAGCCTACTAGAACAAAGAATCCTGCTAAGGATGTGGTAGCTAGCAGCAAAGAAAAAGAGGCACAAAACCCCCAGACAGTGTTTAAGAGCCCTACCCCAGAAGTTAAGGAGATTCTTAAGCCTCCCTCCTCTTTTAGCTTTGAGAATGAGATTCAAAAGATTAAAATCCATGTACCTTTTTTGGAGCTAGTTAAGAATGAGGATTTCAAAAGGTACCTTTCCAAAATGTTGCAGAATGAACCTTCATCTTATCCCACAAATTCATTCAACCTCCAAGATAAAAAACCAGCTGTCATACTAGGACCTTTGGTAGGGGATAGGGATGACTCTTCCCCTCCTTTCTATACATAATTCAACATTCATGACAAAGTGTTGCACAACTATTTGATGGATTCACGGGAATCTCATAATCTCATGCCTAAGACTGTCATGGATGATCTTGGGTTGGAGGTTACAAAAGCCTACCATGACCTATACTCATTTGATTCCAGGAAGGTGAAGTATCTTGGGGTTATCAAAGACCTGGTTGTTTCCTTGTTCCAATTTCCAATGAAAAGTGTGGTCATGGATATTTTGGTGGCTGATGTCCCCCCTAAGTTTGGGATGCTCTTGTCTAGATCCTGGATCAAAAGACTAGGGGGAAATTTGCAGATGGAACTTTCATATGCCAAAATTCCTGTGTTTGGGGGGGGATATAGAAGGATTTATAGGGAAGCACAACTTGCTTACATTTTCAGTGATGAAGCAAATCCTACCAACCACCCCATTTTTGCAGTTGATACTGATTTAGGAAACAATATTTTACAGCTCACAAATGCTCCTCAAACACCTATTGAAATCATAAATCATCATATTACCTCTTGTGAAGACCCTCCTCCCAATACCTATGTTTGGAAGATGTTTTTTGATGGAGCCTCTTTTAGGGAGAGTGTTGGTGCTAGGGTAGTCTTTATTTTCCCTACCAAAGATACCATATCTCTGTCTTACAAACTTGAATTTGAAACAACGAACAATGTGGTAGAATATGAGGCTCTTGTTTTGGGTTTAAGGGCTGCTAAAGACATGAATATTGAAGAGTTATAAGTGTTTTCACTAGTACAAATGACCAAATTTGTGACGGTTTTTCGTTGATATTGCCACACTTATCCGTCGCAATTTCCACGAAAGACGAGATTTTTTTTCGTCGGAATAATTTTGTTGCTATATCCATGATCTAGGTGTGTGTGGAAACATCGACGAAATTAGCTCTCCACGTGTCACCACCTTCAATATCGGTTAACCCTATGCATCGTCGTAATTACAATGCAATTTCGTTGCAATAACAACGAAGAAATGTGGCAATTACAACGAAACTTCGTCGTAATTGCAACAAAAAGTTATGCCAAGCCAATAACTTACGACGCAGCTACTGAATGTGCAACGAAATCCTGTCGCAACTGGCGACGAAAATACGTGGTAATATCGACGAGTGAAATATCTCAAAGCCAGATTTACGACGCACATGCTGTATATGCGACGAATATTCATGGCAAATTGCGACGAAGTTTCGTCGCTATAGCGATGGGTGTGGTAAAATAGTAAAATTTCTCCGACAAACTTGTGTCGATATTGCGACGATGACTTTAGGTTTTAAATTTTTTTTTTTACATGAAATATGGTATTACCATATTACATTGTAATATTGTATACCATATTGTATGCCATATTACAATGTAATATGGTAATGCCATATTACATTGTAATATGGCATTACTATTACATTGTAATATTGTAATATTGTAATATATTGTAATATATATATCCCCTACAAATAATCAAGGCACTAA
>ML779806.1:1053764-1065248 GCA_009831015.1 Picea engelmannii
AACATAGAAAAGTTAGTGTGTATAGAAAATATAAAAATCCCGATAAGAAATATTACTAAAATTCATGACATACTGATTATTACAGAGAATACATTAAATATTGAATCCTCTTACCAAGGGATGATATTCATAACCCCCTTCGGAGTGCCCCTTCTCCCTACAATGTTTTTTTGTTGTTGTTATTAAAAGTATTCTATTTTGCAAGCCTCTTCAATCATAGCAAGGGTAATAACATTTTCCATCGCCCCTCGCCTCTAATGTCGCTCTTAACCGAGCAAGCTTCCTGTCATTTTCATTCATTGTGACATATCCTTGTCCTGACAAGTAATTGTCTTACCTACACCATACCAAACATTAAGTTGTCAATTGTTTATATTTTGGCTACTCCTTTCGATTATGATATGTTTATTTATAGTGACCTACATCTTTATAATAAGGTCAACATCTTTATAATAAGGTGATCATATGTGTAGAGGATCAACATCATGACGACATATATAACATATTTATAATAAGGTCATATGTGTACAAATGTTTTCTTTATATAATAATGACATATACACCTAACATAAGTTTAGGGTTAGTGTTTATGTATCTTATTAGTCCCTGCTAAAGCAGGGAATATAGAAATCAATTACTATCATTTCACGAATTAGGGTTGAGTTTCAAGAGCAATTCCATATCTTTATCAATGAAAAGAGAGAGAGATTATAGCTACAATTGAAGGGAAAAGGGTATGTGGATTCCATAAACCTAGAATATTATGGAATCCACATACCCTTTTCCATAGAATATACTAACTATATCCAAAAACCAAAGACATGAAATATGGTACTACACATATTATATAAATATATTATCAAGGAAAAAATTAGCTAAATGCAATTTGGACATTTGAAAAAAAAATTACAAGTTAAATGAGTACATAAAAAAAAAATAACATACTAACCTTGCAAGTTCAAAATTTGATCTATGTAGATCGAGAATTGGATTTGTTCAACTGGTGGGTGACGAAAAAAATAAACAGCTCAAACAAAAGCCAAGAACAGTGTTGCAACTATAGAAATTGTGTCACAAAGTCTCTTAAAGTCGCGTATATATAGATAAAATAGTCAACTAGCCGTTAACACCGACCAATGGGATAGGAAATATTTTCGTCGCTATTGCCACAAAAGTTTGTCACTATAGCGACGAAAATCCCAACTAGGTTAAATTAAGATTTTCGTCGATATTGCGATGAACTTTCATGGCAATAGCGACGAAAATCCCGCCCTTTTTAAAAAAAATATGAAACTAGTGGAAGCGTGGAAAATTTTCGTGGAATAATCCGCCCATATGTAGTAGTGTTGGATATGTTGAGTTAATTGTTCATCAAGTCAAAAATATGTATCAAACTAAACACCCTTGGTTGAGGACCTATAAAATTTAAGTCTAGGATCTTGTTGACAGTTTTGTCTTAGATTTTAATATCTCATTTGTTCCAAGAGAGGAGAAAACTATGGAAGATTCCTTGGCTATTTTAGCATGTAAGTTCAGGGTTCATTTTCCCCCCAAACTCAAGTATGATGTGGAAGTAAAATATAGACCCTCTATTCCTCACAATGTCAAACATTCAAAGGTTTTTTAGGATGATCTTGAGAAAAAAATATTTCTTGAGACTGTGGATGAATTTTCTGCTTCACATATTGATCAAGATCAGGATATTGAAGAAAGCCCCCATGCTAATATTTTTCTGAATAAAATTGTTGACCATTATATTGTTCAGTTACCCAGTAACCATATTCCTAAAGGACTTGTCCCCTTGGAGAGATTGTTTGATAGAAATGATTTTGCTGTAAAGATTAAAGGTTCAATTGAAGATGCTGATGTGACTAAATGCAATTTAGGAACAAAGGAAGACCCAACGTATGTTAAATTGTCTAGCAGTTTGTCAAAGGAACAAAGGGCTGAATATGTTAATCTTTTAAAGGATTTTGCTGATGTTTTTTTCCTGGAAATATGAATATTTAAGAACATATGAAACCAACATCATTGAACACAAGATCCCTTTTAAAGAGGAGACCAAGCCATTTAGGCAGAAACTGAGACACATAAATCCCATGCTGCTACCTATTATGAATAAAGAAGTGAAAAAGTTGTTGGATTCCTAGATCATCATTCCTTTGAGATATTCAAAATGAGTGGCTAACTTGGTGCTTGTGAGGAAGAAAAATCGGGAAATCATGCTATGTGTTGATTTAAGGAATTTAAACAGGAGCTCCAAAAAAGATAACTACCCCTTGCCAAATATGGATTACATTTTTTGCAGAGAGTGATTGGTTCCTTTAAGATGTCTATGATCGATGGCTTCTCTGGCTACAATCAGATCTTTGTCTTGTCTAAATATAGAGAATACAACCTTCACTACTCCTTGGGGAACATTCATGTATGATAAAATTCCCTTTGGGTTGATGAATGTAGGAGCAACCTTCCATCGAGCCATGGACATTACCGTTATTGGGGAGAAAGACAAATTTGTAGTCATCTATCTGGATGACATTACAATGTTCTCAAAATATAACAAAGAGCATTGTCATCATTTGAAGAAGGTCTTCCTGAAGTGCATAAGGTTCGGTCTCTCTCTCAATCCTAAGAAATCTTTGTTTGCTATGAAGGAAGGTAAATTATTGGGGCACATTGTGTGAACATAAGGGGTAAGAATTGATCCAAGAAGAGTAGAGGCCATCCAAACCTTATCTTTTCCTATATCTAAGAAATAGGTTCAGTCTTTCTTGGGTAAAATCAATTTTCTAAGAAGGTTCATATCTAACTTTGTTGAATTAGTAAAGTACATTACAACCATGCTCAGAAAGGGAAATGAGGTGAAATGGACTTCTGAGGCTCGAGAATCTTTTGATCAGATAAAAAAGGCCTTGATTGAAGCACCCCTACTCATCATTCCTGATTATTCCAAGGGTTTTATGATATTTTACTTTGCCTCATTTGACACATTGGCTGTTGTTTTGCTACAGAAAAATCCAGAGGGGTTAGAGCAGCCTATTTCCTTTTTCAGCAGAACATTGAGGGATGCATAAATGAGATATGATATCATGGAAAAGAAGGCATATGATTTGGTCAAAGACCTCAAATATTTCAGAATATATTTTTTGCATTCAAAGGTTGTGGCATATGTCCCTTCAGCCTCATTGAAAGATATATTGATCCAACCTGACATAGATGGGAAGAGAAGCAAATGGATTGCTAAAATTATAGAATTTGACCTTAAAATAAAGCCAACTAAATTGGTGAAAGGCCAGGGTTTAGCCAAGTTGTTGGATGAATCAAATTGCAAATATTTGGGGGTTAATCTCATGAACATAAACTCAGAAAATCAGGAAGTTGATTTTGCTGATAAAATCTCTCATATCAACCCAAATTTGGTAGAATGCACTTGGTATAGATATATCGTATATTTTCTACAGAAGTTGTGGCCTCCTGATGGCTTGGACAAGAAGAAGGTGAGATATTTGAAACTCAAAACAATCAAATACTGTCTCATTTATTAGGTTTTGTATTGGAAATATCCTCTTGGAGTTGTCTTGAGATGTCTAGATCCACAGGAGGTCGAAGGGGCCATAAATAATTTTCATGAAAACTTATGTGGAGGGCGTCATTTTTGGAGGACCACAACTTATAAGATCCTCAAAGCTGGGTATTTCTGGCCTAGCATTTTTACTGATGTTTTTGCATAGATTAGAGCTTGTGTCAAATGCCAAAAGTTTTCTGGAAAGCATTAGCTCAAATCTTTTCATTTGAATCTTGTGGTGGTTTCTGGACCTTTCCAACAGTGGGGTCTTGACTTCATTGGAGAAATCCACTCATCCTCAAGTGGTAAGCACAAGTGGATTTTGACTGCCACTGATTATTTCACTAAGTGGATAGACACCATTCCTACAAGGAGTGTCTCCCACAAGATAATCATTAGCTTCCTTGAGGATATCATGTCCAGGTTTGGTTGTCCAAGCATTCTTGTTACTGATAATGTTGCCTCCTTCAAAGATGAACCATTAATCAAGTTCTTTGAACATTATGGGATTACATTAATCCATTCTACTCCCTACTACCCCCAAGGAAATGGTTTGGCAGAGTCCTCTAATAAGAGCCTCATAAAGATCATCAAGAATTTTTTAGAAGACAACAAGAAAGCATGGGATTCAAAGCTGAAATTTGCATTATGGGGTAGCAAGATTACTACAAAGAGGTCACTTGGTGTTTCCCCTTTTCAACTTGTATATGGGGTTGAGGACATATTTCCTACTCATCTCTCCTTGCCTGTGGCAAAATTCCTCCAGGACTGCTAAGGAGAACCTGATGATATGGTCAGAAGGATACAACAACTAGTAAAAGTACAATAGACTAGGGAGAAACTACTTGATAAAGCTCGTGTCCATCAACAAAGGATAAAACAAGCCTTTGAAAAGAAGGTAAAAAAGGAAGATTTTTATATGGGTGATCTAGTGCTCAAGTGGGATGCACCCAAGCAAGACAAAGGAAAACATGGTAAATTTGAAGCTTTATGGATTGGTCCTTTCAAGATTTTTGAGGTATTTTCAAATAACACCTATAAATTGCAGAACTTGGAGGATTCCGAATTTTTTGGTGGCCCTATCAATGGGCACTTTCTGAAAATATATTTTCCTTAAGCCATGATTGGCTTTCCATCCATTGTAATTATCACTTCCTATTTTATTTTGAATAAGAGACTCCATGACCCAAAAGATAAGGCACTGAAACTGCTTGCTCTTGGTAGCTCACAGGGATAATTCCATCCCCTGCGGAGCCAATGTTATCACATGAAATCGTCAAGGGTCACAGGTGACATTCATGAGCAAAAGAGAATGAGCAGGTGCAATTTTCCATGGCGGATATCCCCTGTGCATTTCGATTTAGTGCCATCTCTAAATGTGGTTGGAAGGGTTCCATAGTTGGCAGGAGGATAAAGCTTTGGCTGGGGTTCTAAAATAACAGGTGCACCCAGATCCCAGATCATGACCAAATCAACGTCCACAAGTCATTTCAGTGCTGCAACATGCTCGGACATTAAAATTCCTTGAGTGAGCTCTAGTTGAGGAGACAAAACTGTCAGCTTGAGGTACCACGATGGACGGGTTTTTTTGTAGGTCCATATTGATCTGTGTTTTCATTTGACAAGAGGAAACATGCACAGTATGACAAAAGGATGCATAGAGGAAAATCCTTGGACATGATGGACAGCTTGTTCTCCTAGCGGTTGTCCACTGCTGGGTATAAATACATCAGTTAAAGAATATGTTAGGGTCGTCGATGGTTGAGCAAAGCTCCCTATTTTGTAATAGTTTGATAGTAGAGTTGTTCTCTGGTTATGTATGACACCTGAGACTTTCTCATTAACATAAGCCAGTTTCTTTCACCATCTTGTTTCATGTTGTGCTGAAACGCTCGTGCATGGATGATCTAGACAAGTTGTTGTAGTTGTATTGTAATGGGGGTTTGATTATAATGTTTCTATGACCTGTTTTTGTATTTTCTTTCACTGTCTTGTTTCCTCTTATGCTGAAATGATTGTGCATGGATGATCCAGATGAGTTGTTGTAGTTGCATTGTAATAGAGGTTTGATTATGATGTTGTGATATATTTCAGTACCTAAACTTGAGTTCAAGATTGCTCTTGTGCCTGATTTTTTCTACACCGAGCTGCTTGAAGGTCAGATGCTTATTGAAAACTTGTCCACTCTCCTCACTAATTCTTCCCCCTTCTCACCTTTAACCTTAAACCACTAACTGAAGTTAATGATAACCTCATTTTCTTATGCATTTCTAGTCCAGTTTTCTTTGTTAAAACATTCTCATGCTGAGCTTTGTCCATTTGAACTCCACTCATAAACCTTCCTCTACAAACCATTTTTTGATGGGTATTGGGCTTATCCTCCCGCAATCTGAGGGTGACTCTCAGTGATAACAGTATGAATGGATGCATCCAAGGAAGGATCAAGTGGATTATTAATTCAATATGTTCGAATGATAACATACATTTCGAGGAAACTAAGAAGGCATGAAGAGAATAACACAACACACGATTTGGATTTATTAATGATTTTTTATGCCTTATGAGTTTGGAGACATTATCTAATTGGACATAAATTCGAGTTAAAAACTTATCATTGTGGATTGCAACACATTTTTATTCAGAGTGACTTGAACGTGTGACAAAGGGGTTGGTTAGAACTTTTAAGAGAATATGATTTTGAGATTATGTATATAAAGGGAAAAATTAACAGAGTAGTAGATGCATTGAGTCAAAGACCTCACATTTTCTCAGTAATACCACTACATACAAATCTTTGAGAAAATATTTTAGCGTTACATATTGATGACGACTCATACAAGGAAGTAAAAGACAATATCGGACAAGATACGATGATGATACCTAGATATGAGAGCTATTGTTTGGACAATGAAAAACTTCTAATACATAATGGAAGAATTTATGTACTACCAAATGACGAATTGAGAAGCTTAATTTTGAATGAAGCTCATCGAGCAATATATATGGCTCATCCTAGAGTCACAAAGATGAAGGCATATCTTAAACCTTTATTCTTTTGAAAGGGAATGAAGACAACTATATTTAACTATGTGGCGAGATGTCTTGACTGTCAGCAAATGAAGGTTGAACATGGAAGTCCAACAATTTTATTACAGCCACATGTGATTCTTGAATCAAAATGGGAAGTCATATCGATGTATTTTATTGTTGGTTTTCCATTGACAACAATGATACATGATTCTATTTTTGTAGTTATTGACACTTTGACAAAGAATGCACATTTTATTCCAGTTCATACAACGCATCAAGCACCAGACATAGCTAGAATTTTTGTTAGTGAAATTGTAAGGTTTCATGGTGTACCAAGGAAGATAATATATGATAGAGGATCAATATTCACTGGAAGTTTTTGTACTAGCTTCCAAGAGTCCTTGGGAGGAATTTTAGTACAATATATCACCCCGAAACAGATGGAAAAATGAAAAGAATGAATCAAATTTTAGAGGATATGGTTCAAATGTATGTGATGGATCAATGGAAATATTGGGAAGAATGTTTACCATTGGTAGAGTTTGTGTACAACAACAATTATCAGAGTAAGATAATTATGATACCTTTTGAGTTTCTATACGACTGACAGTGTAGGAAACCTTTGAGTTGGGATTGTCTATAGGATAGGGTCATGGTGGGACCAGAAGTAATACAATAAATTGAAGACTAGATGCAATCCATAAGGCAAAGGATTAAAGAAGCAAAAGATTGACAAAAGAGTTATGCAGACACACTTCATATAGACTGCAATTATGAGATTGGTATAAAGTATTTTTGCAGGTGAAGGCACATAAGAGTTCGATCAAGTTTGGAAAGGGTGATAAAATATATACATGTTTTGTGGGACCTTTCGAAGTTGTGAAAAAGAAAGGACTCTTGGCTTACCAACTAGCCTTACCTAATTCTTTGAGGCATATGCATGATGTGTTTCATGTTTCAGTTTTATGTCATTATATTTCAGATCCATCACATGTTATTGACATGAGTTCATTGCAGGTATCAGACAAGGGTTCTCTCATAGCGGAGCCAATCTGCATACTGAACCATCGCACTAGAAAAATATGGTGTCGAATATTCGATTATGTCAAGGTCCAGTGGGACAGTTATAGCCCACACTTTGCTACTTGGGAGGACACATATGAGATGCATTAGCATTTTCCTTATTTATTTTGATAGTTTGATATATAGATTAGCATCAACTACATTTATTCCTTTCATTGATAGATTGTACAAACTTCGGGATGGAATTTAAAATAAGATGGGGTGTACGTAACATCCATTTTCATTGATCACATTTTTTACAACAACTTGTTCTTTGAGGACACTTGCCGGCAAGTGATACAATTAAAACATAGTACATTATGGTTACACTTTGGTTTTGAGTTATGTTGTGTTGAGTATTGAGACTTATATGTTATTTTATTCGATGTATAATATTGACAGGTATTATGATGAGGGTTCCTGAGTGTGCAGGAAATGTGACATGATGAGGTTGTCGATGGAATCAATAGAATTCCTTGAACTCCGAATTGAGTCAGGGAGTGGACTTTTATTTTGGTTTGAGTACTTGATTTATACTCATATATATTTGATGATGATTTAGTATGGATTTCATGTAAATGTATTATTGATATTATCTTTATCAGTGGATGTAGGCATGGTGACACTTCCTAATATGACTCACATATGGAGCAAAGGGTTCATACAAAGATACCATATGGATGAGGGAGAGTTGTGGTAGCATCCCTGTCATAACCTACTAGCACTCCCTCTAGAATTTGAATTGAAGGTTAACAATTACCTTGTTCTGAGAGGTTCACAATGTCGTGAGGGAAGAGTGAGATAGTCACTCACGAGGATTATTAAGGGGCGTGAAATAAGGCAAATACCTTATTCCATAGAAATCCCTTAGTCTCACACAAGGTTAACCATGTTAGAATATGAAAGATGTGTGCTCGTTTTACCATTGACAATACCCTTGTCACCCAACCATATGCCGAAGCCACCCTCTGAGCACCTTAACCTTGACAGAGAATCATTCTAGAAGAAAACCTTAGGCTAGATAGCCAAACAAAGGGTAGTGCACCTTTCCCAAGGATAACACACCAACAAGCGCTGATCAGATAGTCCAAACCATAGACAAGAGATAGTCCGAGCCAAACGTGATCTGCTAGCTGTAGCAACTGCAATGGCATCTCTCCTCAAACCTGCTCATAAGATTGGGCACTACAGTGCACACAAGACTGGGCACTGCAATTCTGATACTGCCTGTCGGAATGAGAATTGGCCTCCTATATTTATACTAATTCTGGCTAACTGCCTAGGTCGACTTCTCATTCTGGGTATCTATCTGTTCAATATATATTATTATTTCTAGCCGACTTCTTCTCTTGGAGGCTAATAACCTGATATAAATTATCTTCTTCAGCCGACAAGTCTTCTAGGGTTATTAGCCAACTCATTAAGGTTTCTTCTTTCTTCCCGGAGTATTCTATCCTTGTCAGGTTTACACATGGAGGTAAATACCTCCCACAGATACCATAATATCAACACTCCCTCCTAGCTAGGGAGATATTACAGGTAATGGTCTAGATCACAAAACATACCATTCACCCGGTAGCATCAACATAGTTATATAGACTAGATCATGAGCACCATCATCATCATCAGTTGCATCATCTATCGAAACCATACTCTATCTCAGTAATCAGACATGATTCTCACTCCACAGAGTGATACAAGAGCCATTCTTCTAATCTAGAAGAGTAAATGTTCTAAACCATTTTTTGTCTGGAAAATCTTTGTTCATCATTCATCTGGCTGATAATTATTTCCAATAAACTATTGAAAGTCTTCAAGGAAATCAAAACAAAATAGAACACAACTGTGTCTATCCATAGTAGTACATAACTACAATCCAGTGGTACACTACCACACCAAGTAACACACAAGTACTTGATCAACAACGTATAGTCAAGAACAGTGGAACACATCCACCACATTAGTATACATCTACTATCATACAATCTTCATAACAATCATCTGATACCAACCTGCACATAAACAATGTTATGATATAAACTAAATCATCTGGGCCAATCTTTTACTCACATCTGTGAGATGTGAAAGAATATCTTCCCTCAGAGTAGAACAATGAGATATCTAGACTATTCTTCTCAAGCAAGGAAGAATAACTATCTTGTCTTCTGAACTTGGACCATTCCCCACCCTAGGCCATTCTTCCTACACTAATCAAAGTGTACCCTGGAGAGAATGTATAAACCCTAAGGAATGCCTGTCCTTGATTGTTGAGCCTGGACCATTCCCCACCCTGGGCCATTCCTCCTACACTAATCAAAGTGCACCCTGGAGATAATGTATAAACCCTAAGGAATGACTATCCAGACCATTTCCTCTGTTAACCACAAGAGGAAAAGACTGTCCTGTATCAACCTCCAAAAAAGACCATTCCTCATGTTAACCACAATGAGAAATCAACGTCTGACGAGGCGGGACAGTCTTCTTGAGTAACCCTCAAGAAGAGAGACTCCCCTAGACCACTCCCCATGTTAACCACAATGGAAATTCATTGTCTATGATACATTAGCAGTCTGGACCATTTATGATGTTAACCACAATGGGAAATCGCTATCTGTCAGAAATCTCAATCCACTTTCCAAACAAGAAAGCATCTATCCAAGATGGACTATTTTTCAATCTTGAAAATGAATGTCCTCAATAATATTTTCATTTCTCCCTCCCAACCTGGGAGTCATCTCTTCCTTTTTCAATAAGGAATTCGTCTCCACGAGCTCCAACTTGAGTACGCAAACTCTTTCATCTTGGATAGAAGCTTTACCAAAATGTCTTCTTATCTACTCATCTGTGGAGATATGTATTGGATAACCACTTTATCCTTTCTAGACTTCATCACAGATAATGTAATGCTTGATTTCAAATGTAATTTAGTCTGGAACACTGATTTTCTATGAAGGCTTCATGTAGCTCTGAACAATAGAGTATATCATTGTTGGAAAAATGGAACATGTCCATGTGGCACTTCTTCTGTCATCATGAGATTTGATCTATTGAGTAATCATCTTGATGTTATAGGAAATCTTCACCATGCTTCTACTGTGCATTGGAGGTTCTCCACCAAGTTATCTTCTTCTATCTACATACAAGGGTCTCTTTCTGGTATGCCTCAAAGTCTTGAGATTGCTCTTCATACGCTCTTTATTCAATTTCTCTGGAGAACATTCTTTGCATTCATTTGATGTAGAACTCTAACTCATGGATGTTGCAGATGATATAATGAATCATGTAGAGATAAGTCTGGTTTACTGGAACAAGTAATCATCATAGTTTTCTCCCTCCATCTTGGAGAACCCCTAGTTTTGGATCTCGCAGTGCTTTCATTCATAAGTCTTCCATACATTGTTCTTCATCACGACTTTTAGTTCCTCTGCTTGATTGCTTTTATTGAGTTTATATCAGGCTGACAATCTTGTGATTCTTGATACAAATACTGGTTGTTCTGGCTTCTCTTTATTTCTTGGAATCTTCATGTGTTTCTTTAGTTCTCGGGTCCATGGATTTTTTTATAGATTTCATGCCCTAAAGATTCCATCATAGGATCACAGATGTGTATGGACAACCAGGGATACTTTAAGGCTTCTCTTTAATAATACATACTATCTTTCATGGCTGCTATCATGGATATACACTTCATCATCTTCAATGGATCATAGGATTAGCTCCCTCCTAATCCTTGCTTCATGTATGAGTGCATATAATCGGCTCCCTCCGTCTAACAGAGTCCACACTTCCATCTGCATCCTTATTGTCTTCTGCAATATATAATTGGC
>ML779806.1:1065867-1140383 GCA_009831015.1 Picea engelmannii
AAGTATGATGTTATGTTGTCATCATCATTCATCTTCATGTCACAGAGCTCATTCTTCAGACTCATTACTTGTCCAATGTTTCTGACTGAGAAGAGGTTTGTTAGGGCATCGTACATATTCTTCGATGAGTCAAGATGGGAGATTTAGGGTATCAAGTGGTATTTTATGGATTCCACTATGATACTCATAGCATTAATTTCATCGTCTTTGAACTTTTCTATAGCTGCAACATTCTGTTGTTCCTTCTCTTTCCCTTCTTCAAACTCTGGTTTCACAATCTTTCCTTTCATGATATCCAACACTTTATTCTTGGAAAAGATGAAGTCAATCCTTGTCTTCCATGCTCTGAAGTTAGAGGCTCCATCTAACTTGCTCTCTGACTTCATAGAATAAGTCACGACTTCTTTGACTTGGTCGAACCCTAGATTTGACCACAAACTCAAACTTCAAGTCTTGGCTTGCTGAGAATATCAGGAGATGTGCTAGGCTAGAGCACACTGATCTATCCGGATATTAGGTCAATCCATTCACTTAAAGTGCCTCACCAAGAGGATTAGGGTTTCTACAACTGCACGTGCTAGTAACCCTAGCGGTAGTGTCTTGGAAGCTACTTTTGCTAGTAACCCTAGCGACAATTCCTCAACGAGCTCAATATCCTAGTGGCTATGTTTCCTTCTAGTGTTTAGACTGAATGAAGGAGGTGTGGGCCCATAACCTGTTAGAATATGAAAGATCTGTGCTCATTTTACCATTGACAATACCCTTGTCACCCAACCATAGGCCGAAGCCACCCTCTGAGCACCTTAACCTTGACAGAGAATCATTCCGGAAGCAAACCCTAGGCTAGATATCCAAACAAAGGGTAGCGCACCTTTCCCAAGGATAGCACACCAAAAAGTGCTAATCAGATAGTCCAAACCCTAGCCAGGAGATAGTCCAAGCCAAATGTGATCTGCTAGCTGCAGCAGCTGCAATGGCAGCTCTCCTCAAACCTGTGCATAAGACTGGGTATTGCAGTGCACACAAGACTGGGCACTGCAATTTTGAGACTGCCTGCCAGAATGAGAACTGGCCTCTTGTATTTATACTAATTCTGGCTAACTTCCTAGGCCAACTTCTCATTCTGGGTATCTGTCTGTTCAGTATATATTATTATTTCTAGCCGACTTCTTCTCTTGGAGGCTAATAACCTAATATAAATTATCTTCTTGAGACAACAAGTCTTCTAGGGTTATTAGCTAACTCATTAAGGTTTCTTCTTGCTTCTTAGAGTATTCTATCCTTGTCAAGTTTACACGTGGAGGTAAATACCTCCCACAGCTACCATAATATCAACAGACCAATGACCAACGAATTAGAATATATATATTAGAATATGTTTCTAAGGTATTTGTTCTTTCATTAAAGGTTAATTGGGTGTCTTAAATTATTTTCTTTTACTAACTTATAGTTATTAAATTGGTTATTCCTTGTTGATCTATGTTAGAGAATATCTTCTAGGTGATGATTGGAGTAGTATTACTTAAGGGATTTATTTCTACAAATTCAATGTACATTAATTACCCTTATGGAAAGTAAAAATGTTAATAAGTGCTTTCATGAATCCCTTAATTATTTGTTCATTTTCAAATTCATTATGTCATTGTAATATTGCTATAGTTATAAAAGTATAATTTTTAAGAAAAAAATTCATTTGTGCTTTTACTTACCTTAATTTATAGAAACAATTGGAGGTATGTTATAGATGGCATAGAAATTAGGTTTTTGATGGATGAAATATGTTTCAAATAAGTGTTCTCTTTTTGTCTTATGTTTATGTTTATGAATGCATTTTTATATTTATGTTGTTTCTCTAGTGTTGGTTCTTCATTCTCTTGGATCATTATTGAACGAACCCTTCTTGTAAAAATTATTCCCTTGATTCATCCCTTAACATTTTAGGAGGATTTCCTAGGCTTAGTAGTGACAAACTCTAATCCCCACCTTAAAATAATACATTTCAATCTCCCCAAGCAGAATCTCCATTTGACCCCATATTCCCAAAACATTAGGAAATAGTATTTTTCTCCAAAGTAGTCAATCATTAAGTTACTTAATTTTATTATTTTAAGGTTAGGTCTAGGGTTTATTTTCTACAAAATTAATTTTCCAACCATAAAAAACAAGACGTCTAGGGTGTTTAGGAATACTATTGACCTAAACTACATTGTTGAAATGCTAATTTAATTTTTTGAGGTGTTATGACAACCATCTAAGGTAAAATGTCTAGGGTCTTTGAGTTTTTTCCAACTACTTAAATTTTGTATTTTTTTGGAAAATGAAACCCTAATTTAACCTAGTATTTATCCCTATTATTTACTAAATCATTTCATTAACAAATGGATATTATTTATACTATTGTAATCACTTATATTACTCTTGCAATAATTGATTTTAATGTTGAAAATCACCAAGTTTACTCTTGTATTGATGTGGCAGAATTTCCCTTCAACAGTAAGGGGTACTCCTAATGCATGGTCCCAATTAGACTTTGCAATTTTTGGTTTAGGAGACCCATCCAAATTCTGGACCGGATTCCATTAATGGGTTTGAGGGGTGATTAGATGATTATGAATGTAAAGGGAATGTGAATGAAAACTAACTAAGTGTAGAAATGAAATCTAATGTACCCTATCCTAGCTAGGATCAACTATGACAACCAAATGAGCATTTATAAATGCAACTAACTCTTGTAGATGACTTCTCCCAAGTAGATGTTAAGAAGCAACGAGGTTATAAAACAAATGCATACAAATAACATAACCATATTATTCTAAGTCATGGATTTACATACATAAAAAACTCATCATATAAAGGAAAAGAAGACAAAAAAGAATAAACAAAGATGTAATAAATATTTCAATTTGCGTAAGAATAGTCTATAAGTAAAAGGACATTATTACAACACATGTAAACAACACAGAGCTTGCTAAAATTAGTTTACAACCAACAACCATATACGAGAGTTATTTTCTCTAATATAATGGTGTCGAGGGCTTATGAACATTAATTCTCAAAGTAGTTTGTGAATGTACAATGCTTGAAGAGCCCTTTAAAATGGGCCCATTCCTTTACTTATGATATTTTAAGTATCTGTTGAAAGTGTCTTCTTGGATTCTAAAAGAAGCAGTTACAAGTATCTTCATCTTCCCCTTTTCAATTACTATTGAAAGGTGTTAGAATAGGATGAAGTTGATGGAAGTTGGAAAAAGAAAAAAATAGAAGGAAGTTGTGAGAAAACTTGAATTTGATATTTTATCTTATTCAAGTGTCTTTGTCGCTCACATAGGTTTCCCAAACTAGGTACTATCCCTTGATCGATATGACTCTTCGGTAAAAGAGTTCCTCGAGGGAAGATACATGAGAGGTTGAGTTGTCAATAAGAGTCTTCATGTTCCTCACCAGATTGGCCATGAACGATTAGATCATAGTATGAACCCTTGTCAGTTGGACGAGGTTCTCCTCCATTAATTCTATTGTCACCTTCATAGCTTCTTGAGCTCTCTCCCATCTTTGATTCATTTTCTATTAAATTTATTCAAATATTTTTTCCACCATATTAGTTTTCTTGAGCTTGTCGATCAAAGGAAGGTTCTCTTTACGTGTAAAAATCTGTTTGGCTTTGTGGAGTTGCGCATAGATTGCAAGTGATCTCTTTGTTTCCTTTTCAACCCTCTCCTCGCTTGTTGGCATCGATCAAGGAAACATAGTCAATCCTTCTTTCCCCTTCGAGAGTGTGAGGAAGTTATTTTGGAGCATCCGCATTATCGAATATCAATCGTTGCATATCATTTAAGCATCCCCATATGGTGGTGAACTAGACATTCTTGTCTTGCACACAACTGTGTTGATCTATTATTTTTTCTTCCAACATTGGAAAAAATGAAGATGGGAATACATATCCATAGTATCTTCCCTGAGATCTATCCTTACCTTCTCAGCACATGAATTAAATTCCTTGAGGCCTTATTCGTCTTTCTTTGTGTTCTTGAGTTGTTCCTCCAAATATTTAATCCTTGCATCTTTTTCTTCATTTTGTTGAAACAAATTATTGAGGTTTTGTTCCATGGCTATGGTGAAGGCAGTGACAATTGATGCTATGGAAAGCGGGTCTTTTCTAACATCCTTTGTTACCATAGTCTACGTGATTATTTAAAATGGGTTGCCTTCGGTAATTAGGATATTTTTGGTATGTTGTTGCACAATTATACTGGTGGCTTCGTCGAATCTGAACTTTTTCAAGTTTCCCACCTTGTTGGGCTTGTAAGGCATGTGGATCTCCAATCCAAGTTCACCATTTGGGAGGTGAATGCTATAAAGGCTAATTTATGTTGATGATCTAGGGATTTTGGTATCCATAGGAGAAGCATGATTTTTTAACACTTCTTCATCCTTCTTTGGCCTTTTCTTCCACTACTACTACTACTGTTGCCACATAGAGATCAATTTTGGCCTTGGCTTCCTCTGTCTTTCATTTCTTCTCGACAACATTTTATTTCTTCTTCTGGAATTTCTCTCTCTTTCTCCTATTTTTATTTATGGATTCCTCCTCTCCTTTTGATGATTTAGAATGAAAATTTGTTGTTGATGTTGTAGCTACAACTTCCTCTTCTTATTTCTTCTAGGCCTCTTCTTCGATGTTTTCAATGTCGGAGATCCTACCCAAAGGTTTTCCATTTCTCTTGGCGATAAATTATTCATATGTTTTGGAACCACAATGGTCCTCCTCATCTTCAAATTTGGCTAAAGTGTATTCCTATCCATGTTTGTGTTTTCTACAATACTCTTTGACTACTTCTTTCGGGTCATGTCTTCAGAACCTTACCTCCCTAACACAGAATGGAAAAAACTTGTCTACTTTAGAATGATCCTGTTTGATGCTTATGAAGGAGTACGATCTAACGTAATATAGTAGAGGGGGCCATATGGCCTTATTATCTCTGTATAAAAATGCCCCAACTCCATGGCTCACAATCTGATACGTAATTTCCTGCAACACTAGCTTGTCAGGAACAAACCTTAAGAATATATGACGAGATTTGAAGGCTCCATAAATCCTTATGTATGTCCTATACTCGAAGAGACACCAATTCCATATTATGAACACTATCGTTGGGGCCTTGTCGGTCATGCATGGAGTGGGAGATTCAAAGATGGACTTGTAAAGTGGTGCCAAGAAGTAATCATAAATCTTGTGATACTTATTCCTATATTTGTGCTCCTGGAGCACATTGTAGTAGATGTGTATGGGAGGGTTGGTTGACTACCAAGACCAAACCATATTGGGATATTTATGGCACACATGCACCATGTACAGTAGGTAGGAGGACATGTGAAATCTAGGAAACTCATCGGGGGTGATCTCCTTGTTAGTTGTAATGGAGTCCTCTAGAGATGTTGATAGAATATAAACCCAATTGAAGGATGACCTAGTGTCAACACAATAGTATATTAGGGGCATCAAAGATAATGATAACTTCGATGTTGGCATGTTTATAGGAAGAGTGTTCTTGTCATTGATGGAAAGAACAGAAAGCGGAGCAGAAGGAAGCGTAAGATCATGAGGAGGAGCGAACAATATGCAGAAATCAAAGCTCAAAAGAAATAGCGCTTTGAGATTTCCAAAAGTGCAGTCGATGTCCAAGAGAAGGAATTGCAGGAGGAGCAAAGATCAAGACCTTTGAAAACTTAGAAAACCTTCTAAGTCAAAGAGATCAAAAATCTTAAGAGGAAGAATGACGGTGGTCGTTGGATCACCAATCCCAAATACCTGATTACCGTTAGATCAACGTCCCATGACCAGAGGAAGCACAGAGGAGAAGTACAGATCTGATTTGTTGGATTTGAGCACCAAGGATCAATAGTCGTTGGATCCAGAAATAAATGCACAAAGGTTAAGACTTTGGATGAGCATAGAAGAGTGGACTTCTCAAAGTCCTGAAGTCTCGAAGTAAGCAAGGACCATCCATCGCCAAGACTGACAAGTGGCACACGATCCTCAACTCTGGAGCAAATCACTTCGAGGATTTTTAAGTTTGAGACTTGAAAAACCTGAAGTCCGAAGAGTCAGAGAGCTGGAGTAAATGACAATTGTCAGATCAATTTGAAGTGCAAGGACAGGATAAGCTAGAAAAGAAACATCACAGAAAGATCGAGCCATCGATCTAAGAACATAATCAACGAACAACGTTTAGTTTGGGTCTAAAAGTTGCGAGGAGATTATTTTTTGGGGACTCTCACTTCAGAATAATTGGCGACTTGAAAATTATAAATACCTGAAGTCCCAAAGGCCAAAGTCCCAAAGTGAATGAGGATCCATGTTAGCAAGGACATGTGGTACAATTAGACAATGACAAGTGTCAAGTTGATTCGACACTTCAGGTACATGCAAATCACAAATCTGAGTGACACGTGGCAGCTACTAGGCTCATTTCATGTCATCAAGTGACGTAAGTAAGTGATGTCACTATGGAAGTTTTACTCTGGGAGTTTTACTACCCGCAGATGCCCTAAGTCCCGAAATATTGAATGCTGAAGTCCCAAACTAGATACGAGTCATATGATATGAATATCACTTCGAATGCATTCTCAATCGTTGATCTAGTGTAGTGGAAGGATAGTGTAAGTGGAAGTGTTAACCGACAGCAAGCGGTTTCGACCGCCTATGACTTATTCAACACGTGACCACTCCGGAGGAGAATGAAGCAACGATCAACTTAAAGTTCCGAAGTGACGAAGTCACCTATGATCTTTGATCGTGTAGGAGGGTAAGTTTCAACAGATTGTGAACTCCGGGAAAAACTACTCCAGAAAAACGTGAAGGAGAAAGGTTTGAGATTGCTAAAGGCCGAAGTCTTGGAGCAGAGGATAACCATTGGATTAAAGAGGACACGCATCAGTGGATTGTTAGATATGGGAAAAAACAAAGGAAGTGTTGTTCCTGAGATTAAACTTAAGGCTCAAAGAATAATGCCAGGCATCAAGAATTAAGGAAAGTTGGTTTTTAAAGATGCTTTTTCTTTCGTTAGTTGTGTGAGAGTTAAATCCTCACATGGAATTAATATATGAATAGAAAAAAGGTCGGATTTCATCGTCTGAGTCAATTTATCATATTGAAAGAGGAGAAGAAAATTACAAAAATATTAAACAAACTAAGGCATCAATGATAGAAGAGTCTTACCTTGTTTATAGTAGAAAGAAATGTAGAATGCACCCCTGAAATAATATAAGATGTAGTAATCCAAATAACATGCAGGTCTTGTATTTTCTGATAGCAACTACAGAGGAGAAAATGCTTGCTAATCAAATACTAAATGGAATGTAATCATAGTAGTTGTTATACTAAATTGTAATCATTCATTTGTTCAGGAATGAATTAAAGAAAACAAAAGATATGAAACATAAAGAGGGCAAATAACTCAAACAACACAAAATTTTGAATCCTTGTCTGAACTTGTATTAATACTCACAGAAAATGAGTTTTCTTAGTTACAATACGGAAAGAGGAAGCCTATGATTAACCTTAGAAAGTTATATTTATACAAAAGGTTCTCAACCTTAAACGGTTGGAATTCCTCATATTTCTAAAATAGTAAAAAATTACAAAATGTAAAATGCGAAATGCTTCACTTGCATCTTTTCTGCCAGTGTCCTCATTATGCTGGCAGAGGCATTTTTCTCTCTAGTTCCCAGCTCCGAAATGGAAAACGTACACAAGTCATCTCATTTGTTTCCAGCGATGCTACCTTTTCCTTTCTCAATACATTTGATACATTTTCTCACAAATTGTGCCACCAGCCTGGAGGGCTCTGTTAAATTATTAGCCTAAAAAATATATAATTTCTTTTCCAATTGAGGCAATCTTTCTTCCATTCCTCTATATTCTAAAACTATAGAATGTAATTGTAGATTAGGCTTCACTAGCCGTCTATTTATCTGAATAATATCAACCTGTTTTATCTGTGAGATTTCGGCCTCATCCTCTTCCATATTTGTCTTAATGTCAAGTTGATGTTTTGTTATGTTAATCTATTCCAGTCCTCCAGAGCTATCTTATTTATCAAGGCCTAATGATTCTTTGTTGAGTGAGTGGGAAGCCTCTTCACAAAAATCCTTCACTTCCTTAGCCATTTTCCTGCTTTCAACTATGCTATATTCCCAAGCCTTTAGTATTATATCACCTCTGGTTTGTTCTAAAATGAACAGACTAGAAGCCATAGCTACTCCTTTTGCTGACAACACAATTGCTTCTTGGAAGGTAGTCCGGGTAGAAATATCTTCTCTCTCTCTCTTAAACAAATTTTATTTAATGCTTGATTTATCACCCGAAAATGATCGTGGACAGTTTCAACCTTCGTGAGAAGGCTTTGTTGTGCTGCTTCTAGTTCCTTTCGCACTTCCAATGCCTGAGCTTGGAAAACTATTATATCTACAATCATGTTTTGGTAAAGCTTGCTTTGGCTTGCAATTGCCTTACCAACTCATCCTGCTGGGTGGTCCATCCCTGACACTCCTGTATATTCCTGTGCATCTCCTCGAGGCTGGATTTGAGCTGTTGGATTTCCTATTTGTCGCTGGCTCTAATCTGCTCAAAGTCCTTCTTGACCTCGTTCTAGATGTTCTTTTCTACAGTTTTCATTTGATTCTACAATTGGATTATTTGCAGATCTTTCTGCTTTAGTCATTCTTTTAGATTTCTGACTGAAAATTGGTTAGTTGTTGAAAAATCCGCCAATGAGCCTACTACTTCTTCAACAAAGACTACCTCTTCCAAGGCTTCTCCATCAATTAGCACCCTGTGTCTTTTGACAACTAAACCTTCCTTTAGGTGCATTTCTCTCTTCACCACAACCTTCCTTTTCTTGTTGAAAAAGAAATTGGAAGGAGGCAATTCTTCAACCTAAATGGGTGGGAGGTCCTCTATGAATATTACCTCTGCATTTGGATTCCCTCCGGGGAATTGAAATGGTGTGATGAACTAGATGGGGCTGCCAATTTCGGTGGATGCTTGTTTCCCGACCACATTTGTAGTTGATTTATCTGGTGAAATCAGTGGTCCTTATTGTCCCTCCTTTGTCAGTGTCTCTTCTTGATCTTTAGCTTGGTCACCTGATATATTTGTCGATGGGATATCTTCTTTCTGAGTTGACACCTCAGTCTTCTCCAAACTTCCCCAGATTTCTTGTTCACTGGAGCTTACTGCTTTTGAGCTTCAGGTATTTGTTTATTGTGCAACTGTAGATGTTAGGGTCCCTCCTTGTAACACTTTAGGGAGGCTACTTCTTCGGTCCCTTTGAAAATCGTAAAACTCAATCATTTTATTGGGTGACTGAGCCCGAACTTGAATCAAGACCTCCGGATAGGATCTATCTCCTCGAAAAATCTCATCTTGATGGGAATATTCATGTTCATACTTTTTCAAATTGTAGCTGGCCATGTGGTTACCCACGACCTTCTGCGAGTTGTGATTTTTGAATTCAATGCTGACTAGCTTTATTTCTTCCAAAGCCGCGGCCTCTACTTTAGAGTGACCGAAATCCAGTAGGGAAAATGTACCAATATGCAGGGGAAAAGAGGGCCATACCTTTTTCTGTACTGTTTTGAGCTCCTTGCTAATCCCACCAAGCACAGTTTGTCGTGCGACCTCTCAACACACTAGTCAGTCTGATAAAAATTGCGGCAGAGCATATGGAGGAACTGAATAGCCAAAAAACCTAATATAGGAGAAGTGTTCCTCGATATACGAGTCTACTATTCTACCCAGGTTATTCACAGTTTTGTCGGAGATTCTGGGAGGTGGGTAGCCATATATGGTGGTGTGCATTGGCACCACTACCCAGTTGTAGATCTCACAAAAGAAGTCCTTTGCCTTTTCTTCCCAAAGATTTGAATGGAAAATATGTATGGGTTCGATAGTATTTGGAGTCTAGCTCTAATCCATCAGCGGAAAAGGCGTCATGAAATAGACGACGTCCATCATATAAGTCGACATGAAAAATTGGGTTGGTTTCCCCTTGGCTCTTAGTGACTGATATTTTGTAATCTCTTGAACCAAACCGTCTGATAATATCTTTGCCTAGTCAAAAGAGTACCCTTCTGCTATTGTGTGTATAATAAGTACCCACTGTAAAAAGAAATGAGTTGTGTTTTCCTTCCCGTAGAGCCTACACATCATCATTTCTATGTACATTATGTGGGGTTCTAGTGCGACAACTGGGTATATACCATGGGAGTCCTCTCTGAACTTATCGAGGCGAGAATACTAGTCTTTAATTAAATCGGGAAGGTTTTTTCCGTATTGATCGCATTCCTTCTTGTTGAAATCTACTAGGAAAGTTTCATTGTAAACGAAATTGGATACCGGAGACAATTAATGCTCCGGCCTAAAAGACCCAACTGTGATATTTTTCGAATTGAAAATAGTTCTGGTTGGGATATCTACGTGGTCCAACACCCAACCGATCATATCATTATAGGGCAAGAGCTTAGGCCTTGTCGCTATCTTCTGTAGCTCTTACTGAGAAACAGTTTTGTGTTTGGTAGATATGTCCTCCTTCTCGTTGTCACTTGAATCATCTGGGAAATTTACCAATTCATATTGTAAGATGTTGAACACTTGTGTCTAGGATTTGTCGTTGTCTATGCTTCTGGGCGAGGTGTTAGAGAGAACATCTGCGTTCTGGCTCAAACTTTCACAAGTCGCTTTGGTTGCTTTTCGTGGAGCCATGGTATCAAGCCTTCGAACTCTATTATCTGCTACAAGAAAGTCGTACAAATTCTTCAATTGGAAAAGCTTACATCTCAGTAAAATAATAATGAAATTCAAATTCACATTCCTTTTCCTTTAATCACATCGATCAACCAATACCTTCAATGACAAAGTATTTACTTTCTTTAATGAATCAGATTCAAGAGGTGGTTCAAAATCTTATTCAGAATGATTTTCGTAAAGGTATTATTAATGATCATTTATTTTTGGTGGTTCATGCTTGGGAAAAGCACATACAAAATTTGAATCTATTCGAGTCATCATTAAGCGATGTATTAATTAAGAGATAATCTTTGTTTGAGCATCGGTTATTCATAATTATCATTAAGTAAATTTCGGCGTTTCAACTCTCGGGAGATCTTATAACAGCCTGAGATATAACTTACGAAATGCGAAATTGCAATGTGATTAATTAAATTTAATTACGTTTAAAAATTTTAATTAATCATGATTAACCCCAAACATTTCGCCCTTTCGGGTCTCGGGATATTCTATACTAGTTCGAGCTATGTTCTCCGAACCGCAAAATCGTGATTGTCTAATTAATATTAATCACTTTTAACCTTTTAAATAATCATGATTAACTTCAAGGGTTTCGTGATTTCATGTATCGGGACTTTGCTTGTCGTTCGAGGCATGATCCCCGAAACATGAAATTGCGATATGGTTTAAATATCGTTAATCATTTTTAATCATTTAATTAACCTGGTTTAACTTAAGATAGTTTTGCGACTTCGTATATTGGGACTTTGGAGTTCTTATATGTTGGACTGTTAGTATCGCGAAACCCCAAAACACGACATTTCGAAGGTAGCCATTGGTGATTTGACCTTTTAACGAGTGGACAACTCCATAAATTTTAAGGATTTTAGATCATTGGATTCAACAGAAGACTTTATCAATGGTGATATTCAGGTGCACGTTTGTCCTTATTTAAACAAGAATGAAACTTATATAAGTATGAAGTTTAGAAAAATATATATGTTCCAACAGGAAGGATGAAGGAAAGTTGAGAGTTGAGATTGCCGAACCCTGAATACCCGAAGGGATTGTGACTGTCGATCCAAAAGGGACACGCGTCGTTGGATCGTGGACTCTGGGTGAAATGCTTCGGGAGAAAGAAGAGTTTGAGAATCGAAACTCTCGAAGCCCGAAAGGTGAAATCGATCTCGTCCGTTGGTTTGGAGGGCCACATGTCACCTGATCATTGAGACTAAGGATCTGACATGGACAGTGGAAAGAAGGAAGGAAGGGAAGATAGATCAGAGCCGTTGATCAAAGGAGCACCTTCAAGATAGTTATATCGAAGGTCCCATCACATTGTGGGGATAGAACATGCTTGGGCCTTAAGTTTTCATGAGCGGGACAAAATCAAAACCATAGTTTTGAAGAAAGGATGCCTGGAGGCTCATAGTGAATTGCGGGGCAAAAAGTGGGGTTCCCTCAAACTACCTATGGATGTGCTCACAATCGCATGGTCACATGAAGTTCATAGCCCAAGGTCATATCATGAAAAGGAGCTACCACTCACTAAAGGAAGCTAGCGCTCACTAAAGGAAGCTAGTGCTCACTAAACGGAGCTTGGGAAGTGCCTTTAGAATAGGCATATGGTCACTGCCATAGGTCATGTGAAGGAAGAGTCTTATAAGCCAAAGAATCCATAATTGACTAGATGTAACTGCTAGAACAAAGTGATTGTATCGGTCGGAGAACTCGAGGAGTTGCAGGGTGATCGCCAGAGGAGCTGAAGAGTATCGAGGTAACTGCCAGTGGAATGAAGACTGATCATAGAGACAATTGACAGATGGAAATTTTTCAAAGTCTGTAGATGCAACATAGAGGATAAGGTCAACTGTGACAAAGAAGATGAAGTGTCGCACTACTCGAGAAGGCAAAGAATCTCAAGATAAGCCACTGATGACGAACAGACTCAATATAACTACCAAAGAAGACAATGAGTTGCATGGATGATTTGTTAGAGGACTAAGCATGATAAATATACACATAACAGAGAAGAGATTATTGTTGTTGTTGAGTGTCATTGATGTAGGTAGAAGCATGTTGTGTGAAGGAGTTGAAACACACAAAAGAGACATAACGCATAGAATGGAAATAAGATGAAGAGCATAAAGCACAAAAGAAGAAAGGAACATAAATGCATATCTAAGAGAGGAAGATAAATATGAGGTGTGCATACAAAGACATAGCAGAAGATCAGAAAGCTCAAGAAGATGTGAGTAGGAAGACACTGATGCAGGCAGAGCAGAGCAGTGTAGTAGAACAATGAAGAGACTCGTAAGCCATTGATAAAACACTGTATCATTGTGATAAATTTATGAGAAGCAAAGATTTATATTTCATGGTGGTAGGGAGGTGCTAGGGAGGACTGTTTTCCTCAGATTTTCAAGTGGGTGCTTGGACACAGGGAGTTGTAGCTTCCATTTGGTTGTAGCCAGAAAAACTAGGGTGGCAAGGTGGTGCAAGGGAGTACTATTGTTATCTATTATGCAGGTTGGTGCCTGTGTAACTGGAAGTTGGTTCTTCCATCGAGTTGGTGTTGGAACACTTAGGGAGTTGTTGCTTCCTTCTAGTGGCTGCTAGAGAAACCAGGGAGTTGGTGCTTCCTTCTAGTGGGTGCTAGAGAAACCAGAGAGTTGGTGCTCTCAACAAGTTGTTGCTTGTAAAATAGAGGTGGTAGCCTTAAAGGGAGTTGGTTCTCCTAAGAATGATAATGTACATAAAATAAAGATTACTTATCATATCAAGAAGAAGAGGTTTTTCCCTTTATGGGTTTCCTCAAGAAATATTTGTCTCTGTATATTTCATGTGTGTGATTGATGTTGAATATTCTATTGCTTACTTCTCTCCATTATTGTGATCATCATTGAGTGTTCTGTAAAGAGTTTAAAATGGGCATAATTGTTTAAGCACAGGGACAACTGATTCACCCCCTCCGCCTCTCAGTTGTCCAAAAATTGGTATCAGAGAGGGTTCCTTTTATTTAAAGGTAGATCAATAAGATTTAACATGACAAGTAATGAAGGAACTTCAACCAATAAGGCTCCCCTATTCAATGGAACAAACTTTGATTTCTGGAAGGTTAGGATGAGAACCTACATAATGGATTTAGGTGCAGATGTCTGGGATGTGGTACATACTAGTAATGTAAAGCCAGTTATACTAGATAATAAGGATGACAAGCTAGAATTCAGCTTCAATGCTAAGGCTATGAATTCTATTATGAGTGGGCTTGCAAAAGAAGAATTTGTAAAAGCTATGCACTTAGAATTTTCCAAAGCAATGTGGGAGAAACTCATTAGCAGTTATGAAGGTAATGACAAGGTAAAGGATGTCAAGCTTCAAACCTAAAGATTACAGTTTGAACAACTAAAGATGAATGAGGATGAGACAGTTATTAAATTTTTCTTAAGAGTTGAGGAGCTTGTGAATTGCATGAAAGGTCTTGGTGAGAAGATTGAAGACATATTATTAGTTCAGAAGATCTTAAGATCTCTGCCTGATAGATTCAATCCAAAATTTTCTGCAATAGAAGAACTGAATGATCTTAAGACTTTGTCTATTGATCAAATCCTAGGAACTCTAACTGCTTATGAAATGAGGATTAGTAAAGATAAATCTACCACCAGAGAAGCATCATTTAAAGAAGATAAGAATGAGGATTCTGAGCCCCATGAAATAGAAGAAAAAAATGTGAGAAGATTAAAGAAAGGATCATGCAAGTACCAAGGCAAGTTTCCCTTCAAATTTTTTAACTGTGGAAAGATAGGTCACTTTTCATCTAAGTGTCCACATAAGAAGAAGGACCAGAACTCTGAAGGCGAAGAGAAGTAAAAATCCAAAAGATTTGATAAAAAGAAATTTTTATGTGTAAACAATGATGACTCTTCAGAAGACACAGATAGTGACTCTTCTTGTGAAGATAAGGTAAATGAATTCATGCTTATGGCCAAAGAGGATTATGATAATAAAATCATAAGAAGTGATGTTGATGATGAAGAATCTATGGTTGACTTGGAAGGAGAGATAATCAACGCTTTGTAAGAGATTGACAGACTCGGACTTAAGAAGAGAAAGCAAAAACAATTGCTGATATAGTTTGAGAAAGGCAGTAAAAAACCCAATGAAGACTTTTTCCTACTAAAAGTGGAATTAGAAGAGGCAAAGAAAATAGAAGACATTCTGAAACAATAGTTATCAGAGAAGAAGGCAAGATGTGAAGCTCTGGAAGAAGAAGTAGTGAAAACTAGAAAAGAGTTGGAAAAATTTAAAGCCTTGTATCACCAAAATCTGTCAAGTATCAAAGCCTCAGAAGGATTATCCACCATTCTGAATCAGCAAAGGAATCCAAAGTTGAAAAATGGTTTCGGTTATGAAGAGGTATCAAGTAGTGGTCAGCTAAGCAACAAATAAGCCATTAAGTTTGTCAAATATACAACCAATGACAACATCAAACTCGTAGAAACAAAGGAACATAATCAACCACCAAGGAGGAGTAAAGAAAAAGGTGTCAGAACAAAATCTGTAGAACAAATAAATAATACACCCTCTGCTCAAGGAAATCATCAGCATGGAAGAAATCGACCTACTCAAAGAAGACAACCATTTTCCAGGTACAAATATTTTTTCTATGGATATTGTTTCTACTGTTCTATCTTTGGCCACATGTCTCAATGCTAAGTTAGCATGATGATGTCAGCATTGAATGTTTTGCGAGTTGATTGTTGACTTTTTGGCTGTTGACCTGTGGACTTTTTTATTGTTTGGGAAAGAAAACAGAACATGATATCAGGAGCATACGATGTCTATTTGAGCCCATTAAAGTTGCGCTGGGTTCGTATCAACGAGGCCTATGCACACATCCATTTTGAAGAAATTCTGAGAACTTTTAGTTTTAGTCCTTTTTGAGCCCCATCAAGCTCCTGGATCCGATTCTGGATCAAACCTCCCCAATAAAGGACATTTTGGTCCCCAAAAGTTTATTGAACAGTCATCAAGCTCGATATAGGACACCTGACTTGATCCCTTTCTTTAAACTCTATCCTGGGAACCTGTCTCATCAAGATCAACTATAACACAATCATGACAACTGACAACATATTGTTAGCCATTTGAACCCTGTCACATCTTACTGAAGCTACTATCATCCATGTAGATAACACTACTAATGATAGCATCAGAAATACAACTACAAATGAGGTGATATACTTGTAATATTTACACAACATGAGCTTATCTTGAAGTAAACCGTGATTGATTTTCCATTCTACAATCATCTCCTGTTCTTGGTTAAGATCGATTACTTCATTTGAAACAATTATAGGTTTGTTTCTTCTTGAACTTCCTTCTTTAATTGTTCCATTGTTTGAATATTTTTATTTGCCTTTACATGATGAGCATGAGCCACACAATCTTGACCTTCTTTGGTTAATTGATTTTGATTCTTTCTCCTATAGAAGATTGCTTTACGATCATATAAGTATGGACTACCTAAGACCATTCCACATTCACTTAGTGTCACTACATCACACGTTTCCTTGTCCACATACTTAGATGAAATTGCAAATTTGATTGTGCACTACTTTGTTATGTGAATTTGATGATGGTTGCTTATCCATTTAAGTGTGTAGGGATTATGATGTATTTGTGTTTTTAACCCTAATTTCTTAACCAATTCCTCTGAAATTAGGTTAGATTGAGATCCACTATCGATTAATGTATCAACCTTAGAGTGTCACATGATGACCCTGATGTGAAACAAGTTACTTCTACAATCAATTCCTTTACCAATTTTACCTGTCATACCAACCAATGAGACCTTAGATTCGTCACCTGAATCAGATCCCAAGTCTATCAGTGGTGTTGTCGTTGCAACCATTTGCCTCCCTTTATTTTCCTTGAACCACTTTGGCCTCTTCTCAGGATGCAATTGCCAACAACGGTCCTCATCATACCCCTCTTTCTTGCAATGCTTGCAAGAGGGCTTCTCTTCCTTTCTTGGCATTGAATTTTCCTTTTTTCTGTTCCACTTCCTTTTGTCATCTTTCGTTGAAGACGATTCCCCATATACACCAACACCTATTTTCCCTGCTTCAATGTATGTCACTTGAACATAAACCTCATCAAGATTAGTTGGTCCAAACCTGAATACAATGTTTCTAATATGTGCAGGTGAACCTCCTATATACTTCATAAGAGTTTCTTGGGTATGTAAAGGGATATCTAACATCAATGCCATTTTTTGAAAGCCATTTGTATATTCTTGCATTGTTTGTCCTTTTCTTAGTTTTAAATCTTCCCATTCAATTAATGCTTTCTCTTTATAACCCAAAGGATAGAATTTTTTTCTAAGTGCAGAAATGAAACTTTTCCATGATGGAAATACATTACCCACTTGTTGCATTCCGTTTTGCAACTTTCTTTGCTACCAAATGAGTGTTGTGCCTACAAGTCTCAATGATGCCAAATGGATTTGTGTGGCCTCATCCTTGATCTGTTGCACATTTCAATAGACCTCCATTTGTCTGACCTAATTATCAAGTCTCTCTGCATTAACTTCAGTATTATGCATGGGTAATTCAAATTTAACATCAAGTTTTAATAACGACATTTCATTCTTATGTTTATGGACATGTTTCTTTGGATTGGATTTAGAACTTGAACTTGAAGAAGAAGGAGAAGAAGGAGGTGGTGATGGAGGTGAAGGAGGAATCTGAGGAGGATCCTCTCCTTCCCTTTTTCCCTTTGAAGATTCACCCAGATTCGGTCTTTTTCGTTCCAAGTAATTCTCATACAAAACTTTCATCATCTCCGACATGGCAAATAAAGTTTTTCGAAATTCTTTCTCATACTTAGAAAGTCCCTCTTTTGATGCCATCTTCTCACTGTGAGAAGTTCTCTTTCTCAATCCAATTAATGGATTCTCTTCAACAATCTCACCTTCACCACAATGTAGCTTTTCCCTGGTTAACATGAAAAACTCAAATCCAAATGTCAACTAGCTCTGATACCACTTGATCCAAAAATATCTTTTACATGACTATGGTTGAGTTACTAAGCATGTTTTGATTAACCAATTAGGAAGCTTAAAGACAGAGGAAGAAGTATAGAAGAAATGTGTCAACCATATAAACATGTACAGAGCTGAAATGAAGCATAAAACAACAATAAACCATAACACCAATGTGATAATGGAGTTCGTAAATCTTACCTACGTCTCCAGGCCTTTGTCTTAATGGGTGATGCTTTCTTATTTCTGTTCAAATCTAAATAAGTACATCTCAACAGTGCCAAAAGGTTACAAAACTGATCTGGTATTGTTCTACTAGATCTCTAGAACCCAACAAAAGAAACAACACTCAAATCAGATGACCAGAGCTCCCAGAAATGGCCCGCAAAGGTGTGCTCCTTAACAACTTCCCTACATAAAAATGGCTTTAGCTTGGAAAATATTCATCATAAACCTGCTATGAATATCCTCCTATGGCCTCAATAAGGCTTGGTTTATATATATTTGAAGTTGGTAACCATATCCCAACTTCCTCCCAAGATATGACCTCAAAAAGGGCCCAATATCCCCCAATATTGGCCAAAATCTCCAAAAATAGGCCTAAAAATCACTGAAAATCACTATTATAAGGTTAAATAACCCACTTTTGAAAACAAAATCAAAATTATCCCCAAGGGCCTCGGCACACACTCCAACACAGGGTCATATGGCTATAAATGGCCAAGCGCCAGCCCCTAAGGGCTGCGTGTTCTCCTTTAACCCACAAGTAGAGGTCATATGGAATAATGTAATACGGCCGCGCTCGAACGGTGCGCCCAACCCTCAGACACCACCCCTAGTTGCATGCAACACACCTCACCGGTAGTTAGGTCTTGAAATGTGGCCTTGCACCCTTTTTTGAACCAATAGTGGAGCGCCTATACGATGGCTATGGTTATATGGGTCAATAAGTCCGTGGGCTGGGGATAGGCCCCAACCCCCTTCTACCTTCTCTCTACAATTTAAAACACTCTATATGTATTAATACATACTTGTAATAAAATGTCCCTCCAATGGCGTGTTGGCATTCCGACCTGTCCCTAAGACATTTCCCCATTCTAAAGGTCACGTGTTCTATTCCCCTAGCCTCGAAATTTTTTAACCATCCAATAAATGATGGGGTTCCATGTGGCAGCCAATGTCTGGGCCAGGTGGCACCTTTTCATTTGCCCACAAAATGTGCCACTTGTCGAAACATGATTGGTCCACTGTCATCTTCCCAGTCAGCCTAATGTTGTGTTTCCACGTGTCTCAATGCTACATCATCATGATGTCATGTTGATGTCATCATTGAATTTTTTTCAAGTTGATTATTGAATTTTTGCCTGTTGACCTGTTGACTTTTTACATGTTTGGGAAAATGAACAGAATGTGATATCAGGAGAATACAACATCCATTTGAGCCTGTTCAAGTTGCATTGGATTTGTATCGACAAGGCCTATGTACACATCCATTTTGAATCCATTCTGAGAATTTTGATTTTTAGGCCTTTCTGAGCCCCATCAAGCTCCTGGATCCGATTCTGGATCATCTGTCCTCTAAGTGATATACGACATAGATCCACTCCAGGACTTCGGAGCTTCAGGTCTTCTACCTCCCTTTTCATCAGGACTTGTCATGTGTCGAATCCACGAAGTCCAAAGGACTCCGGTGCTTAATGAATACGCACCTTCTCCAGATCCAATGGATGCAAGGGCTCTTACCCCTCCTGAACAGATTCAACAACCCAAACTTAACTTGGTCCCACTGTGGCGATTGTTCCCAAATTTAAAAGGGACAGTCACGATCTTTCAACTCCTTACCAATGATCTTTGATCTTCTTTGCGATCTCTTCGACGCCATTCCTCTTGAGCTTCATGACCTCCAAGGTCCTAACTCGATCTCCACCACGAGATCCTATCAAAATATCCAACCCATTCTGCCCCGATGTCTCAACGTTGAGATTTGATACCTAACTATAATGCACCCAACCAACCATAAGTCAGGCATGTTAGCCACAAGTCCCTCCTCTGGACTAATTCTACCCCTTCTCTTATTTTGGCATACAGGGAGTGTATGAAAGGCTCTCATGTATTGATCAAAATTATTCTAAGCAAATAAATAATGAAGCATACAACATGCACAATAATACACAAAAATCATGCTTATTCTAATATACATATCTATATCAAATCCAACGATAATTAAATACACAACGAAATAATTCATACATAGGCACTTAATACCATAACAAAGAGTACTTATATTTTATAGAAGAGTACCACTGACTATATGTAGACCAAGGAAGTTCCACCCAATCGTATACACTATTGTTCCAAGTCTCAACAACAATGCCACCCTCGAGCCAGAGTTATGAATCCACAAAGACGGTTCCAAAGTGTTACTTGGCTTCCCAACCCAGTCAACATTCAAGCTCTCATGGGCTTCTCCAATACTCACAACAATCCACATACCCAAATATATTCTACCCAGCCCGCACCACCCAAGAGAATGGATCTCTTCCCTTCTCTACCATGTAGTCCCTCAGGCAGTCGTTCTCCTTCTAGGGCTCCAGTGCATCTGGTCCAAAATCTCCATGCTAGGACTCTCAAGATTCGCAACTGTGAGAAAAGATGAACACAGTCCAAGCATCTTAGACATGCAGGCCTCAAATCATGGCTGGATTACACCAAAAATCTCTATGGCCAAAAAAACCACGTCTAGTCTTCAGTGGTCCTATTTCCTTTCCCAAGACAAACGCGAATGAGGAAAGATGAGTGAGTGAAGGAATGAATGGAGTGCAGACTCCAACACAGAGGGTGAACAGGGAATAACTCGGGTGAATGGAATGCGTGAGGTGACCAACAGCAACACCAAAATGGTGACAAGAATGAGAGTGAGTGCAAGACCAAAGAAATGAGGGAATTCTAACGGGAAAACACATGAAGGGGAGAGAGAGAATAAACTTTTCCCATACCAGGGACATTTTTGGTGATTCATGGGGACCAAGAACCTCTTGGATTTCCCCCAAGAACTTACATAACTGACTTCCTCCCCATTAAACAAAATGGGTAATTAAAGCATGAAATAAACACTTAGCCCCTCAAGCCCCCTTTTCTGTGGAATCATAGCCCCCTATAACTCTAGTTCTTGTCTGTCTAGCAACCAACGAGGTATTTATTATTAATAATGATCAAACATTACATTTCTTAGGAACATTGTGTTGGATCATGTTGTCATTGATGCCAATGGTTTGTCATTGATTCTAATGGTTTGATTATTTGGGAGATTGTTGGATCATATGTCATTGATGTAAATGATTTGGTTTGATTGATGTCAAGTAATTGATTGATATAATGCCCTTGATGAGAATGATATATGTCCAAGTGGAAACCAATCGATGCAAAGATGAATCATTAGTGTCTTATCATGGTTGATAAGGTGCACAAATGGATGAACTCCAAAGTGGTCCCCTTATGGTGAAAGCCCTCACGGGAAGACGCTTTATGGAATGAGTTATCCTAGAAGAATGATTGGAGGACCCATGCTTGTATGTGGAATAATGAGATGAATATCAATGAAGTTGTTGGTGAAACTATCCTAGATGGATAGTGTTTGACATGTCATTTCCATTGGTATGTGGAATGTCACATAACTCCTCACGGTTTGAGAGTTATGGCCTTATGAAGTTGGAGGACCCCCATATGATGGCTTGAAGCCCCAAAAGGTCAAAGAAGTAAAAGTGCTTGAAAAGAAGAAATCATTATTTAAATGATAAAGTAAAGTGACAAAATCAAGATGGATTATTTAAATGCTAAAGTATTGTAGAACTTTCTATTCATGGAAAGTGGTTTACCCTAAAATAAGGAAAATAGGTTAAGTGACCTAGAAATGGGTTAAGTAACCTAAAATTGGGTTAAGTGACCTAGAAGATGAAAGTATAGATAAGAAGCTAGGATCTCTTGTAAAATGTACATTTGGTAAGAATCCTTATTGTGGATCAATGGAGAGCTTCTTGGTAATATCTTTTGGAGTATTGATAGAGAGCTTCTTGTGAGAGAATCTTATTGGTGTGGATCTTTTGAGAATGATTGAAGATCTATTATGAGGAAGAGAGTGAGAGGAGGATCTCATGGATGCATCAAAGTTTCTACAATGTCGGAGATCTTGACGACGAATGTCTCGGAGTTACAGAAAACCCTATTTTCTGATGCCCACGTGGGCTATCTCTGTATAGGGTGCGTGTACACGTGGGCTGACTATGTATAGGGTGAGTGTACACGCGGGCTGACTGTGTACAGGGAGCGTGGACTGAATAACCTCATGGAGATTTGTGTTTGAGCTGGTGCCAAGCTCTTGGATGATGAGGCAGGTTCCAAATCTTCATTCTATGGCCTTAGATCTATAACTAAGACATTGGTATGGTTACATTATTGTCTTGATAGATGCTATTGTTTGATATGTTGTGAATGCTTAGGGCGTTCTTGGTATGGATTCTATGATGTGGCTCAATTTGGTTGGTTTGATGGATGGAGTGAGAAACACTCTTGTGATTCAGTAGTGACATGATTGCTATGGTATACTTGTTATTTATACATGATTGATATAGCATTCATATTGATGTGTTGTGGAGCATGAGCAAGTTATTGGATTGGATGTGTTGTGACTAGCTGTGGGTCAGTTTGGACAATGGAAGACAGAAGATAAAGTGATTGCAGGTTGCAGAGGATCTGACCATGTGAAGAAAAGAAAAACCCTAAGTTTCTTAGAAGAACATGCTTGCTTCATTATACACTGGTCGCGTTCACACGCGGGCTATAGTGAGCCAGGGCACGTTCCCACGCGGGCTGCACTACTGACAGGTCGCGTACCTGTTGACAGATTGATATGTGTTGAGGATTGTTGCCTCATCTCAATTGATGCTGAGGGTGTAATCTGAGTCTTGCATATAGAGCTGGTGCTCTTTTAGAGTTGTACTCTATTCAGTTGTTGCTGATAAACCCAAGTATTGTAGTCCGTAATAAAAAAAAAACTGTACATACATCTTGTGTTCTTTGTGTTCATTATGGTGATGAATTGTTGATGATATATTGCTGATATATGTTGCTGATATGTGCTCACATATAAATGGTTATAAATGACAACAATGGGTAATGAATAAATGTTGAATGCTAATTGACGAGTTTTTGTGAAAGAGGGAAGTTTTGGGAAAAAGATCCCCACACTCATTCACCCCCCCTCTAAGTGTGGTAGGTGTGTCCAACAATTGGTATCAGAGCACGCCTTCACTACAAGACTTAACAAGCTTGAAGGATATCCATAGACACACAAATGGATGATGAAGTTTCAATCCTTGATGAGGAAAACTATTCTACTTGGAGAATAGAGATGAGAGTGTATTTTAAGACAATGGGAGAAACTATTTGGAAGGCAACCATCGGTGGATATGTTCCATTGAAGAAGAAGTCAAAGTTGGCAGCTCAAAGGGAAGGAAAGAAGAATGATGCATTGGCTCTCAAGACAATTCTTAGTGGACTCTCAAGCCCTATCAAAGAGAGCATGGGACAATGCACTTCCGCCAAGGATCTATGGCTAAAGATAGAGGAGACATATCAAAACAAGGAAGAGAAAGAAGAAATTCAAGACCACTCCATCAAGATCATCAAAGGTAAAGAATCATTAAAATCTCTTGAATTCATTATTTCTAAATGTGATTTTGAAAACATTTCAAGTGAAGATAAAGAATCAAGTGATAATAGCACAAAGGAAGATCTTGAAGACATTTCAAATGAAGGCAAAGAAGTATGTGTTGATATTAACAAAAAGGAAGATCATCACTCTAAAGCCCTTGAATGCAATGATGATGATGATGAATTTTTCTCTACAAGTGAAGAAGAAGATGTAGATATAGTTTGTGTAAAGTTTGATGGTATTTATCCCATGAAAAGAATAGAAGGAAATCTATTAAAACTTCAAAAGGAAATTGAAGAGGGTTTATATATGTATATGAGTGATCATTTTTACACACACTATAACTATCTTTTGGATAACACTAAAAAGTTTCTTAGGAGGAGTCAAAGGCACATATTGAAGTTAAATGGAATGCTCAAAGAACAAGAAGAGATTTCTAAATTAGAAGAAAAGGAAGAAGAGATCACAAGACTAAACAATGGAAAAGAAGACATGAATATAGATGATGAGATTAGTAAAAGTTTTGAAACTATTGTCCATCTCAAGACCCAAATTGAAGAAGCCAAAAGAATAGAGGAACTATTGAAGATTCAAATAAATGAAAAGGAAGACTCATGTTGCAAATTAGAAGCTGAAATTGTTGACCTTGGAAAGAAGGTAGAGAAGTCAAACAAATTCTTGAATAGCTCATGAATCTTGGATGAAATCTTGGAATGTCAAAGACCATCATGTGATAAATCAGGTCTTGGATACAAAGGAGAAGATAAACATGCTGAAGCAAGCACCTCAAAGAAGCATGAGGTAAGTCCATCAAATAAGGAAGACAATGTTGCAAAAAAACCATCTACACAAGGCAAAGAAAATTTCAAAAGAACAAAGCAAGGAAGAAATCAAGAAGAAATTTTTGGGACACCAAAGCAAAGGTATGAAAGTATTTTTCATGGGAATTGTTATACATGTAATGGATATGGTCACAAAGCTTTTGAATGTAGATCTTATGAAAGAAGATATAATGGAAGATTCTATAACACCACAAGGTGTTGGAGATGTGATAAAATAAGACATATTGCTGTTCACTGTAACTCTATGAGATGCTACAGCTGTAGTGGATTTGGCCACAAATCCCAGGAGTGCTGGAACACAAGGAGAAAGTCCACGATGAGGACTTCACATAGCATTGCTAGAAGAAGGAATGAAGTAAGAAAGGGAGACATCTTTGAAAAGATGGATACTCAGAGCTCAAGTTCTGAAGAGAAGGGTCATCTACAGAAGTGGGTGAAGAAGACAGATCAGCCAGATCAGAATGAAAGATTGAAGGGAAGTTCAAATGTGCCATTTACTAAGGCACACGCAGGTAATAGTGGTGACAGTTGCATGTCCACGCGTTCTGACCTTGAATAGGTCGCGTACACACGCGTTCAGTTGTGCAGCAAGCCGCGTGTCTATTGTAAAGCCTTGGGAAAAAGGCAATGCACATGGCTTAGAGTTTGATGTGATGGCATAACTCTGTACTGTAGAGTTTGACATTGTTTATTGCAGGTTCTGACACTGTTTTCTGCAGGTTTTCATGGTGAGATCACGTAAGGTTATGATATAAAATAAATCTTGGGTGCATGGCACTAACCCAAGAGTATGGATTGATGTTGATCAAATGCTCATCTATTGGATTATGTAAAATAATCTGGTGGTGTACATGGCTAGTATATCTTATGATTGGTAGATGCACATTGTTTGGCATATTGGTGGATGTACATGTATGGCATATTGGTAGATGCACATTCGTTGGCATATTGGTAGATGCACATGTTTGGCATAATTGATGTTGGCATATGGTGGATACATTTCATGGATGATATCTTTTGGCACATTGTTGAAATACATGGTTGATGTACATGGGTGTTGTGCATAGTGGGCACATCTTGGTACATGATGTACTTGGTGAATACATTGCTCATGATTCTCTATTTCATTGATGACATATATTTTGTTTCATGATGTATGGTATGGCACAAGTTTGATTCATGAACAGGTCTAAGGTTTGTCATATGGTAGCATATTGTTCATCTTGCAGAGAAGATTGGGGGAGACATACCCTTAGGGGAAGTCATTCTTCTTCCCATGATTCTAGGCGGAGATATTTATCAAATACATACCTAGAAAAGAGACCTATATTTGAAGAAAGAGCACAGAAGCATAATTCCAGGGGAGCGATGGTCACAGGGGGAGTATGTTCGATGTATTTTCAGCATTACATCATATTGATATCCCTTGTTCAAAAGGAGAGAGATTATACAGTGGAAACAAGACAGGGGGAGAAACCCCAAGAGGAGAATGACCCTTTGCCATTGATGTCAAAGGGGGAGAGATAATCACATTGATGTATTCTCATGGTGAGATCACACAATGGTATAATAGAAAAGATAATCACATTGATGTGATTGATGTCGATTGATGGGGAGAGATTGATGTGGAGAGATAGTCACATTAACTATTGATGTAGAGCATGCCTTGTCTACATGTTGACATCAATATTGGTAATTAGAGTTGACATAAATGTTGGTATGGCCATCAATGCCAAAGGGGGAGATTGTTGGATCATATGTCATTGATGTAAATGATTTGGTTTGATTGATGTCAAGTAATTGATTGATATAATTCCCTTGATGAGAATGATATATGTCCAAGTGGAAACCAATCGATGCAAAGATGAATCATTAGTGTCTTATCATGGTTGATAAGGTGCACAAATGGATGAACTCCAAAGTGGTCCCCTTATGGTGAAAGCCCTCACGGGAAGACGCTTTATGGAATGAGTTATCCTAGAAGAATGATTGGATGACCCATGCTTGTATGTGGAATAATGAGATGAAGATCAATGAAGTTGTTGGTGAAACTATCCTAGATGGATAGTGCTTGACATGCCATTTCCGGTGGTATGTGGAATGTCACATAACTCCTCACGGTTTGAGAGTTATGGCCTTATGAAGTTGGAGGACCCCCATATGATGGCTTGAAGCCCCAAAAGGTCAAAGACGTAAAAGTGTTTGAAAAGAAGAAATCATTATTTAAATGATAAAGTAAAGTGACAAAATCAAGATGGATTATTTAAATGATAAAGTATTAGAGAACTTTCTATTCATGGAAAGTGGTTAACCCTAAAATAAGGAAAATAGGTTAAGTGACCTAGAAATGGGTTAAGTAACCTAAAAATGAGTTAAGTGACCTAGAAGATGAAAGTATAAATAAGAAGCTAGGATCTCTTGTAAAATGCACATTTGGTAAGAATCTTTTTTGTGGATCAATGGAGAGCTTCATGGTAATATGTTTTGGAGAATTGATGGAGAGCTTCTTGTGAGAGAATCTTATTGGTGTGGATCTATTGAGAATGATTGAAGATCTATTTTGAGGAAGAGAGTGAGAGGAGGATCTCATGGATGCATCAAAGTTTCGGTAATGTTAGAGATCTTGACGGCGAAAGTCTCAGAGTTACAGAAAACCCTATTTTATGATGCCCACGCGAGCTGTCTATGTATAGGGTGCGTGTACACGTGGGATGGTTGTGTATAGGGTGAGTGTACACGCGGTATGACTATGTACAGGGAGCGTGGACTGAATAACCTCATGGAGATTTGTGTTTGAGCTTGTGCCAAGCTCTTGGATGATGAGGCAGGTTCCAGATCTGCATTCTATGGCCTTAGATCTATCACTAAGACACTGGTATGGTTACATTATTGTCTTGATAGATGCTATTGTTTGATATGTTGTGAATGCTTAGGGAATTATTGGTATGGATTCTATGATGTGGCTCAATTTGGTTGATTTGATGGATGGAGTGAGCAACACTCTTGTGATTCAGTAGTGACATGATTGCTATGGTATACTTGTTATTTATACATGATTGATATAGCATTCATATTGATGTGTTGTGGAGTATGAGCAAGCTATTGGAGAGCTTGGATGTGTTGTGACTTGTTGTGGGTCAGTTTGGACAATGGAAGATAGAAGAGAAAGTGATTGCAGGTTGCAGAGGATCTGACCATGTGAATAAAAGCAAAACCCTAAGTTGCTTAGAAGCACACGCTTGTTGCATTATACACTGGTCGCATTCACACGCGGGCTATAGTGAGCCAGGGCGCATTCCCACCCGGGCTGCACTACTGACAAGTCGCGTACCTGTTGACAGATTGATATTTTTTGAGGATTGTTGCCTCGTCTCAGTTGATGCTGAGGGTGTGAGCTGAGTCTTGCATATAGAGCTAGTGCTCTTGTAGAGTTGTACTCTATTTAGTTGTTGCTGATAAACCCAAGGATTGTAGTCCGTAATAAAAAGAAAATTGTACTTACATCTTGTGTTCATTATGGTGATGACTTGTTGATGATATATTGCTGATATATGTTGCTGATATGTGCTCACATCTAAATGGTTATAAATGACAGCAATGGGTAATAAATAAATGTTGAATGCTAATTGATGAGTTTTTGTGAAAGAGGGAAGTTTTGGGAAAAAGAGCCCCACACTCATTCACCCCCCCTCTAAGTGTGGTGGGTGTGTCCAACACATTGGCCTTTGAATAATTGTTTGGGCACTCTAGCCTCTCAACAATGTAACAATACATTATTTAATATGGGGGTTCAAAACTGGGGGTGTTACATTTCACCATAGTGTTAAGCCTTAGATTGTAGTCTACCTACCATTACCAGGAATGCTAGTTTGTTGAAGGAATGAGAGGATGAAATTATATATGATGTGGTAGTAGAACATCGGTGAGGTAACAATGTGGAAGATGAAAACTATTGGTAAACATTTAAACATAAAAATCAACTTCATTTTAGCACATTCTTTCATGAAATATATCATCATTAATAGTTTAGCCAACCCAAAATTAAATATAGTCCTTAGACTTGAATATATTAAAAAATTCTTAATTCATCAATATTGTCTTGTAGGTGTATAACACAAAGTTTAAATTAAATCATGTGCCAAATAACTAATTCCAATACTTTCAATCCATGGATTACAATTGAAAACCTAGGTCAATCATGCATGAAAAACATTTATTTCTTGTAATAGATCATAAAGAGGATTTGAATATTGTCATCATCTATATACAGACCTCATTGTATTTAAACAAGAGAAGTTAGGTATACAAGTTGAATAATAAAACATAAAATAAAAACAATAGGATTCAATAGTAGAGGCCATCCAGGATAACTATAGCATACTCCATATATTACAAACTAGCTCATAAAAACCTTATGCATACATATGTATCAAGAACCAACCCAACTATGTATAAGGATAAATTAAATATGCACTAACAACAACCTATAACACCCCATTCATGATATACTACATAGGCATGTTCAACCCATAAAATGAATGAAGGAAATCAACAGGTTAAGGATAACTTCATCTAATCATAGATAGGAGGCTCTATTGTCTTCTTGTCCATTTGTTGAAGCTTGAAACTAATGAGCATTTTTTAAACTAATTTCCACCACAACATTGTTCCGAACTAATTTCCACCAGAGTGTGGCACAGAAAAAGGGATTAGGCGTGTCCTTGAATTGCGATTTTATCCATAGAGAATAACACTTGAATCGTAATATCCAATATCAACGATATAGTCCAATTTATCATTCCCCTAAATAGAAATTTTAACAAGGTTCTATCTAGCTTAATTCACAATGAAAAATCACAGCAAGGGATCATCTTTCAAGGAATAGTTCCAGATATAAACACCAGAAATATGTCAACCAAAATGATAGTGTAAATTCACTAATGAGGTAGGCCAAGTGCACCGAAGAACCATAAATAAATTTACACTCTTGAATTAGATCGAAGTATTGAGGATGAATTCGTAACATGCATGCATTGATAGTGTTAAGTCAATGTTATAGGGCCAATACGAGATGATCACGTGGAGGCATAAACAACAATCAATCACCACATCAAATCCCAATGCAATCAATAGGGTGGTAGGTAAAATCACATAGGTTGAATTGCCATGTTGTTACATATGTATATTCCTTATATTTGGGCGCATTATACACCAATATTTGGCATGGTTGAAACTTCAATTTTGAAGGTGTTTGTAGGTAGGACGTAATTTCACCTTTAAAAACTAAACATGTGTTCTTTGGCTATAGGTATCAAGAACATCTAAAGCTTATCCACATAAACTATGTGGATTGTTCATATTCCATTGCATCCATCAATGAGAAAACCACTCGGGAATAGCTATAAGCAGGTGTAATGAAGCCATGAAACTCTCTACAAACCATATTATCATTTCAAAGAAATCGCATTCCATATTCCATAAGACATACTAGTAGCATATCATCATAAGTAAACCATGAATCACATTCATCTGAAATAGGTATAAATGGACTATTAATCAAAAACCTATATTAACTGTATTAACCATATTGCATACTAAGAGGATTCGTTGTAGTTTCTAACGTGAATCACATTCATCTAAAGTAGAAATAAATGGACTATTAATCAAAAACCTATATAATTGTATTAACCATAGTGCATACTAAGAGGATTCGTTGTAGTGTTAAGCATACCCCATAGGTGTATGCTTAACACTAGACCATGGGAAGAAAATGACATAGACCATGTGAAGATATAAAAATATGGTGTGAAAAAACTAGTCATAGATTTGGAGATATGTGGAGTGACCATTCTAGAGTAAATTAACAAAGTCACCTATTAAGTTATTAAGTGTGACATGATATAATGGATACATGTCATATTTTAAATGTCATAGTTTAAAGAAATAAGTAAAATATAAAAAAAGATATTTTAGTAGTGTCATTAAGAGACAAATCTAGTATGGTGATAGATGTTGACGAAATAAATCCTCATAAATTAATAAAGTCACTTATTAAGTGTGACATGATATAATGGATACATGTCATAGTTTAAAGAAATAAGTAAAATATAAAAGAAGATATTTTAGTAGTGTTATTAAAAGACAATTCTAGTATGGTTTTATCGTGATAGATGGTCATGAAACAAATCTTCATAATTTAATAAACTCACCTATTAAGTGTGACTTGATATAATGGATACATGTCATAGTTTAAAGAAAGAAGTAAAATATCAAAGAAGATATTTTAGTAGTGTTATTAAAAGACAATTCTAGTATGGTGATAGATGTTGATGAAACAAATCCTTCTTGGAAGCTTATTGAGGCTTAAAAGAACATAAGAACTAAAGAGTGAGGTTAATGAGATAGATAGTCACATGGAGTAGGGGATAAAGGTAAAACTACAATCTCCAATTCCTATAATCCAAGTGGAATTAGGGAAAGGACAACGACTTAGACAACACCAAGAAATTAGAGGGATACAAAGATAAAACTGCTATTGAAAATACAAGGAAGATAAAGGGATAAGGAGGATTGAAAGATGAAATTGGAAATTATTGTTGATTCATCCGTCAATGAAGATATGTATTTATAGAAAGGAAAAGTACTAGTTGGATAATAACATCCTATAAAAAACACATGGTCCTAAGCCTTAGATTGATAAAGAAAATGATAGGAAAGAGAAGGCAAAGATGAGACATTATGGGATGATGACACGATTCCTTAATAAAATAAAATAGTTAAAGAAAAATAGAAGAAATGTGAGTTTATGGAAAGTTAAAAAAAACTACAACAAATGCAATAACAAAAGGGAAATGTTGGTGGACAATCCCATGAAAAGATAAAAGACATGTATCCTCTTAGTTTCCTTAAATAAGAAGATTTAGAGAAGTATGAAAAAAAAATCAATCGATGCGTTGACGAAATCCACACAAGTATGTTGGGATACAATACTTAATTTGGGATTCCCAATCTTTAGTAGAAAACCCTCCAATTTGTGACATTGGATGCCATATTCATTTCTATGGGCTTACATGATATTTTTGGTTTTATATATTAATTTTGCATGAAACATAAGATGAAAGTAAATCCTAATATTAAGATTGAATCAAATAAATGTCATTGAAACAAATGTTTCATGCATTAAAAGAAAAAATAGTTAAAACTATTGAAATCCATACGTCATAACAAAACCACAAATTAGATCTACAAGTTAGCTACAAATTGTTGAGAACACACTTATACTAAGAGGTGGGGTGAATCAATAGAATAATTATTTTTCTTACTTTTTCAAATATTTATCAACCATAATAAAGCAATCACATATGAGATATATTAACTCCAAAACATGGAACAAAAGATTTCCGTAGAAAACCTTTCAAAAGAAAACCTTTCAAAAGAAAACCACAAAAAATATTTTTATAATTATTTGTAGGCACCAACCTATTGTTAAAATATTTGTAGTCACCAATCTACTAGAGACACGAATCCCCACAGGTACAAATCTTGGTAGGAACCAACCTACTCTTGCAGATGTTCATAGACACCAATATACTAGAGACACCAATATCCACCACTAAGCACCAACTTAGAAAGAGACACAAATATATATTTTTTATCGACACCAACCTACTCATACATATATTTATATACACCAATCCCCACCACTAAGCACCAAAATAGCAAGATACACCAATTTTTTTGTGAGTTGCACCAACCTTCACAAAGTCTTCTTGCTATGTCTTCCTTTACCAGGTCTTCTTTCTGCTCCTACCTTCAACAAGTCTAATAAATACTTCTACCTTTACCAAGTCTACTCACTACTTTTTCCTTTGCCAGGTTTGACCAAAATTTGAATTTCCAAATGGTAACTTTCCCAAATCTTGCTATTTTGTGCCTCTTCCTAAGAATGAAATCATGGAACATGCGACACATACAATTTTACAAATATGATTATGTAATTTTTGCTTGAGGTACCTCTATATGTCTCCTCTATTCTATGAAAATTTCATAGTCCGAGGAGTCATAGAAAACAAGTTATAGTGAGAATCCCAAGATGATCTATTTACAAATGATCTCAAGACCACCTAGAAAACCTGACTTCGATGAAGAATACCTCAGAAAGTACATCTCAAATTTTTACTTGAGGTACTTCTATATGTCTCCTCCATTGTGTAAAAAATTTGTAGTCTAAAGAGTCCTATAAAAGGAGTTATAATTAAAATTAGAAATTACCATGTTTGAAATTGATCTTGGGACCATTTTGAAAACCTAAATGCCATAGAGTATATATCATAAAGTAAAATGAACCAACATACAAAATGTTTACCTGAGCTACTTTTGTATGTCTCCTCTTTTTTGTAAAAAAATCATAGTCTGAAGAGTCCTAGAAAAGGCGTTATAGTGAAAATTCCAAACTTAGTTATTTGGAATTGATCTGAGGACCATTGAAATATGCTAACTTCCGCAGAGCATATATCATAAAGTGAAACTAACCAACATATACAAATTTTACCCAAGGTACTTTTGTATGTCTCCTGTGTTCTATAAGAATTTCACACTTTGAACAGTCCCAAAAAATAAGTTATAGTGAAATACCAAACTTGCCTATTTGAAATTGATTTTAGGAGCATTCAATAGTCATAAATTCCATAGGACCTATCTCTTAAAGTATAAAGAAACAAAATATGAAAGTTTTACCACATGTACCCATAGATATCACCTACGTATTGTTAGAATTTCAAGGTCTGAAATGTCCTAGAAAATATGTTATAGCGAAAGTGCCAAGTTGACCTATTTGAAACTAATTTTTGGAGCATTCAGGAACCCTAACTTCCACAACTCATATCTATGAAAGTATAGTGAAACAACATCTAAAAGCTTTACTATATGCAACCAAATATCTCTCCTTCTATTTAAAATTTCAAGGTATGTTATTTCCCACGAAACAAGTTATTGTGAAAATGTCAAGCTAACCTAAAACTAATTGCACAACTCTTCCCTTTTGGAATTATATTCAATCTTTTCTCATCCATTTTTCACACACACACACTTTCTCTTTTTATGTACTTTTTCATAAACCTTCATGAAGGGAAATTTCCATTAATTAAATAATTAATTTTTCTTTTCCAAATACCATTGGCAAATACCATGGGAAAATACCCAAACCCATGGATTTGAAACCCCCATTTCATTTTTTATCTTTTTGCATGCACCCCTTTTTTAATTTACTTGTAAACCTGTTATATATAAATCAATCTTGGAAATGAAGTTTGTATTGTAACACCATAATATGACATTAATGAAAACATTAATCCATTTACATCAATCACAAAAATTCCAACAATCTCCCACTTTGTCATTGATGGAAAACTTGCAACAAAACTCATAGTCCACTAGACATAGAAAGAATTATCCCCCTATCTGCCACTCTCCCAATTTGACATCAATGGAAAATGGATGAGGCCCCTGATCTTGTGCTTCACCTTAAGAACTTAGTCATGAGATGCATATTAATCCCAATTTTTGTCTAGGGTTTTGTGAAAATAATCACAATCTGTTCTTTGATTACAACATATTCCAACATAAACATCCTAATCTTGTTCTTGTTTTAAAACTAGGTTAACAAAGCATATTATGATGAAAATATAAATAAGAAAATAGTTGATTAAGACACTCTCATAGCTAAGAATAGAATCCACACATGAAATAAAGACAACTCGCATCAATCAAATAAATATTGTTCATATGATTTCATCCTTGTTAGAATATATCTTTCTTACAAAAATGACAACCCTCTATTCCTTCCTAGAAAGTACTATTTAAATCCATATGTCATAACAAAACCACAAATTAGATCCACAAGTTAGCTACACATTGTTGAGAACACACTTATACTAAGAGGTGGGGTGAATCAATATAATATATATATTTTTTAACTTTTTCAAATATTCATCAACAATAATAAAACAATCACATATGAGATATATTAACTCCGGAACATGGAACAAAATATTTACGTGTAAAACCTTTCAAAAGAAAACCCAAAAAATATTTTTATAATTATTTGTAGGCACCGACCTGCTGTTAAAAATATTTGTAAGAACCAACCTACTAGAGACACAAATCCCCACAGATACAAATCTTGGTAGGAACCAACCTACTCTTGCAAATGTTCATAGACAACAATATACTAGAGACACCAATATCCACCACTAAGCACCAACTTAGCAAGAGACACAAATATATATTTTTGATCGACACCAACCTACTCATACATATATTTATATACACCAATCCCCACCACTAAGCACCAAATTAGCAAGATACACCAATCTTTTTGTGAGTTGCACCAACCTTCACCGAGTCTTGTTGCTACTTCTTCCTTCACCAAGTCTTCTTTCTGCTTCTACCTTCAACAAGTCGAATAAATACTTCTAACTATACCAAGTCTACTCACTACTTTTTCGTTTACCAGGTTTGACCAAAATTTGTATTTCCAAATTGTAACTTTCCCAAATCTTGCTATTTTGTGCCTCTTCCCAAGAATGAAATTGTGCAACATGCCACACATACATTTTTGCAAATATGATTATGTAATTTTTACTTGAGGTACCTCTATATGTCTCCTCTATTCTATGAAAATTTCATAGTCTGAGGAGTCATAGAAAACAAGTTATAGTGAGAATCCCAAGCTGATCTATTTATAAATGATCTCAAGACCACTTAGAAAACCTGACTTCAACGAAGAATACCTCAGAAATTACATCGAAAAAACATCTCAAATTTTTACTTGAGGTACTTCTATATGTCTCCTCCATTCTATAAAAATTTCGAAGTCTAAAGAGTCCTATAAAAGGAGTTATAATTAAAATTAGAAACTACCATGTTTGAAATTGATCTCAGGACCATTTTGAAAACCTAAATGCCATAGAGTATATATCATAAACTAAAATGAGCCAACATACAAAATGTTTACCTGAGCTACTTCTGTATGTCTCCTCTTTTTTGTAAAAAATTCATAGTCTGAAGAGTTCTAGAAAAGGCGTTATAGTGAAAATTCCAAACTTACTTATTTGGAATTGATCTAAGGACCATTCAAATACCCTAACTTCCGCAGAGCATATCTCATAAAGTGAAACTAACCAACATATAATTTTTTTACCCAAGATACATTTGTATGTCTCATGTGTTCTATAAGAATTTCACACTTTGAAGAGTCCCAAAAAATAAGTTATAGTGAAATGCCAAACTGGCCTATTTGAAATTGATTTTAGGAGCATTCAATAATCATAAATTCCATAGGACCTATCTCTGAAAGTATAGAGAATCAAAATATGAAATTTTTACCACATGTACCCATAGATATCACCTACGTATTATTAGAATTCCAAGGTCTGAAATGTCCTAGAAAATATGTTATAGGCAAAGTGCCGAGATGACCCGTTCGAAACTAATTTCTGGAGCATTCAGTAACCCTAACTTCCACAACTCATAACCATGAAAGTATAGTGAAACAACGTCTAAAACCTTTACTACATGCAAACAAATCTCTCTCCTTCTTCTATTCAAAATTTGAAGGTATGTTATTTCCCATGAAACAAGTTATTGTGAAAATGTCAAGCTGACCTAAAACTAATTGCACAACTCTTCCATTTTGGAATTATATTCAATCTTTTTTCATCCATTTTTCACACACACGCACTTTCTCTTTTTATGTACTTTTTCATAAACCTTCATGAAGGAAAATTTCCATTAATTAAATAATTAATTTTTCTTTTTAATTTTAATTTTCCAAATACCATGGGAAAATACCCAAACCCATGGATTTGAAACCCCCATTTCATTTTTTATCTTTTCGCATGCACCCCTTTTTTAATATAATTGTAAACCTATTATATATAAATCAATCTTGAAAATGATCTTTGTATTGTAACACCATAATATGACATTAATGAAAACATTAATCCATTTACATCAATCACAAAAAATCCATCAGTCTCCCACTTTGTCATTGATGGAAAACTTGCAACAAAATTCATAGTCCACCATGCATAGAAAGGATTCTCCCCCTATCTGCAACTCTCCCAATTTGACATCAATGGAAAATGGATGAGCCCCCTGATCTTATGCTTAGCCTTCAGAACTTAGTGATGAGATGCATATTAATCCCAATTTTTGTCCGGGGTTTTGTGAAAATATTCACAATCTGTTATTTGATTACAACATATTCCAACACAAACATCCTAATCTTGTTCATGTTTGAAAACTAGGTTAACAAAGCATATTATAATGAAAATATGAATAAGAAAATAGTTGATTAAGATACTCTCATAACTAAGAATAGAATCAACACATGAAATAAAGACAACTCGCATCGATCAAATAAATATTGCTCATATGATTTCCTCGTTAGAATATATCTTTCTTACAAAAATGACAACGCTCTATTCCTTCTTAGAAAGTACTATTTAACCATAAATAAATGACTTTTAACCTTCCATACACCTCCAAGACTATTGATCTTCCATAACTATTTTCCTTCTATTTTTTTTTATCTTTTGGAGATGTTCTCCTAAGAGTTCATTTGACCTTTGAGTTCATTTGACCTTTGAGTAGACATAAATGAATGGCCTAGGTCAAGAAATTGTTGAATATGGTTATAAAGTACCTAAAATACTTTTTCAAAAGTATTGCACCTAGGAAATAATATGATTCCTACGCCGTTATTGTTGATTTTATTTACTCTAGACTTGAAATCACGTATCTTTTTACTATATCTATAATGACATTGCTTAGTCATTCCTATCACTATCTAGAACTCACAATATAGCCCTGGCCTACATTTTTAACAATAGCTTCAATGGACTCAATTGTAATTTTCTTTGCATAAATATAATGGACCATTTTTTCAATAAATATTTCTAATGGGATAATGTCTCCTTTTGGGCATAATTGAAGTGCCAAGATCATATTTCTTATGGCTTGTGATTCTAAAAATGCATGATGTGTGTTAGATAGTTTTTCTTGTGCATTTTTTTTTTTACGTGTGACTCTTTAAAAGAAAAATGGTCTTACAGTTTGGCTACCTTGAACTTTTCCTATATCGGTAATTTATTGGGAATTGATGCATATTTTTCCTTCCATGTTTTACATTGTATTAGTTGGAATATTCATTGCCAAACTTCTTTGGATAATTTATGGTCAACTAGGCATGTTATTGTATTATTCAAATTTGGAAGGTGTGAAATTCTAGTAGAGTAAGAGAATATTTAATGATTGAATTCAACATAATATATCCTAATGAGGTAGCAACTTAAAAAAATGACATTGTATTATTAAATATTGTACTTTAGACTTTGAATTATTCCTTGAAATGGGTGATACCCCTATAATTTTCCTATACTTATTTATGTATCTATTTCAACTTTGAATTATACTTATTTATGTATCTATTTCAACTTTGAATTATACTTCTTGTCAAATACAACTTACAATGCATTAAGGGAAAAAGGGTGCACATTTTCCCTATAATCTTGGATAACTTGTACTAACATTTTTTTTTGTTTTTATCCCTCTTCCATTTCTATGTTACTCTCTTCAAAAATTGTTCCATGGTTTCAAATAGAAATGATTTAAGGTTTAACTTTGAGTCTTCTTATTCTTATAGAGGAATATTTATATTTTCAACAAATTAAGGTGCTAATCCAAGGGCTAGATCTGTTTCTTGTAGTGCAGTGACCTTGTCAAGTTTCCTAGATGTATTTTGGATTAAGCCACTTGTGACCTATTATATTGTTGTTGTTATTCACTCAGAGTGTGTCAGGATTCTTTCATTGCAATTAGATATGACCTTTTCCTATTTCCTAGATGTATTTTGGATTCAACCACTTGTGAGCTATTATATTGCTGTTGTTATTCACTCAGAGTGTGTCATGATTCTTTCATTGCAATTAGATATGGTTGTAGTAAATGAAGCCCTTCCTTATACACTTTCTTGAGACTTTATTTTATAATAAATTCGTATGTCTCAACTACATGTACTTTGATAAATTAAATGATACTCATTTAGGTTTTGGTGGATTAATTTTGGTTTCTACCTCTGTGGTAATAGTCAATTGGATGTGTAGTTCTTTATTAATTACTATAAGAAAAGTGGATTCATGAATTGTGATGCCACTACTTCCCATGAACCTACTTGTTTCATTGAATTCTTCCCCTCCCTATATTTGACTTCTACAAATGCCAAATATTATCTATATACTTCTTTTTATTTAAAATTCTTATGGATAAAGGGCCAAGTGAGATTAGAATTTGTATTAAAGTAGTCTTTAAATTTAGCAAGTGGATCATGATAAAATTCAATTTCTTGAGGTATTTCCAAGGTCTTTGTGAAATATAAATAATTGTCTCACTGATTATGATGGGGGAAGAAGAGAAACACAATTTTCTTTTAGCATTCAATATGGTAGCTTCCTCGTGTAAGAATATTTGATAGGAAATTTCCTTGATGATCATCCTTCATGGCACATACTTAGGTAATAAATGCGAAGAAATTTAAATACCATACACCCTAAGGTAACTCCCTTTATTTTCTATATACAAATTAGTGATTGGTTCTAAATATTGAATAGTCACATTGCTAAAATGAAGGATTTGTTCATGCTTTATTTTCTAATGGAGAGGGACTAGTTGAATGGTTGTAAATCGTCAAATAAATTGATGCACTCTAAGAACTAGTTATTGATTCATTTGAATCTCAATTGTAGGGTCTTTTTGTTTTGGATTCACACATGAGTGGGAAAATATATCATCCAACATCATTTTCATTAGTTGAGTTTCCAAGGACTAGGTAGCCACTACTCTATCTTCAATGTGGTGTTCTATTATGTGAATACCTTTTATATTCTCTTCCACCCTTTAATGGAAGCATATTGGGTCCTTTATTATTCATGGGGATAAGAGGTACGACCCTTTACACCTTATTTGTATGAAAATATGGAGGCTATTATAGTGAAGGGAGGGAATTATAGGTGGATGATGGCTAAGTGAGTCAAACAAAATGGATGGAAAGGGTGTATAGTGAGGGATGTTGTCCAATTTAATACATCTAGAATAGGAACCATACTTGGTAAACTCATGAATCCTTGAATTAAGACATAATTCTACAAATTATTGCACCAAATCCTATATTTTCTTGATAGAGAATGTGGAGGGTGGATACCCTTTTTACATTGGTTGTAGAGAGAATAGAGGATCAAGGTGTTGGATTATTGAGAGGGGGGGTGAATCAATAATATATATTTTTAATCCTTTTAACCACGGTATGTAAGTGTTATTTATCTTTCTGATCAATATAACATTATCATCCAATAAGAACAGAGTAAATAAACCATAAATAGTGAACAATCACACACATGCACAATACACCAATATTTTTACGTGGAAACCCAATGCGTGAGAAAACCACATAATGATTTTTCTTATATGTCTTTAAGAATTACATTCATTGGAGGCACCAACTTCCTTTTTTCTCCAACTGCAACTGGAAGGAGGCTCTGACCCCCTATATTTTTAGGCTACAACCTGAGGGAATATCCAACTCCCTAATTCTATAGCTACAACCAGAAGGAGGCTACAACCCCCTATGTTCTTTGGCTACAACCTGAAGGTGTATACAACCACCTATTCTTTCCCATTCCTGCCGCCCTGAAATATAAGTGTCAAATGATGAAACCACTACCACATTGTCACTGTGATATATACCACTTTAAACTTGTACCAAACTGTAACCAACCTGTGCCACTGACCTGTAACCAACCTGTGTTTGTAATATACATATACCAACAAAACCAAATAGGTACGCGACCTATATGTGTTGCAACACACGTATGTATGCACCCTTTCTTTACTGCATACCGCATATGTACACGTCCTTTTTATACTACAATCCACGTACACCTTATGAAAACTAGGGTTTTCTCTTTCTTGAAAAATATTGACCCTTTGGCGTCTCTTTCACATCAACCTACAACTTGTAACTGTGTCTAGACTTTAGTTGTTCCCTATGCATATATCCTCATACAAACCCCTTAACCAAGTGCATCTATATCTCTCTAGTCATGTTCCATCCAAGTGTGTATAATCATGAACAAGTATAATAACCCTCACATGGATTGGACATCAAACCCTAACTAATATACAACTTCTCAATATGTCAACCACTCCACAAATACCAGCTCTCAACCATATACCACAAAATCCCTTAACCATATGCCAAGAAATATAAGATATGCCTCAACACTAACAAGATATACCAATGATAAATTATACCAGCACTGTATTTCTATAGATTTGACTTATACAATAAGTCCCATATAGACAATAGACTCTCTAGGGAAAATCCTCAAACCCCCACAACCATTTCTCATGTAGAAAACAAAATCCAACTACTTATATAAATAAGACATACCTTTTGAACCTGTAGATAGATTTGTTGTACTTGATCACTATAGACCTTCCCGGGAGCTTGCTTTGAGAGTCTAGAGACCTTTCATCTTCATATTATCAAGTTTTTGTGGCTTTTCTCACATGTACGCAACCTGTTATACTAAAATACCACATACGTACTCTCCCTTCTCCACTTCAGCCCGTGTACACCTCAAGATATAGGGTTTTTTCAGTATTTTCTGTAATTCTGAAACTTTCGACGTCAACCCTTTGTGCTACCTTAGACTTGTGTAGCTTCATATGTATCAATGAATACCTGCAATAACACTTACAAAATAATAGATATTGAATGTGCTCAATAGGTTCTAATAGGAGAGCCTTTCTCTCTTATTTATACTTCCATGTAGCTTCCTCAAGGGGTTACCTTCTAACAAACTTAACCCAATTTTCTTCTTTTAGGGATAACTCACTTCTAACCATTTGTCTACTTCTAACCCACTTTGCTACAAATAGTAAATTCTCCACTTCTAGTTGCAACTAAATTATTTTTAATTATTTTCTTATTGCAACGACTTAACCCATGATTAACTCCTAGCTTCACCCACTTGACTAGTCAACTTCTTCTAGGAGCTTCTAGAATAATTTGACTTCTTTGACCTTCTAGATAACCCATGAGGGTTCTCCAACTTCACAAGGCCATAACTCTCTAACCGTGAAGAGTTATGTCATGTGCCACATATTGCCGAAAATGGCATGACATGTAATATCCATCTAGAATAGTCTTACCTGAAAATATATTAATTCTCATACCATTATACATGAATCAAACTGAAGTCCCTTAACCATACTGTTGGGGATACCAGAACTTGCGACTGTACTTGCTTCAAGGGTTGACATCAATGAAAACCAACCCAATTAATCAACACGAGGTCAATGGAGGAGTTAAAGAGGCCACATTCCACTTCATTTTCATGGAGAGTGGCAAGAAAAAGAGGCTTTGAATCCCCCTCCCTATTCGTAAGATTGATTTGACAAATAACAATTGAGGTCACTAACTAGAATTGCATAACAAACCTCCCCCACTTCTCAATGGATTGATGATAAAAAACTTGATGGAATAAATTCATAGGATTCCCCTCCTTTTTTAACAAGCCTTCACCTAAAGTTACTTTTCCATTCACCATTGTATATGCATATGAGTTTCTTGTGTGATTGACATGGTGAAAATGGAACGGATCAAATATATTGACAATTTGTTTGGATGTAATTATGAGTCTAATCAACGAGGGTGATTCATTTCCCCATTATAATACCATAACATTGATAATTAAAGAGGATTCATATAGGACCATTATAGTTTCTCATGTGATCATGGAGAGCAATTTTAGTCTTTGGAAAACCACCAAGGCTTCTATCTCACTATTAGTGGCTTCGATAGTTCCCTATCAAAATTGGGTTTCTTTGTGTCTTTCAGAAGAAAATATAACCCCCCACATCTTTTGTCCCAAACACCATGTAGATGTACTAATATGGTGTATTTTAGGTTATTATTAAATTTTAGAAAAAAGAAGAAGAAATGTAATATATAATATAATAAAAACAAAAAAGGATTGTAAAGAGCAAAAGAGGATATGATTCCACAAGAAGGGAAGAGAAAAGGGGCTCCATGGAGAGAATCTTTCCCAGAAAAATGTCACCCATTGAATTCCCACACAATGATAAGACATGCATCGATAAAACTCACCCAACCTTTGATTCCCCGTGTCAAGAATCTTGCCAAGACAAATGTCACCCCTGGAATCCCCACTTAATGAGAAGACACGTATCAATAAACGTCACCCAATCTTTGATGATAGTGTGAAAATAACAACCATAACACTCTTTCGAAAGAATGTATTCTTGATGAAAAGAGAAACATATATAATGCATAATTTCATATCGTTTCTCTCTTTTTCCATTATTCCTTCATTTTCTTATGAATTGGATGACATCCCAAGTATACATTCAATCTCATCAGTGCAACTTGAACCTGTAATTCATGATTTTGACATCACATGTAAGCCTTTAGTAATAAAGATATTTAGGTGTAAGTAGAAGAAGGAGATATAATATTATGTGATATTTATTCATGGATATAAAGAGTGAGCAAAGAGACCAGAGCACCACATAAATTTGTTAGCCACATGTCTTGATGGCTCGTGATTGTGTTCTAAGCTAGATACTACCCTCACAATTTTTTTTTAGAGGAAATCAACATCATGAAGACTCTTCTTTCATGTACTTGAGAACTTGATTGGTTGAATTTTCTAAGGGACTATGCAGAATAAAACATAAACTACCATTTCCGTGAATTAATTAGTGTTTTTTTAGGAGATTGGAGTTTCATATGGCATGGGAAATTGTTGATTCTAGATTATTATTGGTTAGGTTGAGGGAAATATCAATCCCTTACTTCACCCTTGGTATCTCATAACCTAGCTTGTGAGTGTCATATACACCAAATTTGTATTGTTGAGAGGTGAATTACTCTTCCACAATTATCTTAGTGGATGCATTTTTTAGAAAGATAATTGTTTATCGTTATCTTTATATGATATTGTTTCTTTTTAATCCTCTAAATTATATATATTTAAATAAATTGTATTGATAATTTAAATAAATGATAACCTTCATTGATTTATATATATAAATTTATTTTAATAAATTATAGTTGTTTCTTTAATCAATTATAATTAATATCATATAATTTATTTATGGTTATCTTTATATGATATTGTTTCTTTTTAATCCTTTAAATTATATATATTTAAATAAATTATATTAATAATTTAGATAAATGATAACCTTCATTAATTTATATATATACAAATTTATTTTAATCAATTATAGTTATTTCTTGGTATATGAATGTTATTCCTCTTTTCATTTTGTGTATGAATATGTGTTATGCTCATGTTATAATCTACATGGATTCGAAATTGATCACACCAAATCGATCTGAGGAAAATCCAATATGAGTCCCCAACTAGACAAAGGTGACAATTATGAACGCATTAAATATTAAATATTATATATATACTTTATTACATATTGAATACCCACATTCTCTACTATCATACTAACTAATGTTTCATTGGAGCATATTGAAACATCATTGTGCTCTCATTACATATATACTTTATTAATCCTTGTCCTTTGGGCTGCAGGGACTAATAGAAATAATTTTTCAAGGTTTTGTTAGTATAGCACATAAATTAACAACTTTAACAAAATTTAAATATTGTCATGTAAGTTTTTAACGGTCATTTTTTTTGAGTCCAAAGTTTTAAATTTGGGTTTTATTTGGCCTCTTTCCAACACAACCCAAACCATATTTTAGCTTAAAATCACTCACTTTGAAGTGCATATATCAAGAGAAATTTTGTCAAAATCAAATAATGCTAAATTTTAATCTAGCATTAGTTCTTGACATTAAATGTTAAGGGTTTTTTCCAATCTTAAGCATTGGAATTTCCTTGCCACCTTGTGGAACGTTCCCTGGTTGTTCGCATATTGCCCATGTGTTGTTCCCATGTGTTTCATCGTTGGCTTTTATTACCTCATATTTTTGCAATTCTCTTCCTACCTCCTATTCCCTGCAATTCTCTTCCTACTTCATATTCCCTGCAATTTTCATGTGCAAGGAAAGAGAAATCTCGTACTCCTGCAATTTTTCAATGCAAGGAAAGACAAGAATGAGAAATCCTTATCAGCTCCATATATCCAATTTTTCAGTGCAGAGAAAGTGAAGAATGAGAAATCCTTATGAGCTCCATATATCTATTTCTTGGAGAATTGAGAATTGAACAATGAGAAATACTTATTAACTCCATATACCAAACCTGTTTCTTAACCGCACAACCAGACGCCATAAAAAGTAAGAAGAGGTTAGTTACTTTATACATTATAGTAAAATGTTGTTCGTCCATTGACATTCTTCTTCTCCTTTAATCTGTGATGTTCATGACCATCCCAATACTGATAAGATTGGTGCGAAATTACACCATTGGATTGAGGGTATGAGGCTTCAACATTCTTTTTATTCACGTAATCCGTATTTGGAATCTTGTGAACCACATTAGAATCGACACTATTGGATACCGTGTGCACATACACTTTTCCCCTTTACGGCTCAGCCGCAACACATAAGGTCTCAAGTTGCAGTTGTATCTACGCTTCCCGTGGTGAACTTTTAATCTTTCTTCCATGAACTTGTGTCATGGAATGATGAAACTTGCTTCCTAAAACTTCTTTTGTAGAACCCACAAACTTGTTTTTGTGAACAAGAAAATTCGCTCAGAATAAACATCTAAATATATTTACACCGTAATACTTAAGACAATAAACCTGTAAACGTTTTATGTTTTTTTATTATTTTTGGTAATATTTTTCTATCAATTTTATCAGAAATTCAGTTAGAAATTATTGAAAACCTTGGACATAATATGTCTTTTCTTCAATGATCTCATTGAATATCTACCAAATATCATTGAATTTCTACTAAATCAGAAGGCAAGAAACATTAAGAATTTTTTAGATTCACGAACACAAATAATGCCAAAATCAAATTAGCTTTCAAAACAGTATATGATATACATGGTTACTATCAACTTCCTCCCTCCGTTGCAACATAGACTTGATATATTTCTGTAAGTGGTTATATCTACAACACACGCGCTTGAACATAGAATTGAGCTTCTGATTCTCTTCCTTATACGATTTATTTCTACCATAAGCACTGTCATCTACATGAATTAGTAATAAATAAATCCTCTGCTTATGCACAAGTTTGTGGAAACCATGAGAGCCACAAGTTCGTGGAAACCTCTGACACCATGCACTGGAGTTATTGCATAGATTTATGCGTTGGCTGGAAACACGTGGACGTAGTTCTATTCAATATATATTCTTCTCATCCATATGATCAAAAGCACTGTGACTTATAAATTTTGATCTTCCTTTTGTCACTTTTCACTACAATCAGAACATTTGCTTTGGCGTGTGCAGTTGTAGCAAGACTTGAAAATTACAAGATTAAAAATTATCAACTGCTTGCTTAAAAACAATTTTAAAAATATACTTTCCTAAAAACAGATCTCTAGTTATAGCTTTTCAAAAATCACATCTGGTTGAATCCTAATACAGCTTAATGCAGGGAAAAACAAAACAAAATCATAAAAGCTAACAGAATACTAAGCACTTCAATCAAAAATTCTTAAGTAATGATCACAAAGATAAATTTCTAAAACATTTAACAATTTTTTTGGCAAATCACTTCATCAAATGCTTTCACTTACAACTATATATGTCCAAAGGAGTGTAACTCAACTCATTCAAAGAGACCTCTTCCTAAATTTATGATTGATGTATTTATCCATTTAAAAATGGCTCAAGTTTAAAAAAATACTGAACATAATTGTCGATTATAAACTACTTGCATATAACAATTTTAATAATATATACTTGCATAATTGTCGATTATAAACTACTTGCATATAAAAAATTTAATAATATATACTTCCATAACAATTTTAATAATATATACTTGCATATAATAATAGATCTCTAATTATAGCCTTCCAAAAAAAGGGCATCTACTTTTATGCTACACCTAAGAATCAAAAAATACACATCTGCATCAAGCAACCATGACAGAATGGAATTTAAAATTCTATACAATCAGATACCCCTCGTAAACACAACATTAACCATGGAGTTAATAATAAATAACAGTGTTGCAAATATCTCCAATTTCTCTTGATATTTCTGATCTGATTTTTTAGTTTTTTTAGTTTTTCATATTGCCAATGTTTCCGATTTTTTTCAGTTTTTCAGATCCAAGTTTATGCTTGCAGGATTGCAATGATGATGTAGTGAACTTCACCGAAGCATCTTCAGATGTTGGGCTTAGCGATCTACAGGATTGTAATGATGATGAATCAGATATTGGGCTTAGCGATCTGCCCTATTGTAATGATGATGAACTGAGCCACCCCCATCAAAGCATGTTCAAATGTTGATCTTGGCAATGTGATGGATTGTGACTCTTCTGATGTAAAGTTTTTTTCCATGTTATAATGTTAACACTAATGTATTGTAATGATGATGAACTGAGCCACCCCCATCAAAGCATGTTCAAATGTTGATCTTGGCAATGTGATGGATTGTGACTCTTCTGATGTAAAGTTTTTTTCCATGTTATAATGTTAACACTAATGAATATCAATGGATGTTACAAACTATTAATGCACACTCCAAAGGAAAGGACTTGTTGCCTTTGCAACTCCCCTTGTTACATATTGAATACCCACATTATCTTCTCTCATACTAACTAATATTGCATTGGAGCATATCATACTAACTAATCTTGCATTGGAGCATATTATATTGAGACATCATTGAGCGATTTATAGTTCATTGTCTTAATTTAAACTCTTTCTGATTATGTAGGTGTTTGTAAGTATTTTTAAATATTTAACCATGAAGTGTACATTTGGGTATTCTCCATTTATAGATTATTATGTATGTGTTTTTGTTTAAGGTTAATGGTATTGCTTGGGTGTAAATGTATATACCAATATAATGAAAATAATAATGCATGGTTTGTATATTTTTATGAATTAGCAAAATGTTTATATTTTTAGATAGGTCGAATGTTAAAGATTGGATAAAAGATATATGAGATGAAGATTAAAGTTGGCATTTATCTCAATGTAGCTTCAATGTAGCTTCTCAAAGGGGTGACATTGTCTTTAATGTAGCTTCTCAAAGGGGCGACGTTGATCTCATTCCAGATTTTTATGTTGAAAAGTTCCTTTTCTAATTCTCTTAGATAAATAGAAAGATTACACAAAGCCTCATGAATGTCTTCATTCTGTACCGAATAGCTGACTATCTAGTTGGCCACGTCATCTTCACCATATTCAAGAATGTTGTAAAATTTTTCTAAGGACGTCTTAAAAATATGAACTTGTTTATCGAAGGCTTGCTTGGTTAACGTCAACGAGTTGATGATTAACTTGGGGTCTTGGAACTCGTTGGTCCTTCCGGCTAAGTCTATTTTGGTCAGCTTTGTGAATAATGTGTCTTTCTTTGATATGACTTGTTCACATGATTGGACAATGAGATACAGGTTCTTCACCTTCTCTTTCCAGCATGCTTATAATTGAGTGATCCAGCTTTTGGAGGGGGGATCATGCTGTCTTCTGGTCATGTCTGTCATGTTGTTGACATGAAAGGAAAAAGGGACGACCATGTACAAATAAAAACTTTCTTCATTTTTAAATCCATCTACATATGTTCAAGCAAGTTATGTGCCCTCATTCCCAGAGAAGCCATAGTTTGTGATGTTTCCCAGGCCTCAGTAATCAGTTCCATTCTTTTCTTGATATTATTATCCACATATCCTCTACACAATATGAGGAGGTTGGAGGATCCTTTTAACTTGGTTGCAGGGGTAGTAGGCATGGCTATTGCCAAAGGACTGGAAGGCTATGGCATAGGAATCAAAGCTTCCTCCAATTCCTAGATTCGGTCCTTTAGTCTGGCATTTTCGACCTCAATGAATCCAATGAAATTACCAAGAGCATCTCTAGTTGCTCTGTGAAGTACAAAGATTTGGGACGGCCTCATGCTCGCAAGGTCAACCTATGAACGAGATTTTCCTTTCTTATTTTTTACATCTCTCTTTTCAATAATTAATTTTTTCGATTCACTATAAAAAACAATGCTCTGGAATACGAAGGATTCATTTTCGTCAAAAATTTTGGTATCAACTATGTCGATTGGGAGACTATGCTGGATCGCGTCTCCCGGCTGATCAAGGTTGCAAAATATGCTAATTAGATCAGTGTCAAGTTCCATGTTCTCACTCCTAATTTCGAGCTCTTCCTCCTGCCCTACAATTTTTTTTCTCTTCTTCTCTACGGGAAGCTTGTGAGAACTATCAATTTTAGGATGAGGTCCATTTGAAGAAATTTGGGTTACTTTGTCACTGTGGTAGGCCGTTGGAGCGTTGATTTGTTACTATGGTAGTTCTAGTCCTCACGCCCGAAGATGTTCACTATACGTCCATAGAACTGTTGTCGAGCTGGTGCCATTAGTTTATGAGAACGTCTGTTTGCTCCAGACAATGCTTGAAATGAATAATTGGAGGGGATAATATAAACACGTGGAAATTTTGGTTCAATGCATGTGAATGGGAAATATCCTCGAGATCTTCACTCATTAATTACAATCTCTATGCGTGATGGATCATGAGCTGTTAGAAGTAAAAAATAATTATTGCATACTTAGATGTGGGAAGGTGGCGGGTACGACAAAGAACAATTAAGGATTGGAGGTTTCGTGAACGAGCCAATCCGACGACGTGCGAATGACATTCCATGGTATTTGAAATTAACAGTCTCAAGGGATAACAAAACCCTTCACAAATCTTGGTTTAATGCGTATTAATGAAAGATCTTCTCGAGCCTTTCCATCATCAATGGCAATTTATAAGGTTCCCGCATGATGAGCTATTAGCATTAAAGATTACTAATTACATATTTAGAAACAATACCTTGTGTGTGTGTGTGTGTGTGTGTGTGTGTGTGTGTGTGTGTGTGAAAGAGATAGGGAAGAGCAAGCAAGGAATGACCAAGTATGAAAAGCGGTCGGAATGGCTTAAAAATAGGTTTACAGGAGATAATGAGGAGAGGTGAGTGTCCAATGGTCATTGAATAGCTTAGAATGTTTGACTGGAAAACGCGTAAAACAGAAGAGAGCATGATGGTGTAGTTCAGCGGACGGTTTGTATATTTGTAGAATTCCAGGAAAGTGGCAAAGTATGGAATAGGGAAACGATTGGTGGGGCTCGTTTTCAGAATTAGGGATTGAAAATTTCGTGAACGGGCCAAACCGACGTCCCACGAATGACATTCCATAGTGTTTGAAATTAACACTCAAAAGGATAATATAACCGTGCGGAAATATTAGTTTAATATGTATTAATGGGAGATATCCGCAAATATTGGTTTAGCATTAAACAATATTTTTATTATATATAAGACTCTTTTATTAAACAAGTGCAAGAAAGGAATGACCAAGTCTAAAAAGTGGTCACACATGTTTCAAAATATGGTTACAGGGGATTCTCAGTAGAGGTGAGGGCCAACAGTCAAATTGTATGTGTCAGAAATTTTAACTGCAAAATGCGTAAAAGGGAAGAGTGTAAGCAAGGAATGGCCAAGTATGAAAAGTAGTCGGATGGGTTTCAAAATAGGGTTAAAGGGGATTGTTAGCAGAGGTGAAATTCGACATTCAAATTTTATGTATGGGAATTTTTTACTGAAAAATGCGTAAAAGGGAAGAGTGCATGGTGGGGCGGGCCAGTGGCTGGTTTGTATATTTGCAAAATTGTGGGTTCTCTTTGCATGTCGTGGAACAATAGAAGGGAAATCTTTAGTTCACATGTTCGGAAACGGTCGGTCAGACTTGGTTGGAAAGAAGTGTGAAGGTGGCGGGCACATCAAACAACGATTAGAAATTGGATACTTCATGAACCCACCAACCCGACGATTCGCGAAAGCGATTCATACAAATCACGAAGTACAGAAAGCGGATGGACAAGATTCAAAAATCGGGTGACAATAGTTTGACAGGAGACGTGAGGACCCGACGGTCAAATTATAGCTGTCAAAACTGTTGAGTGCAAACTGTGTAATGGGGAAAAGGGTATTATGTGACAATCCGGTTGTAAATTTGTATATTGTGGAAGTCTGGGTTCTCTTTGGAGGTCACATAAAAATGGAAGTGCACCCTAGAGCCCGCCTCCCTGGGAATCCACGATTGGAAATGTGGCTAGATATGCAATGGGGAAGTGGTCAGTCGTAGTCGTGATATAAAAGAACAAGTGAAAATGTGAAGCCATGTGGGAAAAGAGAAACAAGAATTTGGTTAATTATAGAAAAGGCAAAATAACGACTAATATATTCAAATCTGTAATAGATGTGACTGAGTGCAACTGTGTAATGGGGAAAAGGGTATGATGTGATAGTTAGATTGTAAATTTGTATATTGCAGAAGTTTGGGTTCTCTTTGGAGGTCACAAAACAATGGAAGTGCACCTTAGAGCCCGCCTCCCTGGGAATCCGTGATCGGAAATGTGGGCATATATGGAATGGCGAAGTGTTCAGTCGGAGTCGTGATATAAAAGCGCGAGTGAAAATGTGAAGCCATGCAGGAAAAGAGAAACAAGAATTTGGTTAAGTATAGAAAAGACAAAAGAACGGATAATATATTCAAATCTGTAATAGATGTGACTGAGTGCAACTGTGTAACGAGGAAAAGGGTATGATGTAACAGTTTGATTGTAAATTTGTATATTGCGGAAGTCTGGGTGTATATAGCAAATCCATTTAAAAGAAAAAAAGAACACCGAGTACTGTACATCTATCCTTAGAAATTGGACCCAGTTCTTTGGGCCAAAACATCGAACGTATCTACCACAAACACAAGCACATGATTTGTAGCATGTAGGAGCCATCGAGATGCTCTTCAACATGCATACAAAACTGATTACCATGCCTTTTTTTTTTAGGAAATCCTTGTAGTTTTCTCCCCGATGGATCATCCTCTAGTAAAATTGATAGTTCTCAGAAGCTTCCCGTGAGGAAGAAGATGAAAAACATTGCAGGGAAAATGGAATTGCCCTTAACTGAAAGTTAGGACACACCAAGAAACCGCCTCTCCAAAGTCGAAAAACTTCAGGGAGACAGGTTGCACGTGCAATTTCAGAGGCCCAAATTAGTCCATTCTGGGTGGAAGGAGATGACTAGTAGAAATATGCCTTGCACCAGTGGGAGTTCTGGTCCTCAATCCCTAAGATGTTAATTGTATATCCAAAGAACATGACAATAGTCCCTCAATTGAATATTTTTTTGGCTTGAAATATATCTCTGGGAGAATCAACATATCATTTCCTTACAATGAAAGTATTTCTCCCAGAACGAACTAAATTGGACCTCTAGAATTCCTACTTTCGAGCTTCAAAGTGGCTATTGCGTTCACTGTTGGTTTCTTTTATGAAACTCCTTCTTTTGGTGTTGTCAGGCTCACCATCACTCAGCCGGGAAGTTCCACCCGTTATGGTTGATTTCAATTTGGGTGCAGGAGTGGGAATAGTCTATGCATTGCCATCATCCATTGTCGCATCATCGTCCATCAGATCATCTTCTTCTGTCTCAGAATCCATGGAATCAACCTCTGTGCCAACCATCAATGCAACTGGGCAGGTTCTCTCAACAGGCAGGGTTGCCTTGGAATTCTTTGGCTTGAAATATATCTCTCGATGTACCAAGGGACCATCTCCTTTTGTTGCTCCTAGGTGGAGGGATATGAGTAGTAATAATATGCCCTAGAATAATGGAACCTCTGGCCATCATGCCTGAATGCGTTTACTGTATCTGGAGAGAACTGTTGCCATAATTTAACGAGAAATTTCGTTTTCTCCAGATGATGTTTGAAATGAAAATAGGGGAGGGCTGCAAATCCTAGTTTAATGCGTATCAATGGAAGATATCCTCGAGCCTTTCACTGATCAATGACAATCTCCAGGGTTTGTGTGTAATGAGTTGTTACCATTAAAGATCACTAATTTCATATTTAGAAAAAAGTGTGAAGGTGGCGGTGACGATGAAGAGGGATTAAGAATTAGAGATTTCTTAAATGCGCCAACTGGTCGACGCATGAAATATATTGCATCATGTTTGAAATGAATATTTGGAAAGGATAATACTCTTCTCCACAAATCTTGGTTTAATTTGTAGTAATGACAAATCTTCTCCGGCCTTCCAGACATTAATGAAAATCTTAACGGTTCCTACAAGATGAACTACTAGCATTAAAACTTAATAATTGCATATATGGAAATAAGTACGAATGTAATGCTGATGGCGAAGAGCAAGAAATCATTGTACATTTAGTCCACCCGCCAACCCACGAAACTGATTCCAAGAAATGCCCAAGTATGGAAAGCGGTTGGACGAGTTACAAAAAAAAAGGGTCAGAAGATATACCCAGGAGACGTGAGGGGCCAATGGTCATATTGCATCTCAGTGACAGATTTTGGCCATCAATTTGTATATCACGAAATTTCGGGTGTTGTTTGTGCGTAGGGGAACAGTGGAAACACAACGTCGAGAGGGAAATTTGTATATTGCGGAACTTCAGGTGTTTTATATAAAAGCATGAGACATTCGGAAAAAGGACCAAGTAAACAGAAAGCAAAAGGATATGATATGAAGGGGAATTTGTTTGCTAATTTGTAAATTGTGGAAGTCCGGGTGCTATTTGCAAGCAACAAAACAATGGAAACACAATGTTGAACCCTCCTATTCGGGAACCCTCGATTCAAAAAGTTTTTTTAATATGAAATGGGGAAGCGGTCGGTCGGGATGGTGATAGAAAATTAACAATGGAAATATGAAGACCTTAATCCACCAAATCCCACACCTAGACATTTTTCGAAAAACGAGTAAGTAAAGAAAGGGAAAGCAGAGGGCAAAAGAGAAAGCGAATGATAATTTTCGGAAGTGGGAATTGTTGTAAGAAAGCACCATTGATGGTCTTAACAGTAACTATGGAGTGCATTAAACATGTTAATAGGTTCTTCAATCAAGGAATAAATATAGCAACCTATGTTTATAGTTTCCAGGATCTGTTTGTATAGGAGAAGCGTGAGAAAGTTACAAGAAAACCATTTTTTGGATGTTTAAGTAAAGTTAGTGTACTGTTAGCTTCACCACAAGTATAACAATGATGAATTTGAATTTCAATGTCCTCTCGTTCATATGATTGTTCCATTAGACTTCACATAGTATATATTCTTTTATTTCAATTTGTTTGCTAATTTGTAGATCGTGGAAGTCCGGGTGCTGTTTACAGGCAATGAAACAATGGAAACACAATATTGGACTCGCCTATACAGTAACTTGCCTATTCGTAAAACCGAGAGACAAAATGTTTATGAAATATGAAACGGGGAAGCAGTCGGTCAGGCTCGTGATATAAAAGTAACTGAAATCTGAAGACGTGAATCTGCCAACTTCCACACCAAGAAATTTTCTGAAAAACGAGTTATACATACTAAATATGTACTTATATAAAGTATGGACATGAGATTTTATAGAGCATGTACAGATCCCGCATTCCATACTTAGCCACTTTTTGGATCGCGGGTTCTCAGGCTGGCGGGCTCAAAATTGGGCCTCTATTGTTTTGTGCCCTACAAATAACACCTAGAATTCTGTGATATACAAATTGAAAAGAGGACTTGCAGGTTGGCTAGATCAACATTGCACTTCTATTGTTCTGTGTCCTCCAAACAACACTCAGAGTTCCGCGATATACAAATTTATAGACGGAGTCCAAGGATGGCGGGCTCAAGGTTGCAATTGTGTAAGGATGGTGATCCCTATCAACTATATAACATTATCTAAAAACATTATTTTCAATATTAAATTATTAATATTAAATATTGATATTTTACAATTTAATTAGACAAAAAAGTTTGTACAATATGAAACGGGGAAGCGATCGGTCAGGCTGGTGATATAAAAGTAAGTGAAATCTAAAGAAGTGAATCCGCCAACTTCCACACCTAGAAATTTTTTGAAAAATGAGTAATACAAACTAAATATGTACTTTTATAAAGTATGGACATGATATTTTATAGAGCATGTACAGATCCCGCATTCCATACCTAGGCAGTTTTTGGATCGCGGGTTCTCGGGCTCAAAATTGGTCCTCTATTGTTCCGTGTCCTACAAATAGCACCCATAGTTCCGCGATATACAAATTGACAGACGGACTTTCAGGCTGGCTGGCTCAAAATTACACTTCTATTGTTCGGTGTCCTCCAAACAACACTCAGAGTTCCGCGATATATAAATTGATAGATGGACTCTAGAGTTGGTAGGGTCAAGATTGCGAGCGGGCTCAATATTGATATTGTTTATGGATGGTGATCCCTATCAACTATCTAACATTATCTAAAAATATTATTTTCAATACTAAATTATTAATATTAAATATTGATATTGTACAATTTAATTAGACAAAAAAGTTTGTACAATATGAAACGGGGAAGTGGTCGGTCAGGTTGGTGATATTAAAGTAAGTGAAACCTGAAGACATGAATCCGCCAACTTCCGCACCTACAATTTTTTTGAAAAACGAGTAATAGATACTAAATATGTACTTTTATAAAGTATGAACATGAGATTTTATAGAGCATGTACAGATCTCGCATTCCATACTTAGCCACTTTTTGGATCGCGGTTTCTTAGGCTGGCAGGATCAAAATTGGGCCTTTATTGTTCTGTGTCCTACAAATAGCACCCAGTGTTCCGCGATATACAAATTGACATGAGGACTTGTAGGCTGGCTAGCTCAGCGATACACTTCTATTGTTTCGTGTTCTCCAAACATCACTCGGAGTTCCGCGATATACAAATTGGCAGATGGAATCTAGGGATAGCGGTCTCAAGATTGCAATTGTTTACGGATGGTTATCCCTATCAACTATATAACATTATCTAAAAACATTATTTTCAATACTAAATTATTAATATTAAATATTGATATTGTACAATTTAATTACATAAAATTATTAAAGGATGTTAGATATCGTATTTAAAAGAAAAACCCGCGTATTCGGAAACTCGCGATCCAAAAAGTTTGACAATATGAAACAGGGAAGTGGTCAGTCGGGCTGGTGATATAAAAGTAAGTGGAAATCTTAACACGTGTATTCGCCAACTTCCGCACTTAGATTTTTTTTGAGAAACGAGTAATACATAATAAATATGTACTTTTATAAAGTATGGACATGAGATTTTATAGAGCATGTACGGATCCCTCATTACATACTTAGCCACTTTTTGGATCGCGGGTTCTCGGGCTGATGGGCTCAAAATTGGGTCTTTATTGTTTTGTGTCCTAGAAATAGAACCTAGAGTTTCACGATATACAAATTGACAAGTGGACTTGCGAGCTGACTATCTCAACATTGCACTTCTATTGTTTCTTGTCCTCCAAACAAAACTCAGAGTTTCGCGATAAACAATTTGACAGATGGACTCCAGGATTGGTGAGCTCAAGATTGTGATTGTTTACCTATGGTCATCCCTACCAAGTATCTAACATTATCTAAAAACATTATTTTCAAATACTATCAATATTAAATATTGATATTGTACAATTTAATTACATAAAATTATTAAAGGATGTGAAATCTCTTATTTTCAAAAAAATGAAGGAAACAAAACAAAGCTTTTTAAAATTCTATCACCACAAGCGTGTTGCATAACAACGACCAATTTGAATTTTAAGGGCCTTTTGTTGATATGATAGCACAATTGGACTTCGCACAATATATATTCGTTTATTTCTAATTATTCCAGGAGATTAATTTTACCAAGTTCATCGATCAAGGAAAGGTGCTAAGACAAGCCACATGCTACATTTGTGTCACAGCGCCATACAAATTGACAGATGGACTTGCGGGCTAGCTGGCTAAAAAATTGCAATTCTATTGTTCCATGTCCTCCAAACTACACTTGAAGTTCCGTGATATAAAAATAGACAGGCGAAGCATACAACCAAGAACCAACTAAAGTCCAAATAGGATGCAAGACAGATCCCACAAGGTTCCATAGAGCAGCACACATCGACCTTTGCATCAAACAATTTGATATACAAAGAAAACACATTGCGGCATTGGTTTTCTTTTACATCTGGTATATGTTCCCATGAGAAAATAATCGGGGCCATGTGATATATGGGGTTTGCTTCCATGCTTCCCATTTTTGGATCGAACAATCTTATGCGCATGCAATCTCAGGTACTCAAGTCCGAAGAACATCCATCTGGGTGTTGAAGAAATATTACAGAGACACATGAGATATTTTCGTTTCCTGCCAAGTCCTCATATGTTTTCTTTTTCTTGTCCTTTTTTTTTTTTTCTTCTTCAACTGATATGCAATATTGCATTGTCCTCATTTAAGGTAAATTTGTTTTGTATCCTAAAGTCGCACAGCATGTAGACACTGCTTGCCTTTTTTTGTAGGTATGCTTCATACAACAATTCTACCAACCTAGGAAGCACATATTGTAATAGAGGTTTCCTAATTGTAAAATGCACGGTTGTGTTGCCCACGGTTCGGATGGAAGGATTGAGGCAATGTCCATATATATCTGGAAATTTTTCACCGCATCGCAGACAATCAATCGTATCATCACTTATCAAAGCGGAAGCATAAGCATGAGAGTTGCATTTCGCACATACAGGATCAAAGGGGGTCGAGTACACATTCGTTGCAACCAAAACACCTTCAACATGGAAACACGAGCATAGGAATTAATACATTGAACAATATAATACACAACTGCACCCCCCCTCCCCCCTCACCCCCGTTAAAAAATAAAATAAAACAAGCCACAAAAATTTGGTGAAGGCTATTTTTATAATCAAAGTGAGGATGATTCTGTGGATGTATACACACAAAAGTTGTAGAGCTAGCTAGTTTCTTCAGATCCTGTACTATGTCTTCTCACAACTCTGTTACAAATGTTACTTGGGTTGTGCGAAAGATCCTTTCTCTAACATCCATTTTCTTTCTTATATTTTTGAAGAGCATAAGTGGAAACTTCCCTTTATGCAATTGTTGTTCCATTGACGAAAAAAAAATGAATAGGTATCGAACAATTACAGTTGCAACATGGAACAGTGCAATATTTATGTAACGTACTCGAGATACATGCAGATGCGAAAGTAAAGGACAAAAATGGATATGGAAAACAATACCATTTCCTTGTCGCTGTCCGACTCTCCATCCTTTATATGGAGAATGTGTTGCGAGCTAAGTTTTCTCGCCAGTGTGACAGCTCCACCAATGGTTTTGATTGGGTAAATATCACTGCTCTGTGCAAGCTGGCTAATAGTTGCATCCAAGACGAAACAATATTCTGAACAAACAGCGTGAATTTTTTCCACAATACTTGTTTCATTGAGCCAAATAATCCAATCACAATCACCACGGTCATATACTGTTTTGGGAAATATATTAAAATTTGTAATGGATATCCCATTACCTGACAATATATTTTCTGCATGTTTCTGGACAAGTTGTGTAGGAATAATTAGTGTGACAATCATCATGGTCTCCTTGTTTGTCATGTCAGCACACATAATGGATCTAGTTTTGTTTGCCTTTTCCAAGTAGGTGCTATAGACGACCATTATGTCCCCGATGAAAACTTGTCCAGTTAGGTGGCCGTTCAAGCCCTATATTAATAGTACTTTGGGTGTTACAACTCTAGACCTGTGACAATTTTTGAACAGGAAAACTAATGTGAATGGTAGTGTGCATTTGTTTTTTGTATTATTTTTTCACTAGCATAAATATACAAGTAGACGCATAACTTCGATGAACTATGGAGACATAGTTCTGCAACCACAACTCTTAGTCTGTAGAACCTGCGCTATGTTCGACGACTCACTTGTACTTGTTGATACTTCTTGTGAACTGCAAACCATGTATTGCAGATGACATCGGCATATTCACCATCCATAGATGAATAAATAACCGAGGATATTTGTTTGGTAAACATACTAGGAATATAATGTATTCATCTTTACCTTTGGCCTTGTCGGTCTGTTGATGTATGGGATGACTGACTGCTCATGGCGATGTCACTAGTCCAACATTTTCTGATGCAAGCATGTGTGGATGAACATCATAAGGAATAAACAAGCATATGCACTGTATACTATCCATAATAGTTATTAATGTCACATGCAATGTGGAAGGAGATGGAATACGAAATAGGGTATCAAGGAATATACTTAGGAAACATGAAGACCTGAGCGTCAAATTGTATGCCTATGATTTTTTGACTAGAAAAATGTGTAATAGTAAACAGGGCATGATAGCGGGGCACAACGGCCAATCTGTATATTGCGTACCCCTAGAATCCATAGGAGCAATCTTGAACCCACCTGCCCGACACCCGCAATTGAAAAAGTGGGTAAGTATGGAATAAGGTAGAAGCATGACCATAAATGTGAAATCGTTAGTCCACCAACTGGCGCACCAAGGCATTTTCAGAAACACCACTAAGCAGAGCAATTAGAAAGCAAAAGGGATAATAAAAAATGGAAAAAGTAGAAATGGGGAGGGCGGAAAGTCCCATTGCTGCCAAGTCATCGTTTTCTAGTCTAATTTTATATGCCCCCACCTGTTTGTATATTTAATTTACCAGCACAGTTGGTATACCTTTTCGAAGATTGTACCACAGATACCTCTGTTGTTGCATATAAAAAAGCATCTTCTTGTCCAACCAACCTGTTTCTTCCAAGGTAGCAACACCGATTATACAATGGACATGAAGGCAAGTTAGTATGAAAACAGACATGTAAAACAAAGAAAAGCAGTTCTATTTCTTCCAACGTAACAACAAAAAGAATACAATGCAGAAACATACGTAGTATATACAATAAGGTAAACCAAACAAATAATAATAATAATATTAATAATAAAGGGTGCAAAGTAGAAGAACAAGCACAACAAATATACAGACAGTAAATGAAATACTGAACACTGGAATATGAAATAAGAGTACATGTATCCACCTCTGTAACTCCCCATCTACATTCCTGCCAAATATTCCATCATGCTTTCCATCCATTATGTTTGTTTAAATGTAGCAATGCAGGAAAAATACAACGGACATGAAGGATGTTACTATGCAGGAAGACATGTAATGAAGATAAGTTACTATGCAGGAAGGTACACAACATCTACATACAATAAAGCAGGTGAACACATATATAGACGATAAATGAAATACAAAACAATGCAATATGAAATAATAGTACAATCATGTACCTTTCTATCTCCTCTTCAACCGATGTATTCAAGACTCCGTCGTTTTCTCCAGCTATTCTGTTTGTTTGAATGTGGGAACGCACAAAAAACAATGAACATGAATGGAAGTTGGTATGCACCGGAGAACAAGTAATATGTACATAGAGTAAATGAGACTCAACGAATATAATAAAAGATAGGCAGAAACATGAACCTTTGTGCTTCTCCATCCATAGCTATAAATATGTAATTTTTTTCCCTACCCAAAATATATTACAAGCCACAAAATATTCCGAAATTGCATGGCCATAGCTAAACGATTTTTGGTTTTCCGTGGAAAAGTATCCATATATGCTTCCACCCATGGAAATACATGTTCTTTATCCTCTACACAGACTGTTGTGCCCACGATACAAGATTTTGGTTTTCCGTGGAAAACTACCCAGATATGTTTCGATACATGGAAATATAATTTTGCAGTATCTTTTCTATACATATCATATCTCAAGTACAAGAAAAATTGTATCATGGTCACACAAGTATGTGTAGAGGATAAAGAAAATGTGTTGTCATATGGGCACATTTCACCATACATGGTTTATAAGTGCAACTTGCATATGTTTTATTTTAACAAGAAAAAAGCGGATATTGCAATTTCACATGTACTTCTCGAACTATTTTTCATGCAACTATTTTCTATCATCTCAATACTGAAGGACCAACAAAATCTCACAGCAGAACATATATCGACCTCGCTAGACAGGGAAAATAACACAACCGCATGTCCACTCGTGGGTGCAGGGGCTAAACACCGTAAAGCGCCCCAAAAAAACAACTCCAACTGCCGGCGCAGGACCCAAACCCTGCAAAGCTGAAGCAAACAAAAGAAAACAACAAGCACCAAACCAACGAGAAAGAACGAACAGGCCCAACCGTAGCCCCAGAGCCCCAAACCGTAAACTTGAGCCAAACAAACAGAACCAGCAACTGACGAACCAACGAACCAATGAACAAGCAACAACCATCGAACCAGTAAAAAACATATGTATCTCCAACTATTACGAAACTACAGCCAAAGCATAGAAGGAACTAAAAACATATGATGAGCATGCCAATAGAAATAAACAAACATTCTTACTTGCAAACTGCAAACAATGAACAACAAAGAAGGAAGATAAAATGAAACTGTGGCATGGAAACTTACTCCGAAAGAATTGTGAACCAAACAATAACAACAAGCAATAACTGATGAACCAATGAAGAAGAAACACTCACTGAACCAATAAACAATGTATTTAGCTTCAAGGATGACGAAATTGCATTGGAAGGCTAGAAGAAGGATGAAACATACAATGCCTATTCAACTGGCGGTGGACTACAATATTGTCCAAAATCACTGCAACATTGTATGAAAAAATTCGAGGAAAAATGTACTCCGAGAAGCATATTTAGATAAACATTTAAGGTTGTCAAGTTGTCTAAGGGCCTTGCGGTATGCAAACATTTAAGTTGTCAGGCCTGTTGGAGGACCTCGCATCATGTAAACATTTAAGCTGTCAGGCCTATTCAAGCACCTCAAAAAAAGTGTAAATACATTTCAATACAAATACAAAGGAGTAATAATAATGATAGTAGCACAAATAAAAAAAGGACTAATAAATCACAATACAAGGTTATAAACTTTGGAATTATCGATCATTATAAACCTTAGATATCTAAACATTTCAATATGATTAGTACAAAAAAAACACTGTATATGATCTAAGACAATGCTAGCAGAAAATGCTAAGACAAACATTCGAACTAATGCTAGCATTTATCCACCTTCGTGCAATGCATAAGAAAATATATGATTCAAAAAGACCGTATACGATCAAATACTTTGGATATGCCAACATATATAAAATTGGGAATAGCGAAGCCGACAATAAGACCTCCAATCTGTTATCCAATCATATCATGACATATATGACACTTTTTATTATATAAAAATCAATGTTTTTAGTTCCCTAGTTCCAACAATAAATATTATGAAAATATTTGTGGTCAAAGGACAAACTAATAAGAATTCAATGAATTATCGATTGCTATAGTCCCTCTATGCCTTCGACAAGGACTAATAATGTACTAAAGAAACCTAAATTTCAGTTAGATTGATGTATATATCTATTTAAGAGGAGTCTAATTAGTAAGGGTCAACTAACGTTTGTTAGACAAATAATGTATTAGAGAGGCTTAAATTTAAGTAATACTAATGTATATATCTATTAACTATGATAAATATGGTCTAATTAAAGCTTAAAACAGGCTTTTAAATTTATATATCATTGTCTAAATATTGCCATCTTTAAGCCCTTGCCGCATAAATTAAACTATCCTTGATGATTTTAAAAGTTTAGGATTATAGTTTAGGGTGTATTAAAGTGGAATATAATTCAAGAGTTAAGTATGATAATATGATTATAATATGGTATGGATTATGCTGATGATGATGGTGATGATTAACGTCCACTAACATCGAATTGGTATATATATATATATATACTATTTTCTCATAAAGTTTTTTTTTATAAATTAATTTTAAAATAATTTATATTTTAATTTTTTTAATAGTTGAATTTATTTTAAGATAAATGTTTTTACTTAAATATATTTATTATTTTTAATTAGAAATTAATTTAAAATATTGTTTGAATTACTTTAGAAAAAAAAATAATCCTGATATAATATTTATATTGGTGCAAAATTATGGGTATATTATTGAATTATTTGTATATCTTTAATAAATAAATTATACCTAATAAATAGTTTTATAAATAAGAGAGTTGATAGAGAAATAATTGAGCTTTATCTATTGTTTCATATATTTTTTCCTTTCGACGGTTTTACTATGTACATTTTGTACCATTTCTGAGTTTGCTGTTATGCTATGATTCCTTGTCCATGTGAAATTTTGAACATAGTATTAGAGTAGTTTTAGAGTAAACTTTGATTCTTAAATGGGATAGATTAATGGATTTTGCAAATCATTCATGCCATGACTTTTCAAATCTTCACATTTTGGTAGAGCAATATGACTAAACGTTTGAGTCTAGAGTGGTGAAATTAGCTAGGAATGCTTCTCATTTTGTGAAAAATGGATACTAAATTTTATATATCTTTTAGTTTTTTAAAGTTTATATATATTTTTTCTTGAAATTGCATTAAAAGTTTGATTAAAAATTTCTTTTTAAAAGTTGGTTATTTCTGTGATTTTCTTGTAACTTCTTTCATGTTTTCTAGCTAGCTTTGTCTTTATTCCATTGTTCCCCTCACTAGCATTCCCCTTTACTACCTACTTTTCCATATGCCTATGCCTTAATCTCTCACTGACATAGACCTCTTTATCTCTCCTTATATCTCACAGTCAAATCTCTATAACCCCTTTCCATCCCTTTATTACTCGTTCTTTCCTTGTTTGGTACCTTTGATGTCCATGAAAGCTAACATTTTCCCTTGGAGCCTTCACCAACTAATACTTGTCAGGACCCCCTTCCTTTGTAACCATAATGTAAACCATACTCCTCCACATAGACCAAATAATGAAGCTCATCACATGGAAAAAACCATTTGGCTTCTCTCTAACTTAGCAACACCTCCATAAGAATGTGACATTTGGACCTCACCTCAACACTACCACATGTGCACTACCACGTGAATAAAATTTCCATGTGGCATAACTCACTGACTGCCACATGAATATCCTCAACAATGAAGCATCCCCTCCGTTACGACAACAAAACAAGTGAGTACTGCAGTAGTAAAATTATTTTTATTTTTTAATTATTTTTAAAACATCAAGTAAACAAGTTACAAGTGACAAGAACATACATCAACTCACAACTTCTAATTTCATCACATCACCACACATGAATTAGGAAACAACATCACTTTTATTTAGATCAACAACATGATGTCTACCCTCTCAACCTATCATGCAAGGTTAGGACCTCCAAGACACATAATCAATGTTCAAGTCCAGGATTCATCTGATTGATCTTGACCATTTAAGATCGTAGGACTGGTAATTATTCTAAAAAACAAGGAAATATCTAGTTCCCTTAACCACAATCATACCGAAATTCATGACCCATACAACAACATTTCACTTCATAAATTCTTAAAACATAGAGTATAATCTATCACGATTTTACAATTGAAACGACCCTCTCGTAACTAAACATCAATGGAGAACATATATGAAATGTAAAATCTTTTAATAAGGCAAAAATGTGATTCACTACAACAGTATTAACATGAAGAAAATAACGTGCACAAAAGTTAATACAAGTCATTTAATGAGTTTATTGGAGATTAAATTAAGAGCTTTTGATATTTTTCTCTTGTAGAATTTGATGACTAGACACAAGGAGTGCAAACACAATATTTATTTCTATCATCTTAATGACCCTTTCAATTCACGCCACTATTTCCAATATCTAAATCATTACTTAATCAATACAGTAACTACACAATTCACCAATTAAGTGATCACGAATTTCTTAACGGAACATACTAAAATATAAACAACTCGTAGATCATACAACATATGAGAAGTAAGTATCTACCTAATTAATTAATCTTATGACTATTAAATAATGTATTATATTCACTAATATTAACACAATCTATATTCCTAAATTGACGAATATAAAAACTTGTATCATAATTATTTGACTAATTCAATAATTACCCCCAATAACTCTATTTCATTATCTTATTGAGTTTTCTCAAAATAAATTATATCATATAAGTAGATTACCTCTAAGAGTAACTCATCTCTTTATTTATGTTTTTATACAAAAAGAGAAGGTGTACAAAAAAAGAAGTGGCTCCTCCTACAATAATCTAGTTCAAGTTGGAAATAGATTTGGGGTGAGTGGAAACCACTAAAACAAAAGACCAATTCTTATATTTTTATATTGTATGTATATATTTAAAAATAAACTAAAATAACGATAAAGATTATGATAAGCACCAACGTTGTAGATTCAGAGCATGTTGTCCAAAATTAATACGGATCGATCAACGCAAGGAGTTTGGAGGTAACCAAGTTACCATGCCCTGAGTCGATTTAAGCCTTATGTATCAAGATCTACTTCCGCCAAGTGGTGAAGGCACGTGGTTGACTTATCTAGGTGTTAAGAATTATTTGTAATGGTCCTCCGTTACGCTTAGGAAAAGTCGAAGTAAAGCAGTACTAGCTACTCATCATGGACATCACTAACGTCACAATCAAGGCGTCAATGAAGGATAGTGACACATAACATAAATAGCGTAGCAGATTAGCACATTATAATAGCTTGAAGCAATTTACAACAACATTCAATCACATAATGAAAAATAAAATGACTACCCGTCCAACCTACCCTGTAAGGTTAGGACCTCCAGGACACATAAGCAACGCTTAAGCCTAGGTTCCAATTGATTTAAACCATTTAAGGCCTCAGGGATGACGACTATTCTGAGGAACAAGGAGGTGTCTACAACTCACTAACAAATAAGTCCAACATCAAATTAGATCAATCCATCAATCCTAAACGTCAATTAAGCACGACACAAGAGTAGTCAATTGCATAATTCATCATCTACCAACATTAAATTCAATGTGCAAGATTAAGCAAATTCACAATTGATCATACATCAACGTTTAATTTCAAGACGCGGGTAAAGTTCTAATAACAGATCGCACATCACATAAATTCCAAAGCGCAAGAGAATTTTAATCACTAAATCCATCATACAATGACATAAGGTAAGGTGCAATGTAATCAACATTATTTTATCGCGCAAGAGTAAACAAATTCTATAACAAACATGCATCCACATAAACCATAACGCATAGGTAAATGTCAACATTATTTTCGTGGTGCAAAAGTGAACATCAATTCTAACTCATGGCGCAAATGAAATCTAATCACATAACTAATCATACATCATCAATATTCAATGCACGCCAATAATCTAATAATTGAATCATTGTACATCCGTCATTATTCCAATGCGCAAGCAATCTAATTATTAAATCAGATCATAATCAAGGGTGCAAGGTAAATATTCATTAAATCTTTATGGTGCCAAGGTAACTATACATATGTCCATCCACACATAGCTATGTATATTATAGCACAAGTAATTATCAATTAATTAAGGTGCTCACGAAATAATTAATCAATCCATCCAGTATCAACATTAATTCAATGGCGCCAGAGACCCATTACTTAGTCATTACACATCAACAATTTTTTCCTAGCGCAAACAGTCCAATGTCTAGACAATCATTCTTTACATCAAGTTTTCATTGTGCGTAAGAAGTCTAATATATAACAACATACATTATAGTATAATTTCAGTGCATGCAAGGAGTCTAATCTATTAACTTCGGCCACAAAGGAATAACTACAAGCTATCACACGTCTACTTTAATCAAGGCGCACAAGCAAATTTAATGACTTATTTTATCACACTTCAACCTTATTCAAGCGCCGGGAGAATCTGTAGTTGTTACTTGGATTTATTAAGGTAGGCCCAAGCCCCTTTTTAAGACGACTAGTGAGGCATAATAAGACATATCAGACATCAAACATCAACATTTAATTTGAACATTTAAATAAAATTTAAGTTGAGCATTTATAAACAGTTAATTGCACCTTTGATAAGCATTCAAGTTGAGCATTAAATAAAGAATAAGTGGAACATTCGATAACATTTAATTGAACCTTTAATAAGCATGTGAGTGAGCATTAAATAAACAATAAGTGGAACATTCGATAACATTTAATGGAACCATTAATAAGCATGTGAGTGAGCATTAAATAAAAATTAAATGATCATTCAATGAACATTTAATTGCATGTTTAATAAATAGTTAAGTTGCATTTATTTGGGCCTAGGCTTTGGATATCAACATTTAATTGAACATTTAAACAACCATAAAACAAGAACTCGTAATTAAACTAAAAATATCAGATATCACTTTCGAGTTTATTCTTACTTCGTAGTACAATGAATACAAAACTTTTCCAATAAAAGTTTGAATCCCTTTACAATTATAATTGCTAACTCATCAACTGCATTGATTGAGGAAACCCTTAAGTAAGGATGGAGAAAATTGTCATTTGGACAGAAGCAACTCACAAGCAAAACATAGAAGAGACAGATCGCTTGTACACATGAATTTAGGAACAACAAGGAATTCCTCCCCAGCCTTCACGCACGAGGGTTTTTGAGCAGGTAATCCCCAAAGGGGATAGAATTATAGGTGTGCCACCACCACTACAACTAGGAGGGCGTAGCGACTTCACTAGAGAAAAGAAATCGAGATTCTATTGGCATGCAAATCGCTGGGTGTTTTGAAAGAAAATGCAAAGGAGACTAATAAGGATCGTTGGGTATGGATCACGGATTTGTGGAGTAGGGGAAGGGAAACGAGCTCTGGACTCTTCCAAACTCCGAGATCGAACAAGAAGTGACCTGGGCATGTCTTGCCCCAAAAACGCGGAGACACACCAAAATTTGTGCTCAGCTTTAGAGATATGGTTGGCTAACTGGATGGGAGAATTTATGAAGCAATCACCATTGGAAGAATGTGTTAAGGTAGTTGGGAGATCCCTAAAGTAATTACAACCAACATAGTCAAAGTTTCTCTCAAACACGTAGGGAAATGGAAGTCTGGATCCCTAGGAAAATACACCAATCGCATGAGGGAGTAAGCTTGACCAAACACAGAGGGTAATCGAGATTCATAGAGGTTAAAGATGAGGGTAGAAGTGAAATCATTGGGCGAATTAACCACAGTGGAAAATCGACGAGATCTGAGCCTAAAGTTTACAATTTCTGAGTGTAGAAATTCTCAGTATAAAGGGTAGAGTGTTGGGCGAATTACCAGTTACATTGCAGGGTAGAAGCAGCGGTGAATCTCGTTCAGGGTAAGAGGTGAACGATGGGTAAGGTTGAGCTTAGAAGACTCTCCCAAAAAATAACGCAGGGGTAAAAGGTAAATCGTAGGGTTAAAAGGAAAGATGAACAAACTCTTTAAAGAGTAGAGGTAAGTTCATTCGCGGGGCCAAATGTTATGAGTCAAACACGAAAATCATTTCCTTCACAATCGCTAAGGGAATGTATAAAAACGTAGAGAGAAAAAAAAGAGAGTAAAAATCACTGAGCAGTGAGGTATAAATTCGTTGTGCATGGAAAAAAAAATTCGTTGCGCATGGAGGCATAAAATGGCTAAGAAAGGAAATAAGAATGCGCTAAGACCAAGGGGGAAATACATTGATCTAAGGACTCTTTGCAACGTAGAGAATAGACAGCAAGTGTGCTAGGCAAGTTTTACATAAAAAAAATGAAGAGAATAAACGCAAAAACTGTTGAGAATACGCCATATATATATATATATATATATATATATATATATATATATATATATATATATATATATATAAACACTAAATCATCACGACTTCAAATAAAAATACAATAAACTTATTACATTTCATTTACTAAATCAGGGAGGAATACCTTAATCGAGGACGAGGAGTCAAATACATTCTTTCGCGCTTGAGCTCCGTCCATCTCCCAGCTTGCTAATTGTGAAGACCTCACCGGTACCTCCCAACCAATGTTAGGGGTACTCTTCTTCCCCCTTAGCCCCCCTAGCTGCAAAGGCGCCACACACAACCATAACCAGAAAATTCTAGCTCCCAGCTCGCTTCGAAAGGTCGAGCTACCACTCTCTCTCTCGAGTTGGGTATCCCAACTCTCACAAGTAAAATCAGTCAAAGAAATTTCAGCATCATAACTTTACGCATACCAGTCATGATCCATTTCTCTTCTCAGCCATTACTTTTATAGAATTTTTCTTAGTGACCACTTTCCATTTGCAAGTTTAATTCATTTTATTAAAATTTAACTAGGAATTACTCCCCCTTGTATACTTGTTACCCATTCCCTTAGTTGCATGAATAAATTCACTTATTTAATTTAAATAAATGTCAATTTCCCTCACCCATCCTAAAAGCGCTCCTAAAATTACTCCTAGTTGTCCCTTTATACCCTTTATTTCCTTTTTAATGACTAACGCCTTTCTAGAACTTATTTGTGTTTAATTTAGGAAAGTTCTTTAGTTAGACTAGACTAGATTCATTTCTATGCTTCGACATTCCTTTTTACATTCATTTCCTTCCTTATCTGAGTTCCAATTTAGCATTTCTTGCACATAATCATGTAATTAAATATTTAGATAAAATATTTCTCCTTTTTAACTATTAACTTGATTTTTCTTCATCCCCCTTTTATTTAATTTATTAATTAGTTCTAGTCTTCTTACCCAATTTAGACTTAGGCTTAAAATTTTTTTAAACTAGGCTTAAAATTTTTAAGGGGATTTTATCATTAATAAAATTTCCCAATTATTATTTATTTTTAAGTTCGACAATAGTCAAAACCAATTATTGTTTTCTAGGCACCTAGGTTCATTGACTCACCTTTATTAAAAACTGTGACATGCCCTTCAAGACGCACTACGTGCTCCAAGGATGTCACTCGCCTCTATTCAAGTTTTATTGATGTGACGTGATCTTCAAGACACACTACATGCTCCAATGGTGCCACTCTCCTTTGACTAATTTTGGTATCTGTCCAACCCTTGGAGTCAATACTCCCTCAGGTGACCTTGTGAGAGACTAAGGGCCTCTAAGGAATAAGGACCCTACCTTATTTCACACCCCTTAGAATCTTCATGAGCGACTTTCTTAGTCTTCCCCCACGACATCGTGGATATCTCGAACTAGGTAATTGTTAACCTACAATTCGATCCACGAGGAGAGTGCTAGTAGGTTGTGGAAGGCCTATTGCCACACCTCTCCCTCAATATTTGGTTGTTGTGCATGGCCCCTTTACTCCTTATGTGAGTCTGATTAGCAAAAAATTGTTAGCCTGCATCCATCAACGAAACACTATAAATGATCCATAAACAACATCATAATACACCCGATCATATGTCACATATGCATAAATAGAAATACCCAAGCCATATATTGTCCACTCCCTGACTCGATCCAGAGTCCAAGGACGTCCATTGATGCCATCGACATCCTCAATCTATCAAGAGTCCTCCACACTTAGGAGAAACCCGTCAATGGCACCTATCTATACATAGATATCAAATAACATAACATCATAGTCCAACAACATCATCACCCGAATCCATAAGTGAAACAAACAACCATATACTAAACCAGATCACTTGCACACTCTTTTCCTCAAAGAAAAATTCAAATCAAAGAGTGGGATGTTACATACACCCCCTCTTGTTTTAAACTTCATCCCAAAGTTTTACAGTATATGTGTAGTAAATAAAGTATCTGACAAGGTCTAAATGTCTAACTATCAAACAAAAATGGAAACTAGTGGTGCATATCATATGCGTTCTCCCGGGTAGCCGAGTGCGGACTATAATTATCCCACTGGGCCTTAACTGGATCGATTGTCGAAGTCGTAGCCATCGAATGCGAGGGTCTAGAAAGTGGATTGGCTCTGGCATGACAACACCCTTGTCCGACACCTGCAAATATCTCATGTCAATCACATGCGCGTAAAATCACTAACATTGTAGCGACCCTCCTCGTTAAGATAGCAACTCTGATAACAGGTGCATTTTTTTTTTTTGTTTTAAAGGTGTGTGCGCACGTGTAGAAAGGAAACAGACACACTTGACTCTACGTCGCCACCCGACAACCCACAAGACTCAACCACGAAGATTACCACAAGAAGACAAGGTCGCTCAACAAGTAGCTGCAAGCAATGTACGACCAAGACACAAGGCACACACAAGTACTGCAACAATAACGACCAAGGACATAAGGCGCACTACAGGTAACTGCAACAATAGACGACCATAAACATAAGGTGCACCATGCAAACATTTAATGACATACTGGGTTATGCACAGTACGAACACAGAGGGAAGAATTCATAGTGGTAGGTCTTACTATTTCTGCACAGGAAAGCAGGGCGTTTAATCTTAGTTCTCTGCTCCGGAGAGAGAGAAGGTCAGATAGGCTCATGGCCGACTGCTCAGGAAGAAACTAGTAATCCCCTCAGGTGTGTCGCAAGAGTGGAAACCCTTCCTTTAAAGGGCCCGAGACTCTTGATACGGCACTGGATTCTTTACACAGAAAAATTCACACACAGACCTATATACTAAGGCTACATGGAGGTGATTATATCCTTCCCGACATGACTGACCAAGCAATAAGACGATTACGACCTCGTACAACATAAATTATATGAACAACACGTCCTCCAAGAAGGCACAAGTAGGAAGGACTCCGACAACGACCACTAAGTTATGACAAGGAAAAGTCTATGATTCAACAGTGATTGGTTATTGGCCCATTTTCCCATTTAATTTTATTAACCCCGAGTACATTTGCATAAGGTAAATATAATTAACTTATTTCCATGAGTTTAAGGGCCCTACCCTTTGTGTTAAAAATAAAAAGCATTAAATGTCCTTACAATGATTTAACCTCACCATTACATTTATACTACCACCACGTTGTAAACAAATAACAATGTCCTTACACTCCTAAGTTATCATATAGCTACCATACTCACATTGATATTACAAGCTTGCAGTTAAACTAATTATTAATGCAATTTAAAACAGCATTGCACTTATATAACAATTAAATAATTAACAATTAATGAGAAACTAAATAACCATATCATTTCATTGATAATTTATAATGCAATTTATCCACACCTAAGCTTGCATTTAAACTATTCGATGATTATCAGTAAACTAACTTCATGGGAGGCATATTAGCATTTGTGAATAATTAGCGTTATAAAGCATGTTAGCATATTAGCATTGGAATTTAGTATATTCGCATGTTAGCATTATAATTAGTAAATAATTGGCATTACAAATGCATATCAGCATATTAGCATATTAGATTACAACAACTAAATTCATGGGAGGCACATTAGCGTTGTAAATAATGAGCATTGAAATTAAAACTAATAATTACTTTTCATTACCAAACCTGGTAAATAAATAATCAATGATTAGCAGATAAAATACAAACAAATAGGGAACATACAACGATTGGGATTGTAAAAATAGCATTACAACAAACTAAATTCATGGGAGGCACATTAGCGTTATAAATAATGAGCATTGAAATTAAAACTAATAATTACTTTTCATTACCTAACCTGGTAAATAAATAATCAATGATTAACAGATAAAATAAAAACAAATAGGGAACATACGGCGATTGGGATTGTAAAAACTCTCCTTTAATGCACTCATATCCTTTATTTTAACTAAAGCTCATTTTCTGTTATCGACACCTGGAATCCATCTGCTGTTTGTGATTTTATTCCTTTCATGGAAACTACCGTCATAAAGAAATCCTAATCTGTCCCTGGCAATAGAAAATCGTGTTACCTTAATTACCCCAAAATGTAATCAGTTCGACAGTGTTATTTTATTAATTTTTCTTGGAAACTTAAATCACCCTGCTCACAGCACTCCCCAACACGCTGCTACTCCGCATGACTATCACGGTACCTACGGAAATCGAGGTGTAAGGCAGCGAGAGGCTGTCGAAGGAGCCAACGAAGATCCCTGACCAAACAGGAGGGCGGTGTTCTGTGGCAGAGAGAAATTGCAGCGAAGTAATACAGCGTGGAGAGTAGGATTGTGGATGCATAAGAAAATCTTCAATAATGTCAAAACTTTATGACACAGAAGGATTCAATCAGCAATAGAGATCTACATTTATGTGTATAACACATACTGTATATCTGATCAGTAAAAGAGATTCACATTTACGTGTACAACACACTGTAAATCCAGCAATAATATAGACCTATATTGCTGTGTGAATTAAACACACTGTATATCTAATCAGTAATACATAACTATTTATGTGTGCATTGCACCCATACACTGTATATCTAACAATCATATACAGTGTACCTACCGATTTAAAATAAAAACAAAAGAGGTGGGCTCTGTTATTTCATCCTGTGATTTGTTTTTCATTTTATTTTTTTGAAGAGTTATACAAATATGTCTCCCCTACTTGGGCTGTGGAGCATCCGGCTTCTCTTGTTGTTGTCAGTAACAGAGACCTATGTTCTGTGTACACTTCAGCACTATAGGCACCTCCTGCATATAGACAGTGTATACGCACCGTGTACATGCTCGCTTAGGCGTATGCATAAATGTTGGGTGGACTAGACGCAAAGAGAACTTCGTCTTAGGGTTGTGGGTGCCACAGTAAGGCCACCTAAATTGAGAAATCAGCCCAACATATATCTGTAAACCAACCAACTGGTAGCACAAACGCCTGTGTGTGAGTGTCCATGTTTTATATTCACACCAATATCCTGAATTCATTTTTCAGGTGGGTTGGTCTCAGACTCTAGTGCAACACGAAAACCCTACTTCGTAATGAAACTAAAAAGAAAAACCAAGGGCAGCTTGGATTATCAATAGGATTAACAGAACACGACTGACCTCAATACTCGGCTTTTCTATTGAAAATCATGCAAATACAATGGCCGGATTCAGATTGGAGCCACTAAGAAATTATTACACACGGGAAGAGCTAAGATCTAAGAGAGAATATGCATAAACACAAATATTTCAAGAAGATGCTTTCATAAATAAATGTATCCATAACTTGCTAGTGCTCTCGGGCAGCAAAATGCCTCCGGCAGTCTTGGTCGGAGCAACAACTTTCTCTATCAACACCCTGTTAAACAATGGGATAAAATTCTTCGCCATTGTCTTAATACTGTAAGGGCATAAACCCTAATATCCAGTGGCCTTCAATAGAAACCCTACGACTGTACCAAATAGAAAAAAAACGAACAACCATAAACCCAAAACAAATTTTCCAGGAACCCTAAAACTGTACCAAATATAAAAACGAAATAACCAAATGCAGTTTACAGGGACCACTTCGAAAGAAATTTCCAGAACTGAATGCCAGCGCTGATCTACAGAAAATACCCCTATTTTTTTTATTTTTTTTGCAGAGTTTAAGGAACGAGGAAATGACATTTTACTACAGTACATTCATAATCTCAGCAGTAAATAACTAAGCATTCTACTCTACTAAAAACATGAGCATACTGTTGCCTTGTTACTTGCCGCAATGACTCCTGTGCTCCGTGCCGCTCCTGCTTGCCGACCGCAGAGACTACACCAGTACCTCCCAGCCAAACTCTAGGGGTACTCTGCTTCCCCCTCAGCCCCCCGAGCCGCAAAGGGGCCACACACAATCCAGACAGTAACCTAGCTTCCCAGCTCGCCTCCAAGGCTGAGCTACCACTCTAACACAGCTGAGAAAATCCCCAACTCCTCACAAGCAATCAGTCCAGTTTTCCATTTCGACAGCATAACAATACCTAATAGCCCCCCCCCCTTTTTCCCCCCTTCTCCCTTTCTTTTATCCTCCCTCAAAACCCTAAATCATATTTCTTTTAAGTTTTTAATAAAACCCTAAAAATTTATCTCTTTTACAAGTGTCACTCATCCCTACCTTTCTCCATAAATTATTTTCTTTTTCTTAAAAGCTCATTCCCTAATTTTTTTTTTATTCCCTTCTTTTTTTTTTTTTTTTTTAACCCAAAAAGT